>OX375877.1:65589384-66175384 GCA_947359465.1 Metellina segmentata | reverse complement strand
CTTATTCACATTTTGTATGTTTGTATTCATTTTTGTTTTCGGCTCTGTGTATTCTTTATTCATGTCTTTTATTCTTAAATTATAGATTTTATTCAATTGAAGACTGGATATTGTTGAACATTTTAATTGTTCTATCAATCCGTTTGCCTATCGTAAGTACACATGTTCTCTTGTCTATTTTAAAATATTACTTTTTTTTTTGTACCCGGCAGTGTTCTTACAGAGCAGTATTTCGTGTGAGTTTGAAGCCACAAAAACATATTTTGGTGTATGATGTTCATTAGTTGTATTTGAACATACATTTAAATATTGAATTCGACATCATGTATATAAATATGTTTTTTGGATTATTTTGCGGACGTTAATTTGTGTGAAATAGCTTTGTGAATGCTGACTAGTTGCAGAACAAAACAATAACATTCAGCAAAAAATATGTGTTTTTCTTTTTGTTTGTCCCAGTTAGACCTTTCAAGCAATTTGTTAAATTATTTCTTAACGTTTGCTTCGTTTTTAACCCATTGATTATTGCTGATCAAACTGGTATCTTTATGAACCATGTGGTCATTATTAAGTAGTAATTCATGAAATTTTTTTTTAAAATAATTTGCTTCCAATTTTACTATTAATTGTTGGTTTCTTTTGTTGGATCTCCTTGCAAACACATTGTTTCTTTGCCAAAAAAATATCATAGTTGGTAGCATTTCTTGTTTTGTGTCTATTTTCCTATTTACATTAGCGATATTACGATCCCAGTAATGCCAACCCAAAAGGTCCAAATTCTTTTTAATGGATTTGACATATTTTATGTGAAGCAACATAACATATTTTTGCTTGTTGTATTTTCAATATTCTGTCATAGTTGAATAACAATATTTTTATGTTTTTGTTAATCCCTTATTTTCAACCACATTCACCACTGCGCAAAGAGCACAAATATCTTACATTTTTAAAACTCATCAAAAGTCGTAATAGTTTAAATTTAACACATCTAATAAATGAGGAGGTGCAGCACATTGGTTGGTATTGAAGTGGATTTGCAACAGGAGGACTGTGAGAGAGAGTTCGACACTCGATCCAACCTAAAATTGTGTGTATGTTGGGGCTAGTGTCCATTAAGTCTGTCACGGCCTCAAATATCCTCATGCTGTCATGTTATGGAAGTTTGTAGAGTTGGTGTCAGCTCTGTTATTGATCTTGTCTCCTGACTCATTTTCAAAATTCAGAGGTTTCCTCAGTAGGTAGTTCAGTTAAATGTCGCATTGGAGCGACACAACAAGCTATTGATGACAGTCCAAGATCAATCCGAGAATACCTTGCATTTTTGAACCACCTTCAGATGACAAAGTCAAACCTGAGATGCATCCAATTCATGTGTAGACCTCTTCATTGTGTATCTTCCTGATGCAATAATCCTAACCGTGTTGTCCTCAGATTTCCCTTTATTGATCCAGGACCTTCACCAAATGCCCATTTTGTTGCTCTAGTGACATTAATTCAAAAACTTACCTAAATGAATCAATAAAAGAGTGGTTGTAAAATTTTTATTTTCTTTAAATAAGTATTTTAGAATAGAAGTGTTCTGCTTTTAAAGTTTTCATGACATGCTTATTTCTAATCATACCTTTCTGAACAATACCTAATTATGGTGCTCATCACTGAAAATGTTAGTTTCTGATGTTTGAAATATCTATAAGTAAAATACACTCACAATGAATGCATTGTGTGGTATGTAATATCCTATATGTTACAACTTATGGCGATTTATAGCCAAATGTGGTAACCTTTCAGTTTTCGTGAGTTTGCGCGCTTTCATCCAGTTTTAAGACAACCCTTCGCATTTCTGCCATTTTTCTTTATTATTTTTTTACATTAGTTGTGTCTGGTTTGTCTGTCCGTTGCTGTCGTATTTCTTTGTTTATTCTTTTAAGTAAGTTGCACTTTTATTTTGCTTTAATAGTGTTTTGCGAATTTTTCTTTTGCAATAGTAAAATATAAGATATTTAAAAAGGATTCATTTTTAAAAAAACAAAGAAAAAAATTATTAATACAATGGAACAAATTTTATTTGCAAATCTTCTAATTTTTCTGTGTGGTATTCACTCTAAACATGTATGTTTTTTTTATTGTTCCACAACAATTAGGTCCAGGTTCAACTAATTTTTAAAAATTGTCAGAGAAATGTAAAAAAATTGAGAGAGAAAAACGCTGGTTAGCAAAACGTCCAGATTTTGGACTTTTACTGCATAACTAATCTTATTAATTCATATTGTTTTGCAAAAATGTTTGATGATAGTATACATTTGGAACCTGTAAAGATGTATTTCAGTAATTTATATTAAAAACACTGGATGGTCTTTGTGTTGGAAATTCTCAAAATGTACAATGCAGAACTAAAAAGTGGTTATACGCATGGAAGCCAATGATGATTATGTCTCCCTGGCAGGCAGGGGTCTTGCATTGTATGCTGTAACATATCTGCAAAAAATTTCCTCCTTGTAGAGTTTTATACCTAGGCCAACGGTGATCGTGTTTTGCAGGCAGGCACAGGTCGTGTGTTATACACTGTGACTTATCTAAAAACATTCCTCCTGGTACAGTGGTTTATACGCATAGTAGCCAACAGTGAAATGATCTCACCAGGCCAGCGATGTAGGTGGGGATCGCGTGTAATATGCTGTGAGTTATCTACAAAAACTTTCTCACTGTAGTGGTTTATACGCATAGAAGCCAACAGTGAAAGGTTCTCGCTCATAGGCGGGGGTCACTCATTATACGCTGTGACTTAGCTACAAAAAAATTCCTCCCAGTATAGTGGTTTATACGCATTGAAACCTTGTGCATTTTTGCTGCAACTTAAGGCATCAAATCAAAAAATATCTTTAAGTTTTAGAGCTCTTTTTTTATCCCCTGGTTCCCAAAGCGACCTTCTATTTCCCCCTTAGGTATCCTTCATTAACTATCAAGTTCATGAAGTTTAAATTGATATTTTTCCCATCAACTACATTCCAATATAAACTTCCATTATTATTGACATTTTAAGTTAAAGATCTCATCCATAAATAAGGAAAAATTAATTATAATAATTAGTAGAAAGTTTAGCAGATAATTTTAGCAGGATATATGAACGACGTTGCGACATTAAGTACTTTATGGTGGCATTGGATTACACTTCTATCTATGTTTCCGCTAAACTGCAGTCATCAGTTATTCTACCGATTATCTAGGTCATGTGCAGCTTCACTAGGGTGATCCGTTATAATGCCGAAAATTGTTTCATTTCTCAAATTACCTAGGTAATCTGCACATTACCTACTAGGCACTCGTTAAAGTGAAAATAAGATCCGTTTTAGTACCAAGTTTATAAAAGCCATCCTCTGTTTTACTAAGTTTGCATCTAAAATCGAGCGATCATCCGTTTTTGCTCTGTCTACTTCGGGTACTTTAACTCTCAGTGACATCTGCATTGACATTTGGGTGCTTTGCATGAGAAACTGCTAACATTTTCTTTGCTTGCTTTTTAAATCTTTCCTGGATTCATCACACTGTATTCTGATCCATATTCTTTTTACAGATGTTGCACAATATATTCTTACCATACCCTTCCTCTTTAGATCTATTTCACCACAAATTACATGAACAAACATAAGAAATAAAAACAACAGGTGACGTTTAAACTTTAACGATGCAGAAGCCATTAATGTGCACACTACCTAGGTTAAATGCAAAAAACTCTTGATTCTGCACATTAACGGAGCAAATCGGTTCATCTGCAGATTAGCTATGTAATGTGCACTTTAGCGATACACTTAGTGGTAGCATATACTACTAGCCACGGTGTGGCTAGCACTACTTTGCCCATAACAGTTCTTTTCGTGGGGTCAGGAGTAATCACTGCTTACTAAACCCAGTGATTGCTATGCATTCCCATTTGGTTTGCTATGCAAACCAACAGCACAGGCAATGCTGTGATGGCCAAAGAGTGGCAAGCTAAAAATTCGGGCTGGACACAAAATTTGCAAAAAATTAGGACTACCTGTTTGCCATAGATTCATCAGGACACTGCATACAAAGATACACACAGAGATACACTTCCTTATATAATAGTAGAGATTGTATTGTAAAGTAATTAAAGTAGTGATGGCTAAGGTTTCCACAATACTCTCACTCCAGTTGCCTGAGGCAATGTCGGAATTTCTACATTGCAATATTATATTGTTATTGCAATCGTTATCATGTGGTTAATTTGCTGTTACAATTTTAAATCCTTTACATACATTAAAACGTTTTCATGAAACCAAACTTGTTTTACAAATATGTGTGTGTACAAAAAATGTAACCGAAAATAAATTCAGCCAAACCTTGTTAACGTGAGACCAAAAATTAATTGGTGTGAAAGTTGTTTGAGCTATCTTTAAAGAATGGGATCATATTACTGTTATTCACTGTGACAAGGATTCAGAACAGTTTATGTTAAGCATGCTAACAAGGTTTGACTGTATACAGAATACAGATATGTACATGATAAATGGAACATACTTGCAGATGGCATAAATAACTTTTAATTCACTTTTCTTTTCTACTGATGTTTTGTTAATTTCAACAGATTTAACGAATTTATAACAATTTCTAAAAACACAATGTAAAAATTTGTGTTGCATACAGTAGAAGAAAACTAGTTACATATAATGCTAAAAATTTAAATAATATCTTTATCTCATCACCATGCTTGCCTTCTTAATCCAAAAATAATACGACTGCATTGGTCCCAAGTTGGAGTAGTTTCGGGCTTCACTTATATAACATATTACAGAATTTTAAAATTCATGAAATTTTTTTCTTATGCTATTCTGAAAATATAATTTGATATCATTTGAAAACATGCATTAAAAAAATCCTTATAAAACATGTAGTAGATTAAAAAATCTCAGATTTGCAAAAGGATAAAACATTCAATTCACTAAATGCAAACCAATTATATTACTAGAGAAATTGCCCAGTTTTCAAGCGTGTGCAAATGACCAATCAAGTCGGTATAGAAAATGCCGATATTCGACTTTGTAGTCAAGCAAAGCAGTTCCAATACCATGCATGTGAAAATTTGCAATTCATATTGGTTTACGAAGACACCAATCTATCTGTTTAGGTTGAAATCTGTTTAAATACTGTGCACGCATACGTCGTTCAGTCCATACCAGTTTAGGCAGATATCGGTCTAACACCACGCATGCATAGATTCCTCAATGCACATCACACAAAACTGAAAATCATGACACCGGTTCATTGCTAAACTGAAAATCGCGTCACCGGTTGCCTGGTGTCTACTTTATATTGCTATCTTATGATGTACCGATACATCACCCAGTCCTGCCCTCCAGAATTTGATTGATGCTACAGATAGTTGATAGGTTTCCATTTGCCAGAAAGCTCTATTAAGATCACAAGTGTACTTCCATATACATGGTTAAGAAATGTATGATCGATCATTCATTTCAATTTTTCTGACAACTTCAGTTTCATTTGCATACGTGCACCTAAGTTTTTACAATAGGTGCACAGATTATATTTTAGGTGCACATTTAAAAAAACGTAGTATAAGAGCATTAATGTAATGTAAACTACTTTATTAGTTGGGTATGTTTGGATATGTTACAAGTAGGTAGCAAATAAAAATATTTAAACATTTTTTTTTATCTGCGAAATTATTACTTACAAATATTCAGTCATCATCATCATTGGTGGGCAATCAGAAACGTCTACGTTTTTGGCAGATCTTAACCCATAAGGTTTAGTGTCCATCCTTTTTGTATTTTTCCTTCATTGCAACGTAGCATTTTCTGGATTAAAGTTTTCGCATAGTGTGTACTTAGGAATTTTAATTACGTTCCTTTAGAGCGAGAGAGGTCGATACTAATATTTTGTTCAGACGTCAAAATAACATAAAGTACGTTTCCCTCATTTTTTTTTAACGATGGGTGCATTGTGTGCACCTAGAGGGAAAAAATTAGGTGCACAATAGTATATTCAGGTGCACCCGGGTATTTCGAGCCCTGAGTTAGGATATATATTTGTGTGATCCTTCTTACTAATAAAATATGTGTTTCTAATTCCAGAAACTTGTCATTTAATGTGTGCATAAAACCAATGGCTCCTCGAAATCCCATAAAACGAGAAATGGATGACTTATCCTCTGACTGCTCCTCAGACTCCTTCAGGAAAAGTGGCAAAACGAAACGGCTCGGCTCACTGGACAAGGATAGTGAGGAATACAAGAAGCGCAGGGAAAGGAACAATCTGGCCGTTAAAAAATCCCGTTCCAAAACAAAACTGAAAACTCAACAAACTGTTGAGCGGGTGAATCAGCTGCGTGAGGAGAATGAGATGCTGGAGGCCAAAATAAAAATACTCACAAAGGAGCTGAGTTTCCTGAAAGATCTCTTTTTAGCTCATGCTGGCAGTGCGCACGGACAGAACTTGACCGACTCGGAACTCAGTTACTTAAAAGACGAAATGGACCACAGTGCTGTCGTTGCCAGTGCCAATAACAACAATAATTTAATGTGAACTGTTCTTCAGATCTTTGACTGTTTTAAGATTTTTGTGCTCTTTTTATCTGAAAATGGAGAGGTACGTTTTTTGTTTTAGGAAGGTAGTGAGTTTCCTTACGAGAACTATTTGCATGCATGGTATTTATGATTTATGGATACAGATTTCAAAACTATTGAAGATTAATGTTCCAAAATGGTTCGTGTACATGTTACTTAAAGTTTTAATGGTTGCTGATGTTTCACGTCTGGTGATTCATATTCCCTGTCTCCTCATGTTATATCAGGCCCCTTTTCTAAGGTTTTTTACACATGTAGCTTCTTGTTTTCTTTTTTAACTAGTTGCAGAAATTTTTTATCAGAGTTTATAGAATCATAAAGTGGTAAAATTATGAAACATTTTTTTAATATTTAAGTTTTAGCAATGACCTCACAAGTTCTTGTTTTATTGTATTTTATGGGAACATAATTATCAAAATTTTGCACATCTTGTGTAAAACAAATTTATTTTCATGCTGTAAAATGTTGCATTTCATAAGCTTTCACTCTGAATTTTACTATTTAATCCATATCAATCATTTTTAGGAGGCCTTATTTTCTAACAAATTTTTTAAATTATTAAAATTTTATCAAATGTATATTACAATAATGATAACAAAAAGTGTAATTGTTCATTGCAAGTTATTTAAAATACTTCTAAATCATTTTTGTCCTTAAACCATTAGAGAGAGGAGGCCCAAACTCTGTAACCATTTCATATTAGTTGCTGTTGTTTATAGCTTGAGAATATCTCAAAATCATCTGTTTTGTTTATAATGTGCAATGATAACACTAACTCAAAAGCAGCAAATTTTTATACAAAAGTTTCATTCGAATTGCAGATTTTGACTATCCATTTTTATACACATTCATAAAAATATCTTAAGCTGTGTGATACTATTTGAAGAAGTCGAAAATAATAGTTATATTTGTGTTCATTTTTCCAGAAAACTCCAATTTTATCGTTAGTTAATAACCATTTGTTTAAGACTGAAATCAGAGAGGTGATTGTTTCATTATTCTGAAAAATTGTGTCTTTTTCAAACTATGAAATGCTTACTGCTCATCACTGCCCCTGTTTTAAAAAAAATGGGATGAGCTTTTTATTTCCTAGTACTCTGGATGTTATATAAGAGTCCATACGGTGAAGGCTATCTAAATTCTCTAAAACTGCTGCTGTTTGATGCTCGACCAATACTGATCACAAAACATTTCCATATTGATTTTAAACATAAATTGACTGTCAAATGCATTTTTTCTGTTGTAACATTTTTCTGGTCTTTGTTATTCTTAGAGTTAGCCAATCAATGAACTCTGTGTGTGTTAGTGATGGTAGTCTACGTGTTAGAGTCATTGTAATTTTTATCATGCCTTCTTTACCTTGCCTCTTACACTTTTAATGTTCCTGCATTCATTGGAAAATTGAAATTTCTTTTGCTCCTTTATTGTTAAACGGTATGGTTAAAACTTATAAAATACAGTAAATAAAAATAATTTAGGTAACCCTGGACTGGCAGCAATAACAAAGAATCAATAAAAAAAAATCTTTATAAATAAGTGAAAGGTCTAACTAGCACCTTGCATTGATCTTTTCAATTTAGGCAAGACACTTGGTTATAAAACATGATCACTTGTTTACTTTTATAACTATTTTTTTAAATTTGATTGTTGAAACAAAGTTGACCGTTTGTACTAAATGTAACATTAAAAAGGACCACACTTGCCTTTCTTATTTATAAGATTCTGACCACATCTAATTGGAATTCGTTTTTTATTATTTTTTTTACATTTTATTTGTTATTTTTTTTCTTTATTTTTCTATTGTCAAGTTTATTCTCTTTGGTGTGATACTCATAAAGAAGGATTAATGATTGAATGTTTTTAGATCATTCTTTTTCATTTGATATTAATATTTTTCTATTCTGTTCTTTTGGTCCTAAACCTGGTAAACTAGTACTCGTTTACTAAGGTACATAGAACATTTAAACCTCCAGAATTAGTTTAGAATTTATGACATTCATTCACATGTGAAAAAAAAAACTCAAAACTAGTTCCATACTCCTCTCTTGGATCATTTCATAATAGTGTCAGGGACTTGTGAAGCAATTTCTGTTTCTTATAAGATGTCCTTTCTTTAGTTTTTCCTGATCCTGAGAGGAACAAATTTTCCTCTTTTATTGAATCCTCTTTTAACAGGTTATAATTTATTTATTTTTTAATTTGTATACATAAACTACAAATTTTTAAGTTTCTAACATAAAAATCCTAGACAAATCGAAGTAGTGCTTTAATTATACCGTGTCTTGCCTTCAAAAGAAATGAAGATGCATTGTGTCTACCTTTTCCATGAATTTTAATAGAAATTAGTTATTTTTACATGTTTTTTAAAATGCTAATTTTCAGTTTTGTCCACATCATATTTTCATTCATGTTAATGCATTGTTTTCTCTTTAATATTTATTTGACCTAAAACAACAGTATCAGAATGGCAACTTGGGCTGGTATTTTTTTATGCAATTTTTGGAACTACTGGCTTTGTCTGTTTTTTAATTGGATGATTTTCATGAAATTCTAAGTTACTCTTCTGCAGGGAGAAAGGAGCAAAATGATTTCGACAATGTTCTAGTAATTATTGAGATTGTAAATGCTGCGAGAATAGAATTAATAATTTGTTCATATACTTGCCTTGTCATATTTTTTAAATGTTTTATTAGTTCAAGGTTTATTTATGTCCACAAATGGGTATTTAAGATTTTGTATATTCTTTTGAATCTAAAAAATTGATTAAAATTTAAAAAAAAAAATTGGGGTTAGTTTTATATTACACTGTTTAATCTTTTTTTAAGCATAACTACTATAACTAAACATTTTATCAGATCTTATTGAAGGATATGCACTGATACAAGAACTGTTGCCACTCTTTTTGTCATAACTACCTTTGGAAATATTTAGGAATTATCCATGTTAATTGGGTTATATTATAGTTTGAATCCCCTTACCTGTATTGCTATTTAATAATTCATTTAACTATCAGCCCATTTGAACTTATACTTGATAAAACCCTTTCAATCATAGAATTCTACCATTCGGACAGTAATTTTATTATTTGTTTTGGAAAATGCTGCACTTTAGGTGGAGTTTGAAAACATACCATTTAGATCATTCTAATGTTTTATAAATTATAATATGTTATGTGTTTGGATATATTTTATTTGTTATTGAAATCCTTTAGTTGGTATTTGAATGTTTTACCTCTTAAACAATAGTATATATGGCTTCATATCATTTTTCAGTTCCTTCAAGGCCCGTTTTAAAATCATGTTTATATGTTTAGCTTGTTTGTGTTTATTTTAAGGCTAGTAAAAATTAACACCAGTTGTAAAAACTATGAAACTAATCCAGTTTTCTTCAAAAATAAATGTTAGTATGTATTCAGATGTTTTGGGGAAGAATGTGTAATTATAAACTTAGTGTCTTTCTCTTTGTCACTTTGAATACTTAATCACTAATATCCCACCGTTTATTATTGATCATTCTCATTTAAAAAATTATTTTTATGATTCCTGTATCTTCTAGTATTTGTTTTTTGTTTCTCATTGTTTATAGATAGTAACTGTAAATATTTCTTTTGATTAATCAATTAGTGCTTCTGGTTAATAATAAAGTTCTATGTTTCAGTGTTTCATTTGTTGTGTTTGCAATCATTTCTTGTCTTAATTACTAACATATAGTTCCTATAACGTAAAAATGATACAATATTTAATTGCAATTTAATTTTGGAGAAATTGTTCCCATTGTATGATGCATGAATAACATGCACCCTGTTGGCCTCGAGTGTTTTCCAATATTTCCTAGTCCCCATCCAAAATTTGACTTTTTACTTGCCATTCGCTTCTTATGCTGTACATAATGTCGTTAACCTCTTCGCTACCTAGGTCCACATATGTGGACCTCGACTCTTTGGCTTTAAAAATAATCTTTCTGAAAAAATTAGTAGAGAACTTGGATACACGTGCATGGACGTCTAAGCTTCCAATTGACACCGATAAATGGCTAAATAAATCGGTAGTTCCTGTGGAATGTTTAATATTCAAAATCGATTTGAAAGGAATGGCATTGACTCAACGTGCTCATAAAAGCAAGTAAATTTCATTTGTTTTTAAATCCTTTAGTTAATGTGTTTTACTTGATAATTTCTTAAAATATGTGATGATATAGTTTTTCTGATTCAATAAATATCTTATCATTTGAAAATTATTTTGCTTTTAGTATAATTGAGACCCGAGGTACACATATCGCACCCCGGCAAAAAAAGTGACAATTCAAAAAATTAAAATTTTGGTGTTATGTCATTGAAAAACATGTATAAGGTGCCCCAGCGTGTTATAATACTATTCTATAGAACACAATAGAAGTTACCACCATAAATACTTGCCTAAAATTTAAAAGAAGTTTATTACTATTCCAATATAAGTTTTATAGTATCCTTTAAGTCAGGGATGTGGGCAAACTTTTTCGGTCGCGGGCCAAAACTCAAAAAAAAAAAAAAAGTTTGGCGGGCCAAGATAAATTTTTCTAAAATTTTAAAAACCATATACAAGTATTACAATTTAAATATGTTAATGAGATGAATGAAATTGCGATTTCATTTTTAGAAGTTCCTTATATTGAGGTTCGAAGTGAGATGTACTGATTCTAAGGAACGGGGCTAAATGTTCATCTGTCATTCTACTTCTGAAATAATTCTTTCTAAGGTTCATAGTTGAAAACACTTGTTCACATATTTAAGATGAAGCAACCATAGCACTCATTTTCTGGGCGTGATATATTAAATTTGGGAAATTTACTTTCAATAATGATTTGTAAAACTCTAACTTTGGCATATTTAGAAACAACTGCTTGAGATGATTATTAGATTGCAACTCAATTAATTCAAGCTGCAAATCTGACCTCACTGCTTCACAATTTACGTTGAAAGGCATGGTAAAAATATTCAATTCTGTTTGAATCGCATTGAAATCTTAAAATCTGCGTTCGAACTCAAAATGCAGTTTTTTTCAAGCCATCTTCATAATTATTAAGTTTTTCTTCATTTACTGAGGGTATTGAATTTAACCTCGAGAAATGAGACAGGTCGTTCTTAGATAGCTGCCCAGCAAACGGATTAAGTTTTAGTTTAAAAGCTTTGAGATGGGCCCAGATATCGTCGATAAATTGATTTTCCCCTTGCATCTTGACATTCAAGTTGCTCATATGACAAAGAAGATCTGTGAAAAATGCAAAGTCCGAAAGCCATTCTGTATCTTCTAACATTTCGCACTCATGGAAGAACGACACAATGTCGTCTTTCAGCTGCCAAACTCGCTCGAAAACACATCCTGCACTAAGTCACCTTACTTTCGTGTAATTCAGTACATCAGAGTATTCAGATTGCCTCGATTGTATTAAGAAAATCTCGAAATTCTATCCGTGGGCCGTATAAAACCTGGGGGGCCGGAGTTTGCCCATCCCTGCTTTAAGTTGATGTTTTTCAAATTCTGTAATTTAGCTGTGTCACTTTTCTTGCCGGGGTGCGATATGTGTACCTAATTTAGCCTCCTATGATGCCACCATCTAAAATAGGAATTTACTTGAAAACTTTGAAGTATTTCATAATATTTATCGGAAAAAACTGATTTTTAAACAATTTTTATGGTTGGTAGTAAAGAGGTTACAGATGTTATTGGTTAAAAATTTTTATTGCTACATAAACCTTTTACATTGCTTTATCAATCTGTGTTTTTTTTTTTTTCCATATGGTTTAATAGTGGTTTAAGGGGTTTCTGCTGTTAAATCTTTTCATTAACAGAGATGTTTTATTGTGTACTTGGCAGTTTGTTCATATTCTGGAAATGCGCCATAAAAACCAACCCAATAATTTCTAAACATTAGTTGTTGTTTTTTTTTTATTATTATTATTTTGATAAAATTATCCAATCTTTCTCAAACTCGAAGGAAAAGATCCGAGGACGAAGCCACATAATTTTGACGAGGCAACACCTGAGCTGGCACCCAACTTTCCAAACTTCCTCACCAACATGAGGCCGTGACAGATTTAACGTGCACCAGCCCCCTTGAACACGACGGTCTGGTTGAATTCGAACTCGCAACCCTCCAGTTGCTAGTTCCCTTACGGGCCACCAAGGCCCTGGAATATGTAGGAAGATGTACAAAGTCAGATTAGGTAGTAGTAGAGTAGAACTCCAATTATCCGGATCAATTGGGAACCGACCCCATCCGGATAATTCACGAAAAAATAAGTTATTTCTTAGTACAAAACGAATTTTGCTTTAGTATGTAATGTAATTTAATGATTACGCAAACAATTTTGCTTACATATTGCGTTAAAATGTATCATTGCTTGAACATATCGGTCAAAGTTAGTTATTTCGCTGTCTTTGCTCGTTTCCGTGCAGCCATGTCTCGCATGCGCTTGACTGTCGGTAGATGTAAATGGTCCCACTCAGGTTGCCGCTTCACCCATTTTAGCGCTGTGTCAAGGCACTCAAAAACCATATTAGCTGATGGTCCCGTGTCTGGTTGAGTAAAATGTCGCCATCTTTCGGGTCAAAAATGAATTATCTCACACTGACTTCATCGTCACTGAGAATTTGGAGTCCAGGGTTCGTAGAATGGGACCATCCCACTCACCTACGTCCTCTACACAGCATTCGGGTCATCCAGGAATACTCGCTGTTTCATACACTACCCTACAATAATGGACGGCAGCGGTTTTGCATAAAATCTGACTACTTGTTTGTGGGTGTTTTTCGTGGAATGGCCTGGGACCTTTGCATGTCGTTCCTGGTCTATTGAACTCCGACACCTACATGAACATTTTGGACTATCGGGTTCTTCCTACGCTCTGCCAACTCTTTATGGAATGGACGAATGTTAATTTCAGGACGACTACGCTTCGTGTCATGTTGTAGCCTCTGCCAAGCAGTGGTATCAAAATACGGATGTAAAACGTCTTCCCTGGCCAGAGTTCAGAGCCCCAACCTAAACCCAGTAGAACATTTGCAGGACGAGTTAGAGCGACGCTTACGGACCAGGGAACCTAGTCCGAAATCTACAGCTGAGCTGACGACATTCTTGCAGCAGGAATGGACACAAATACCCATATAGTTGTGTATCTAAACCTTCTTGAAAGTATGCCCAGAAGGGTTGCTGGTGTAATTGCAGCACGTGGGGTCCATCCCCTATTAAAGCATGTATTCTTTCCCTTATACCATCACATCTTGCTGTCCGGTCCATTGTTGCAGGGTACTGCATATCCACAACTGATATGTCGTCCTCTTTGTTTTTATCATTCACACATAATAAACTTTTAAAATTCGGATTTTGTTTATTTCTTTTCTTCTCAAAGCGATTCGGAAAACTGGAGTCCGGATAATTGGAGTGCTACTGTACGTGTTTTTTTTATTAAGGATGCACTGGATACAACGTCTCATGATTTTGAAACACGATCAGATGATGATATAAGTCTGGAAAACTTATTTAACAAGTAGGAGCTTCAAACTTTCTGTAATTATAAATGACAAAGCAAACAAAATCCATCTAAAATTTTATTTTCAAAATATTTTTAGTATGCAATAATAATTCAATTATTTTTTTTTAATTATGAATTTATCCCTTATATTTTGATGGGTATCGATTCAGGACTTATGTGAACATGCAAATTTTCAACTCATTCCGATAAATACTTTTTGCGCTACATTAAATGTTCCTAATTATTGCGATTATAGGGGGCTACCAAAAGTTTTAAAAACTTCTGACAAACATTGAATTGTTTGCACTTGTATGGTAAAAAAAGTAAAGTAATTATCTAATCGTTTGCACTTGCATAATAAATATAACTAGGGGGCCTGCCCCCTGCTCGCTAACGCTCGCCAACCCCAGGAGGATTGCTTTGCAATCCTCATTGGTTCGCTGCGCGAACTTATGCTCGCTTCGCTCGCATCAATGAAAACTTGTGTCCTAGCAGAATAAATTGTTTACAAAATATGATATTCTAAAAAAATATTTTTCAAATCTAAATTTTTTTGCTGTTTTTCAGGAAAGATATATACAGTACATATGGAATCAGAATTCAAATGAAAACTTTGAGCAAATTTTGACTCGAAATGTGAGCGCTGATTTGGAATTTGAATACCCAGCATGTTGTTTGTGTGTACATTTACCCTGCACTCGAGCCACCCACGCTTTTTCATTGAGTTTGTTGTCGAAAGTTGTAGTGCAAGCGTCTTGTTGTACTATAATTGTTGGCCTTGAAAAGGACCTTTTTAAAATGGCCCTGAATAAATCCTCCGCTTTCTTTGATTTCTATTAGTAACTTCAACAGCTCAACTAAAATTCTTTTTTTTTTTTTTTCAATAAAATTTCATCCGAAAACGCTATAAATTCAATTGAAGCGCGAGGCTTCGTGATAAACAAACAATCGTACAATGTTGCCAAAACGCGATAACAAATAACGTCTTTTTTGCGTGCCACGTAAGAGAATTATATACATAGATAGTTCTCGGATCGCAGAAAAATACGAAATAGGGGTGGCGATAACAATCTCGATCTACGAATAGTAATTTTTTATGTGGAGATGGTCCCTGAAATTGAGAGAGAGAGATGTCAACTTTAGGATTGAATATCTCCGGATATAAAGATAGTAAAGTCAGGAAATTTCATATTTAGATATTTTTAAATTTATTTTATCGCATGGTGTCTTTGGAAAAGTATATTAAGAACCATTGAAGAAAAATTCTTTTTAATTCATTTACATTGTTTGTTTTTTTAAATACTTTATAAACTGTTATGTTTTATAATATTTAATTACAATATTTCGGTTTTAAAAATTTACATTTATGCTTATTAACCCCTTCTGCTAGTAAAGTGATATTTTCAACGTTGCATTTAATCATTGCTAATTTCCTTGAAAAACACATTGCTTTATATACGTACGCATCCCTTTTTTTCACAAAATCTCAATGCCATTAGTAAGATATCGGATGAATTGAGTCTGGACACTGCTATCATAGTTATACATTTTTCTGAAATTTATACCTGCTTTACATAAATAAGAAGCTATTCAAAACATTCATTAAAATAACAAGCAGGTTTAACGATCTTTTCCTTAAGCCTGCTGGTATAGTGGTTAAGGTGTTAGCCTCTAGATCGGAAGGTTCCTGGTTCGAATCCGGGTACGGGCATGGATGTTTGTAAGCGTATGGTGTAGAGGCGGCTGGTGCACCTTAAATCTGTCGTGGCCGAAAGTCCTCACGTTGGGTTGGCGTGGAAGTTTGGAGAGTGGGGTGCCAGCTCAGGTGTTGCTTCGTCATCTGACCGTGGTTCAAAATTACGAGGTGTTGTCCTCGGATCTTTCCCTCAAGGGACTGATCCCGGACCGTCGTCAATAGCCCGTTGTGTTGCTCTAGTACGACGTTAACTGAAATTACCATTACCTTAAGCCTGCTTGTTAATTGAATGGCTATTTGAAGTTTTCGAGTGAAATCTGTATCCGCGTGCTATAAGTGACAATTTAACGCTTGAAACTTCAACATTTTGGACATGGTGTCTTTGGAAAAGTATATTAAATACTATTGAAGAAAAATTGCTTATTCGCACATTTAAATTACAAGGGGGCTCCGTCCCCTGGTCGCAAACGCTCGTCAACCCCCAGTGATTGCTACGCTGTCCCATTTGGTTTGCTTCGCAACCCAACACTATAAAATAATAAAGGCTTGTTTGCTGCGCATGTTGTAATTAGAAGGAATCGGTCCCACCACCACCCAATATAACATGGGCATGCTGCCTTATTCTTTCCCTAAAGGAGAAAAAAAATTATTTAAGGAATCAGTTCCACCACGACACTGGCATGTCGCCTCATTCATTCCCTGAAAGAAAAAATATATATCTAAGAAATTATGCATCCTAAACTAATAGCTGCATTGGGAAAAACCTTCTCCATCTTGTTCCCTGTACAATTTTGAACAAACCAAGCAATCGAACAAATCGAGCAAAAAAAGCGAGTTTTTAATCTTGCGGCGGCAGCAGTATCTAGCACATAATTCGTTATTCCTGATTGGACTTTCCGGGCCATGACGTCATTGCGAGTTTCAACGGCCAACTAAAAAGTAATCGTTGCTACGGCAAAAATTTTATGCTGGCCAAGCCCGTTAGAAATTTAACATTTTCATCTCCGTGAAAAATTTTAAGTTATACTTTTCATCGCATCGAATTTATTTATAAACAAATTTTAAAAACAATACTATAAGAGTACATTCTAAGCTTTCACATGTAGTATTTTCAAATTTAAAACTAATGGTATTGAGCTATAATGCAGTTTTAGTTTTGTAACGGAAATTGCGATCCAATACTTCCGAAATTTGTATGACCAACTTTTGATCGCATCGAATTTATTCATTAATCAATTTCAAAAATGCACTGAAACAAAAATCGACCCAACAAGAAGGAGCTGTCCAATAGCCAGGGCCGGTCCATGAGAAATTTATTGTATATGCGAGATGTGATGATTTGGCGCCCCCTGTTTCAAAGATTTGACGTATTATTTGAATGGAGCAGGAGTGGGCTCGGGACTGGTAATTGATTCGTTGACTTAAAAATATGAGGGACAGTGGATACCAAGTTACAGATAGAAAATTTACAAGGGGATTTTGATAAGATATCCGAATGGGCTGTAAAATGGGGTATGTCATTTAATGTAGGGAAATGTCAAGTTCTGCAAATGGGTTACAGGAACAGTGGAGCCGAGTACTGTCTGCAGGTAGTAAAGGTAAAGGAGGGAGAAACAGTTAAGGATCTTGGGGTGATAATTCACAGGGATTTTAAAATGGGTCACCAGTGTTCAGCTGCGGGTAAAAAGGCTAATAGGTTATTGGGGTATATTAAAAAGACTGTTACTTCAAGGGATAAGAATATAATCTTGCCGTTATACACTGCAAAAATTATCCGTTGTTTTTACGGACTTTTCCCGTATATTTGACGGTTTAAAGCTGTTTTGTTGACAAAACGGTTTTTTACCGTTTTTCACTCTAGCCAATACGGTTTAAAACCGTCAGTTCAAATTCGAGTTCTCGTCATTACGGTATTGCTTTGCGTACGATAACTTTCCCTTTTCTTAAATCATTTTAAGATTATTTTCTACACTTGCTCTTATTTTTCAACAATTATTTTATGGTTTTGAACATCATGTAAATAAAAGTGCGATTCGACTTTTATTTAAGCTTTTCGTTATTCATCAGTTGGCAACCAGGTCGTATGTTGTTTTGGAGCCATTTTTGATCGACGAGTGCTCAAATAGTTTCAACTCTAATTATCAGGTGAGCTTTTACTTACTTTTCATGCTCCTTCTGTTAATTTTTAGAAATTAGATTCTTACCGTAATGTCTGTGTTTAAATGTGAACTCTGTAATTTCAAAACAAAATTAATCAAACCCTATGTTGTCCTTTGGAGTTTGCATCGAAATGTTCACGGAGTAACATTCCCTTATGGTGCTCAATCTTGCCATCTCTGTTTTAAAAACTACAGGTTGTCCTAAAAGTTCCCGTACTCCAACTTTAAAAATAATTATTGCCCGTGTTTTTTTTTTTAATTATTGAATTTTATCGGCTCTTTAATTTTTATCGTTTCATTTTCTTTGCACTCAAGTTGTTCGATAATAAAGTTCCACGTCATTTTGTTCTTCATTGCAAGATGAATTTCACGCATTCAGAGAATTGCGCTGTTTTAAACTTATTTTGAATGCAAATAATTTTAGCGACATAAATATCCAAGTGATGCAATACCGAGTAAATATGGATCATTTTGAAATTAAATAGAAATTTGACAGTCAAAACTTATTGAAAAATAAAATTAAAGTTTTAGAATTTATTTTATGTATTTATGTCATGTTAGGGCAATGAAGTTGTGCAACTGAAACAGGTCAAGACAATATTTTAAGCAAATTAAAGCCAATTTTTTATTTCCTTAAAACGTGGAGGTGACGAGATGTTTCAGATTCATCTAACACAATGTAAATAGTCTTCAGGTATTTAATCAAAAATGTACTATTCATGAGTATTCATTGTCAGTTGTTTTAAAATGGCCATAACCTCATCTTGAACTGTTGCTTCACATTCTTCATAGGAAACAAATTTGTTTTTAGTGTCATGTCATCTCGACATGAAGCGGATCTGGTAAGAAGCTTCAAAACATTCAATGACATTTGCCACATAATAGCAATAGAGAATTTCAGTCATGAGGATACTTAAATTATCTCCCAACTCAATGGCATATTTTTAAGGAAAAATTAAAAGATTTTATCAGCGTACATAATCAAACCCAAAGTTACAAGTGTTCAAACATTGTAAATCAAATAAAGCTGTTAGGCTTTATTCTACAGGTTCAAATCAGAACCAATTGGCAAGTTAAATCGGTACTGGTTAGAGAAAAAACAATTGGACTGCTTATTTGTTTACCCAAGATTGTTCTTACTTTAATAAATAACCATTTATAATCACTATTTTACCATATCATTGTACAAATTCCTGATAAGAAATATTTGCTCACCTCCATGGAGGTGAAATTTCAATGGTTGGACCACATTTATGCCTAACCTAAAACAATCCCAGCCATGTGCTTTGATTTCCAGATTGTTTTGTACATTTTCTAACTATATGTTGTTGAAAAAAGTTCAGCAATAAATGAAAATATATTAAGTTAAAAAAATGCCATGGCAGTGACATTGTTAAAAGAACTCAAAAATTTTCTGAGTGCAAATATAAGAAACAGACAAAATCATACTTGCTATTGAGTCAAAGGTATCTTACAGTAAAGATGGCTCATTAGAGCTTCTTTTAATTACACTTTCAGACATGTACTGCCTTCTAGTAGACTTTTTTAAAGGTTATTTACTTTTTATGCAGAGCTGACAAAAATAGTAGGGACAAAATAATTTACTGATTTTTCAACATTAAATTTAATGAAAAATAGAATAATTTCTGGTGCAATGAAATGAAAACTGTTAACAATGAAACTATTAATATTAAATACAGCTATTAAATAAAGGAATTTTTATACTTTTTAAGTTTCAACTATATTTCTTAACCTAGAAACAGGGTTAAGAACAGCCACGGAGGTGATATTTTCCATGTTTAATTCACTTTTTTTAAGTATAAATATGCAAATATTTATTCACTTGAAGATATCTGATGAAAATATACCTCAATTAAGATCTATTACTATTGTATAAAAATCAATTGACACATGAAATTCATAATAAAAAAAAATAATACATGTGACTTTGAGTCCACTTAATTTCAGAATGACCCAGATACAGTATATCAACTTAATCAACAATTTTTTGGAATATTAGAAGTGCATGAACAAGACTCTTGGTTCCAACAAGACGTTGTAACCTGCCATACAAGTTATGACACCACGGGCATGCTTCGAGATTTTTTTGGCGATTGACTCATCTCAAGAAACCATTGGCTACCTCGTTCCGTCATCTACACATTCCTGACTTTTTTTCTGTGGGGATATTTAAAGAACAAAGTTTATGAAGATAATCACCAAACAATAGGTGATCTGAAAAGTGCCATTACTCAAAAGATACAAGAAGTCATTCCCAGCATTTTGAAAGGTGTTTCTAAAAATATGTGTAAACTACTTCAGCTTTGCCTCCCAAGAAAATTGCAGAAATTTTAAACATTTACTATAAATGTAAGTCCAAATTTTTTTCGTTTATAATTGCTTTTCACCATTAACATAAAAATATTTGTTTTAAAGTTTGTTGATTTTGTATAGTAAATTCACGAATCGTCAGTACAGGAACTTTTAGGACACCCTGTACAATTCATGTTTTTCAAGATCATAAATTTGTCAAAGAAATGTGAAGAATTGAAGGCACAATTGTAAATTGCAGTTTAAGTACATGCTTTAACTGATTTGTCGCAGTTAATTTCTCACATGACATTTATTTAAAAAAAGGGTTGGGTGCTATAGTGTTTGATTGTATTTTTTAAATTAGCTTTAACCCTTAACTGCTGTGTTACAAACAGTCTCGTGACTAGTGTGGAGGTGTCTCTCAGACCTCGCTCACTAAAGTGTGTATAAAGTTAATTAATATATATTAATGAAAGATTCTTTAGATAATTATTATTTATACATTTTAAATTTAGATAATTCAATTCTTAACATGAATATATTTTATATTACTATACAAGTAAAGTAGATTCCATGTCTCTTCAGGCTCAGCTTTCTGAACTAATTTTGCAGGACATTTCAACCCTGGAAACTAAAACTATGTTGTGGTTTGGTGTTCTAATGGCACGATTGGGTCCCCCCCCCAGCATCCCATTTGAAGTTTTTTTTTCCGTAGAAATATTCTTGTGAAGACGCACTTGAAATGTCTTCATCTGCATAAATTTCCGAATCCGTTTCATGTTTGCTTTCAATAGTATCCGAAATTTCACTGTCCCAGTACTCTATTTCAGACCAATTATCAACAATATCCTGAACTTCTTTTTGTGCTAGATACAGAGGTAGTTTCTTAGTAAAGTTTGTTACCATTTTAGACTCAGCTGAAATTCCATACTCAAACAGACTATTTCATTCAGCAAGAACACTAACGCAAATGCTGTGAAGGGTCTAAGAGACCGTGGGGGAAATGCAAATAGTGTGAAATACGAAATAGTTGGGACATCCAAACCAGTGTTGGAATGTGGCTTCTCTTGGACGTAGTAGGAAGGTACTGAATAGGACATTGGCCAATATTCACTTTGAGAGGTGGAAACAACCTGTCACTCGGGGTCTGTGAGACCCATGACAGCAGTTAAAGGTTAAATAAACTTGTTAAACTTTGAATAAAGCAAAATCACTAAAGAATTTTTCTCTGTCCTATTTGTATTTTACAGGTGTTTTCTAAGGATGAATCCTGATAAAGGATCCAAAGCCTCCAAAAAAAGAAATCCATGAATCAAAAAGTTTTGACCTTATAAAATAAACTTATGGACTTTGAATGGTGTTGAACATTTCATTGAATAGATATGAAAATATTAGGTATCTTGATTCTGTTAATTGCATCAAAGTTATTCTATTGTAATCGTGGTTTGATTTTTAAAAATTACAATCAATGAACCCTGATTATATTTGTATTTCTGTTTATTGTATATTTTTACCTGCTCATTTTGTATTACTTAAATTATATGCAACAAACAAATGTACCTCACAAAACATTATGTAATTATCGTGTTCAGCACAGCACAGTGTATAATGTAACCATATTTAAAGGTGTTTTGCTATTTAATAAAAGTTATCAAGGTTTCTTAAATGAAAAGCTCCAGAGTTCTATATTTTGAAAATTTATCACTGTTGACATTATAAGAAGACAACAATATTTATTTTTTCATTTATACAGACTTTTTTCTACATGCTTATATAGTTTGTTACTTAACAAGTATCCTCAACATGCATATTGAAAAATGATTTACTTTAATTTTTATTATTCTGTATGATTGAATAATATTCTAGCATAATTTAGTTAGATTATTTAATTTAAATGTTTGAACATTATTGAAATAACAAAAGTAATAAATATTATACAGTGAAACCTGTCTGTAACCATTCTGTAGGGACCTAAATAAAATATTGTTATAGACAGTATCGTTACACACAGATTTCACTGTATATTGACAGTATTATGAATAAAAGGTACTGTGTACGGCACAGTATTTTTCTTTAATTTATTTGCTCTGCAATAGTTCTATACTATTTTAAAAGATGACTTTATCATTTTATCCACACTTCGAAACTAAATTTCAGAGAAAACCCATTATTTTGTGCGCAAAACTGTTTCAACTGTATAGCTGATATTTACATTTTTACACAATTTGTAAACCTTATAGTATTTAGTGTAATTGCATTATTTTGTGGTAAAACCATATTCACTGCATAATTGCAGCATATTTTTTATGGTAACTGGTTGTAACTTCAATTCCATATGGTTTTGTAAACAGTTATAAACTAAAAACTACAGTAAACTTGTTCTTGACTAGTTAAAAATAGTTCTGATTGCGAAATTATACTGTATTTTTTATGGTAACTGGTTGTAACTTTCACCGATTAAATACTTTTATGTAAACAAGTGAAAACTGAAACATACAGAGAAAACTAGATCTCATGGTAAAAAACAGTTGCGACTACAAATTTACTTCATAACTTTTACGGAAAAAATGTGATATATGGCAAAATACCGTTGTGAATACGGTTTTACTTAGTAACTTTTACGGGGGAAACTTGGTCTTATATGGGGAAAACCGTCGAGAATACGGTTTTACTTCGTAACTTTTACGGGGGAAACTTGATCTCATATGGGGAAAACCGTCGAGAATACGGTTTTACTTCGTAACTTTTACGGGGAAAACTGGATCTCTTATGGGAAAAAACCGTTGTGAATACGGTTTTAATTCGTAACTTTTACGGGAAAAACTTGTTCTCGTATGGTAAAAAACCGTTATTTCTACGGATTAACTTCGTAATTTTTACGGTTAAGCACAACCAACCCAGCTGCCAGTTTAAAACCGTAAATTTTACGGGATTTTTTTTACAGTGTATAAGGGTTTAGTAAGACCACATCTAGAATACGCTGTACAATTCTGGGCTCCATATATGAGAAAGGACATAGAATCAATTGAAAGGGTTCAGCACAGAGCTACAAAAATAATAAAGGGGCTAGCAAATTTCGACTATAATGAACGTTTAAGTAAGCTAAACATGTATACACTGGAAAGAAGAAGGAAGGGGGGATTTGATTCAGCTTTTCAAGTTTGTAAAACAAGGGGACACAGAGGGCTTAAATTTCAATAGGGATAACAGAACAAGGGGTCATGGGTATAAATTGAATAAGACACATTTTAATCGGGATTTAAGGAAAAACTACTGCTTTATAGGGTAATAGACAGTTGGAACGCGTTGCCAGAAAATATAGTTAATTCAAAGGGAGTGTACGAATTTAAGACACAATTGGATAGTCAGTGGGAATTGGGGAATTCATAAACAAAGGACTAGCCTTGTTGGGCTTGAGCCTGTAGCTGGTCGTCAATATTTGTATTTGTATATCACTTTTCAAGACTTTTTAAATTTATACTTAATAGAAAATTGGTTCTCTTGGAAGATTTTTCGTGTGGAATTTCGTTGGAGGATGATATCGCTATCAAATGAGGGCTATTGCTATCAAATCAAATCTCACGGCTGAAGACTGAAAATGTGTACTTTTTGCTCACTTGCTTTAGAATTTTCGCTTTTTTTTTATTTGGCACTTAATGCACCCTAAACTAATAGCCGCATCGAAAGAAAAAAAAACATTCCCCATCTTGTTCCCTATACACTTTTGAACAATGTTAATTTCGTAATTTTCTGATGCGTACTTTCTCGGGAAACAGTCTGAGAATTGAGCGAAAAAAGTGAGTTTTCAATCCTGCACCTGTGGCACTGGCTTTTCTTTTATATAGATTTTTAAAAATACTTTACAAAATGTTTTATAATAATTAATGTTCGGGTTGGGTAAGTCTAGGGGTGTTGAATGAAGATTCGAGAATAATTCGGTTTCAAAGCAATGACATTGTATTCAATGGCTTAATCATACATCTTTTGGCTGTAAAGCCTAACTTAATGAGACGTCACGACGATCGCTTGGCAGCTGGTGAGTACGCTCTCCCTGTTGCGCCTTCGTTCCGCCTTATGTACTCCGTAGCGCTGGCATCGAGTATAGGACATTAATTACAATATTTTTGTTTAATATATTTACATTATGCTTAGGGTACATGGTTTCAAATTTACACACGGAAATTTCTATACTTCTCAGTTTCTTAACTGAATTATAAATACAAAATTTTATAATATCTCCCCAAATATATACATTATCTACCAATAAGTATTTGGACTCTCATGCAAATGACGACATCTGCGGTCCTGATATACGTGACCCCCTTTGCTGTTAAATATCGTGTAGGAAACAACATTGGCATGAGTCGCATGCAAGATGCCACGAAGTGCAGAGTTATCTGATTTCGAGAAAGGTGTAATCGTCGGGTATCACGGAAATGGCCGATCCTTAAGGGACATTGTCTAGTGAGCTGAATTACCCCAAAACGACAGTGGCCTACGTGATTCAGAAGTGGAAGGGGAGCGGTGATTGTCGGAATGTGCCCCGAGTCGGCAGATACACGAAACTGGGAGATAGAGACCGACGGGTGCTGAAAGAAAGAAGAATTCGGAAGAACCACACCCAACCGATGGCCCACATACTCCAGGAGATGCAACATGCATCCGGGAGTTGTTTCGATTAATACCATCCTTATGGAAGCACATCTGCTTGGTTTTCATGGTCGTGCTACCGCCCATAAGCCTTTGATCACAAAGTCCAAACGCGCTGCTCGGTTAATGTGGCGCAAAGCGTCGAAAGTGGACCGTAGATCCGTTGATCAGCCAATATGTGCCCTTGAAGAGTAATTATGGGGCCCACAGAAAACCACGATATGGCTGCCCAAACGATCCCAGAATCCCACCATGTTTCACTCTTGGCAACAAGCAGTATGTATTATAGGCTTGAGATGACGTTCGCCAGACGTAACGGTCAATATACGTTCAGAAGTATGAAACAAGAAATTCATCCGACCAAATTTACAACTTCACAAAACAGTGGCACGACAACGACTGGCAGCGTATTTACGACATTGTATAGGTGGCGTCAGTAGGAGAAAACACCATCGCCACCTACACAATTCACTGGAATAAACATTTCTTTTCAAACATACATTTCACTAAGTGTTTCCATACTTTTTGTCTAACTCTGTATATATAAAAAAAAGGATGTATGTGTGTATTCTCTCTCTCTATATATACAAATCTACATCGTTTGACCAATCGAAACCAAATTTGGTACTCTTAGCCTATGTTTTCCACAGTGTTCTAAAGTATATTTCTTTCATGTGTTCAGACTAAGCTGTGGCACTTACGACCATGAAAATTGGCACACAGGTAGTCTTAAAGTACCCCTCGAAGCCTCGGTTTTAAAATATAAAGTTTGTTTTCCTGCAATAAATGGACACGGAAACGCGTTGTACAGAGTTGGTGTATTTTTGAGTTAACACAGGGAAATGTCGCGGACATATTTGAAATCCGAGTAACGCCGGATTATTCAGCTAGTAAGACATAAATAAATGCAGGTTTTATTTAGAACCTGTATTTATTGTATTGGATTGTATTTGGAATTATTATAATTCCAAATATAGCACACTTGACATTAGTGGAATATTTTAAGCAGATCTCAGCTTAAAAAACTTTGTAGAAAAGAAATGTAAACACATATGTACTTTACATAAAAATTAAAATTTCTGGGCACTGAAATTTTTTTTTAAATAATAAGTCTTTAAATTTAAAGGTCAAAGAAATATGTTAGGGTACATATGGTATCAAATTTACACAGGGAAATTTCTATACATTGATAGCATTATCGAGATATTTTGAAAAGACAAATATTAAGCACAAATAAAAAGGCCACCACATAAATATTAATGAAAAGAAAGCATTATAGTATGATTCAATTTGTCTCGTAGTTTTGGATCAATTTCACCAAGAGCAACATATCGTTAAAAACATCTGCATTTTTGACAATTTTCACCTTTTTTTTTTTGAGTTACCATTTTATGTTTTATACAATGATAAAGTCAAATCATCTTTCTTAGTGGAAATGGCGATTTACAAGAGAAAAAACTTTTGAGTCGTAACTTGATCCAAACCATCAAAACTTCGAACGTGTTTGTGTAGAAACAATTTTGCAGATACGTTCATCCAGTTGTTATGGGAATGTATTTTAATTAACGTCGTACTGGAGCAACACTATTGACGAGTACCGCGACTGAATGGGCTATTGACGACGGTTCGGGATCCACCCCCAAGCCAGTTGTTACGGGAAAAATAGGATGGTTATAATGTATTCATAAGGAATACAGCATACGTCAAAGGGTTGACCATATATCGGATGCACTTGGTTCATGATGAAACATGAACATAATTGGTAATCTTATTCCTCACATAACCCCAACTCTTGTGTGTCTACCAAATAACTCCATATAAACATGCAAGATATTGTTTATTTTGGAATGTTGGTAATTAGCTGGTTTTTTTCCAATCTCTTCCCTTGGTAGCAACAAATTTTGATGGGGAACATGAAACTGGGAACCTATATCTGACTTTTTTTAATTTGTGCAAAACAGTGATTAGATCTTGTTTCTGTTATTGTATTTACATTGCATACCTATCTGCTAATTGATTATTATAAATTACAATTTCGCTACGAAAAAGTATCCATTTTTTTAATGAACTCTTGTAGTGTTGTTCAAAAGCATTTAATATTATATCCTTGCACGCATGCTTAAGGCATAATAAAGTGGCAACACTTTATGGTTCCACCAATATCATCACAAGCTCCTATTCCTTGAAGAGGCAAAAAAAGTTTTTCTTTTTCCCTTTTGTTAACTCGTGTAACAGAGCTTGCTTTTCAGCCGCGTGGGGAATAAATCTGCGATAGAAGCAACATGGCCAAAAAAAAAAAGTCTAGTTCATCGACTGTTTTTTAGAGGGGGGGGGTAATCTTTTAACAAAAAATTTCCTTTCGCTGATACACATGAAATCCCAGAAAATATAAGGATTTCAGGTTCAAAACACATTTTGGTATGGTACGAAACCGTGCTGGCAAATTAATTGCAATCAGAAGTGATAGTTGTTATACCTAATGATTGTGTACTTAACTTTAACCTTTCGTAGAAAGTGTTGTTTATACCATCAATAAGGCACCGATTTTTAATATCGACTAACTGTAGCGTTCCAAGAAGTCTGCGCCTATGATCATTCGTGTAACGTCTGCAATAACAAAAGTCCAAGGGAAATAGCGTCCAAGACTCAAATTTAATGGGATTCAACAGCTACCATAAGTGCTTATTTTCGATCCGTTTGCACAGTACAGACCAAACAAGTCTTCTGTTTTGACCACGAATTGCATGCCTGGGATAAACGGAAACCGCAGCAACAGTATCAATCAAAGAAAACTATTTGTCCACCTTTTAAAAATAAATAGGTAACCTAATTCTTGGCTATCATCAGTCATCGCCAGTTCAGATAAGCCCCTTTAGTTTTCCTGAAATTTACGTTGTTTTTTACATTTGTGCGCTTTTTCTCCAAACTTAGCATACCAGCATAAATCTAACCGGTTATCAATGTGAGCTACGATTTTGACTACCTGAACTCGATCTCTTGCTCGAACCAAAGCGTCCGTCCTTACCCCCAGAAAGCCTTTGAACCTCGGCGCTCAAAGCTGAAATTGCGCGTGCAAACTTTCAAGCGAAAATGCCGTATTCTGCAACTGTGGAGGAAATACCAGGTATGTCTAGTATTTTGTCAGCAATCAGAGCTAGACCGTTTAAATCGTCTGAGCTGACATACAAAATCCGCTGTACCTGTATCGGTAACCGTTGCATCTATAGACCCGTTAAAAAAAAAAAATCTTCAGGTAATTTATTTCCCGTGAATTCTTTCATTTCAAATAACTGCGAAGAGCATTTATCGCCTAACTGGAGATATTGTAAGAGAATTTTTAATCAAGAAGTTTCATTTTTTGCAGATAGCAACAAAACCTCATACTTATTTTCGATGGGAAGAGATCGAACTAGATCACAAACAAATGCTAAAATCACTGTATCAACTGCTGCTACCACTTTGTGAAATTTAAAAACTGGAGTTTTCAAAGCGACTCTGGGTAATTCAAAGTCAGATTCTGTTTCAGACGTTTTAAAAAAGGGCTATCACAGCATTAACCGGTTTAAAACACTGAAAATATTGACAGCGGAGGCAGGGAGAAACAAGGACCTGAACTAAAGCCAAGAACTCACCCACAGGCATTCAGGATCCTATTCGATGAAGTTGAGAATTCGCGTACATGGTTACCACTTTATTACACAGCAGTGAGGTTGCATAATTTAGTGTGTAGGGAATTTAGACGCTTTAAATAATTAAGTTGACAAACAATAAAACTTAATATTTATAACAATTAAAGATACATTAACTAAAGAAAAATCTATCAGCACGTTAACAGAGGTGGTTACAAAACTACAAAACTGAAATCGCAAGAACAGCTTGAGGTTTTTAAAGCATCGAAACATGCGCACATCAGAAGTCTCTTGAAGTGGTCTCAAGTTTGTATCAGCCTGTGGTGTTATGCAAAGTAAAGTAACTTAAACTTAAATACACATGACGAAGTTTTAAAAATCCAAACTAGAATTTATTCAAAAGATAACAAATACATTTAAAGTTAAAAATAAAAGATTACAATCCACGGATAGCTACTAATAACATTTTAAGTAACTCTAGTAACTTGATCGAGAGAGATCAAGAAAGCGAGAGCAGGAATACTGGTACAACATATTGCAACTGCTATTATAATAGTATGTTATATCACATGACAAGTTTTTGCATAAAATTTGCACAGGAAGATTTACGTAACAATAATCAAATGTCAAAAGAAATATTATAATGTCATAAAAGTCAAATCTTAAGTAATATTAAAGATACAAGTACCCGCCATTGAAAAAAAAATGTAATTGTTGCATCTATAGACTACGCAAAACATCATCGGGTAATTTATTTGCCGCAAGTTCTTTCATTTCAAATAACAACTGCGATGGGCGTTTATCGTAGTAATATTAAATTAGCATATAATATTAAAGATACATTTTTCTTCCAAGAGCGGGTACTTATAATTGTTGCATCCATAGACTACGCAAAACATCATCGGGTAATTTATTTGCCGCAAGTTCTTTCATTTCAAATAAAAACTGCGATGGGCGTTTATCGCCTAACTGGATATCTTGTAACAGTTTTTAATCAAGAAGTTTCAGTTAGTGCAATCATTTTCCATTATGCTGGAAGAGATGGCCACTTGTGAAGGAGCACCCAGTGGGAGGACCATCATTGCTCCTAACAAAGGACAGCACAATTTTACATCCATGCCCTGACCCCGGATTTGAACCAGGAACCTATCGATCCAGAGGCCAACACCTTAACCACTAGACCTGTTGGTCGGACAAATTATTATAACAAACATTAATTCGAGTTATTTCACCAATATCGGGAAAGAAATTACTCTAGTTTTGGTGGGCGGTTCAAAAACCACAAAGTATGAATTATCAAATATGGCGGCTCAATTCAATTCAGAAAAGAAAGATTTTTTCAAATAATGGCCCACCTTTTACTGGCCGAAAAGTTTTACAAATACCAGAACTCAAAGTTCTGAATAAATCGTACTAACCTTTTAACAAAATAACTCAAAGAGAGTAATAGTATTTACGACTTGGTGTCAATTCTTATAAATCACAAATACACAACATGAAAAATTCAAAAAATAACAGAGTAGAAACAGTTCTCTGTAAAAATACATGAAAAACTTCCATTATAGCATGACAGGCTGGAGTGCAAATTTGTTAAGCATAAGTAGAGGACATATTATTTTTAGGGACTAACAGAATTAAAAATATACCAAATAGGTCTAAAAGAGGGCTTCAATAACGACCACTACCCTGGTTATATACAGCATCCTTGTACTCTGGCAAATTACAATAGTATTCCTTCCAAGGTATTAGAAGTCATTTGTACGCTTCAGCTGTATCCATCCAAAGTAGTGGACGATATCTTGCCAGTAGCCAGGCAGACATGAAAAAGAATAAGCACATTTAAAAAATATCACATACATGTTAAAATCCAAAAACCTTATAGCCAGGTGATTTCTAACCGACTTTCGGTAATGGCTTAGTAAACAAATCAGTCAAGTTTGATTTTGTATTTACATATTTTAAAGTAAACAATTTTTCAAGAACAAAGTTTCTAATAAAATAATATTTTATGTCAATCTTTTGTGCAATGGTTCTTAAAAGATGATTTTGTAAAATTTATAGCTGCTTGATTATAGCACAATAGGTGGCTTTCACAATTTACTTTAAAAAAGTTTAAGTTTTTCAGTTACTTTAGGATAAGAATAATGAATATCATAATCCACGAGTTCTTTGGATGCCTCCATTAAAGAAACATATTTTGCTTTTAAAGTAGATAAACTCGCACATTTTTGCTTGAAAGTACGCCACATAATTGGCGATTCATCATTTCCTTAAAAGTGAAAATTTTACAGGGGAAACAGGTTGTGTTTCTTTATCTTAATTTGTTTCCAGTGTAGGTTCAAATTTAAATTTTGACTCAGTACTCGAATCAATCACTTTTATTATATTCCTGATACGTATCGGTGTTGGATAATCAAACTTTAAAGAAAAAGTTTTGGGAAGGTCCAGAACTGCTCCACTGCTATCACCAACATCCTCGTCGAAAAAAATTTACATTAATAATTCTATTACTTTTCTTTCAATAGAAACCCAGATTCTATGTCCTCTGGTTCTTTGGGCATATAGCCAACCATAATTCCCTTCTTGGCTATCATGTCAAGCTTACGCATTTGCTGTTTGTGAATAGAAATACTCAAAAATGAAGTTGTTGCAAAAATTTTTAAACGATTAACTGACTCCTTATTACCTGAAAAAGTTTGAAAGGAGTCAGTTTTTGTTTGCCATAGCAAATTCGGTTCCATACATAAGTAAAACAAAATAATGCCTCCACACAAACGTGATTACCCAGACCGCTATCATTTAACATGGTTCCATTGCTGTGCAATTATAGCGCTCTGAAACACCATTTTGTTCAGGGGTATAAGTATTAGTGCGTTCGGGCCTAATACCTTGTTCCTCAAATAAGGCTTCAAACACAGAGTTACAAAATTTCAATCCGTTATCTGGTCGAACACATACAATTTTATAATTTAGATAACGTTCAAGATAATAATAATCAAATGTCAAAAGAAAGTCATAAATCTTAAGTTATATTAAATTAGTATATAATATCATTAACTAACACCAACACACACTCCTGTTTCTTGTAGCGTGAGACACTACCAGTTTAAATAAGTGTGGTTGGAGGAGTATGGGGACATGTCTGCCCAGAATGTTAGAGAATATTACATCAAAACATCATTACATCTATACAGTAATTGCATTATATCCTTATACTAGGTTACATAATAAAAATACATATATATAACATGCTGTTTGGTGTAGGTTTTTTGCATAGTAAGAACATCTCCTTTAGATAAAACCTTATCACTTTATTTACAAGAAGGCTCAGCCCAACTGGGGTTTTTACCAGAACATATCAGTTATATAGCAAACTGTCTAAATCAGAAATACAAACTTAGAGAATAACACACCCCATATGGCACATTTGCCGATGCACATTTGGACAAATAGCCACTGATCCAACGCATGCAAGGAAAAAAGTTATTTTTTCTCCTTCCTGGTGATTCCCAATGATCTCACCATGTTAATAATTTTAAACGTCAAGCCCTTGTTACATGCAATGCTCCAGATTTATGTGATTTTAAGGTGGTCAGCAGGCATTCTCATATGCCATGAAGCTGTAAGGGAACAAACTGAGATGTAATATAGAGGTGTGCGAATTTCACCACAGGAGTAGTTTTCAGACTTGATTTTCTTAAACCTCATTAGGTAGGATGGGAATGGGCCATGACCTGTGAAGAAGAGTGTCTCTTCCCTGGTCCAACTTCGAAGAATTTAGTGATCCGTTTTGTAACGCATCATGCACCGTCCTGCCTGTTTCCCTTTCGTCTAATTCATTCTCTCACGCACCAAGTAGCCAGCTAGTGGTTTCCCTTCTGCAATGGCCCTTGGGCCATTTCGCCCCTTCATCTAGGTATTCCATTGTTGTTGCTTCTTTTGCATTAAAGATAAATTATTATAAAGAACGTTAATGCACGTTATTTCACTAATATCAGGAAAGAACTGAAAGGAATTACTCTCTTGTTTTGGTGGGTGGTTTAAAAGCCGTGAAGTACGAATTATCAAATATGTCAGCTCACTAAAATTAAAAAAAGAAGGGTAATGTTTTTCCTAACACATGTAAATGATGGGAGGTCTCTCGTCAAAACGTACTTTCATCACAACTAATCATTTAACATATTAAATAAATATCACAAATTTCTATATTCCTCCAGCCAGATTATTTTTGTTGCTAAGTAAGAAAATTAAATTTATGAAACACCATCACAGCAGCCAATCCTCACACACCAAAAACACAAAAAAGCATATTGCAAATTACTTAACCATAATTTTGAAAAAATTATTTTTCACATTGTTGGAAACACTTGAGCCTATATTCAATCTTCTATAAATGAAGTCTAATACTCATTTAAAAAAATCTAAGTTAAAAACTAGTTTAGTTAGAAGACAATTTTTAACAAAACTTTTTTTATTTTTAAAGCAGTTGTTGTACTTTGATTTAAAACAGGAATTTTTTATAAAAATTCTGTTTACAACACAACATTTATATCAAGAAATTAAAAAGGTTTCCTGAAATCACAAGGAAGAACTGTTTGGAAAATATTTGCTTTGTCTTTAGTTTATTAATAGATGATCATTGCACTGTTCTTTAGAATTGAAGAGGGAGATTTAAATCAAGCACTTAAATGTAAAACTTTAATTTTAATTAAAATGAAAAGATTTTAAAATACTAAATGTTTTTTTTATATCTATAGCAATTAGTAAAATGCAGTAATTTTAATATGAATACTCCCAAAACGAAATATAATTCAGATACGAAGCTAAATGTTCAGTAATATGAATCACAAGAATGAATAGCAAGCAGTTCTCAAAAGTTATTGTTCCTACCACCTATGATTACGAGTGCTTTGTTGACATTCTGACAAAGAAAAGACCAAGAAAGTTCCAATTATTGGTCCAATGAAGGATCATAAATTGAGCGCACATTGCGACGTCGTTTAGCTGTTAGGCATGCCTACCCATTTAGATATACCTCTCTTCACTATGACTTAGACTTGTTAAAGGGGTGACTTCGAAGAGTGCCAGCACCATGACTAATAGTCTACTGTACTGAGACCGCAATGCTAAAGCAGAGTGTGTGAAAGGGAGAAATGAAGATTACATCTTTCTTTCTTCTAATGCAAACAAGAGAGGGTTATAGGAATTTGCCTATGGTGATGAGCAGAATGATTGAAACAAAATAAGGAGAGGAAAAATAAGTACATCTATGAAGAATATAGGAAATATAGGGCAATTTCTGAAACACAGAACATTTTTAATTGGTTTTGAAAAAATATATGATATATAGGACGACTTTGATCCCTGCATTTTGTAAAAGTCGCATTTCTCAGCTAATACTGGATAAAATATTTAAATAATTCAGATATACGAGTTTCCCTGCCATGCCTTTCTTTGGTAAAAATTTGAAAAGAACACATGATGTAACAACTTTTTCTCAAAATGGGTGTTTTTACATGAAAATACATTTAAATAGATACATCAAAAACACATTTATTTAAATACATAACACAATGTTCACATAATTATTTTAATGAGTAGTTTTCTCTTGCCATAAACCAAATGATTCAAAACCACGTCAAAGTATTTCATTTCAGATAAGTTATTCAGATAACAGAAATAGAATTCTAGATGCAGGTAGTCAGTTGTCATCACTGAATCCACCAGTTAACACATATATGCAAATTCTTTTAAACACAAACACACATTTAAGGTTAAGCCAAATCAAAGGCTTTGAATATTTTTTTCAAATGGTGCGTACAAACCACCTTTTCCAATCTAATACTACTAATTTTTTTTTCAAAATTATTTTATCAAAATGACATTTTTTAAATGCTATTGAAAGAATACTAAAAACTCTTGATTATTGAAAATATCTATAGGCAAATGTGTTTAGATTAAAGCCAAGGTACATCTACATTTTCTGCTTTATTTGGTGGTAACAGTCTTGCCAAATTGTAAGCGAGTAATGCCAGGTGAAGGCAAGCCATCTTTAATACAGAAATACCGGTTTATATGACAACCTCAGTAAGTGGAAAGTTTAAATTTTCATTTAGAATACTGTAGTGTCTTTCCATTTCTGAAAATTGTCCTTTAATTTCATTAGTTCTTTAAAATTCTTTTTTTTTCCCAGTTATTTTCCATTATATGTAAATTGGAATCAAGCGTCAAGTTTGATATTTAGTAAAAGTTCAGTGCAGTTGCATCAAGTAGTATTATTGTTTTATGCTATTTTCTTTTGAAAATTGTTACCTTTTGGGTTCTAAAAGGAATTGAGATTTATTTAATACAAACTGTGCAAAATTGATTACTTCAACAAGTTTTTAGAAATAGTTAGATTTAAATTGGTGCAAGTTTAAAAAATAAAATATTTTTCAGCTTTTTTCCAACTTTTTCTACTAAATATTTGTTTGTTAAAAAAAACCACACACAAAAAAAAAAAAAAAATTTGTTTTGCAAGAATTTTTTTCTTGGCGACATGAAAAGTGCACATTGTATCGAGCCAAGACCGTTGACACCATACAAAGCAGAGAATTTAGCTTTTCCAAAGCCAATTTATTCAATAGACTTTTTAGCATGCAACACAAAAGATGTGTCAACTATAGATTCATATACCAGAACAAACCTTTGCATTCTGATAACCGAGGAATAACTGCATGATGTTGTAACTTGCTGTGACGACATAACAGTAGAGACCATGAACTAAGCCAGTGGTATCAAAACATTTCACTACATAACCTACATTGCTTACCATTAACTAGTCCCAAAGACTTCCTCTTGTGTTGGTAGAGGAATGATACGAGGTCCGACACGCGTCCACACAAATCCACTCTCTGGCTTTTGTGGTATTGTTGGGTATGGCGAGTCTTTAGCTTGATAGTACTCGGAAGGTGCATGACAGACAAACTCAAATACCTCAAGCTTCCTTGGGATGTCCTCTTCCGGCCCAATGATGTAGGTGGCGGGATCAAAACGTCCTTTGGGGCTGGACTGGGTGGGCAACAACCAGGTGACGACAGCACTTTTCTCGCAATACTGATCCTGTAGCAAGCCGCGGATTTGACAATAGTAAACGTCGCTATTCACGTCCACAACCGACACTATGTCACCGACTTGGAAGTAAGTGCCTCTGTAGAACACAGTCTGGGATGTAACGGGAGTGGAGACCGACGTTGGAGCCTTGGTACAGCTTTTTTTGAAAATGGAACGACGGCTTTTTCCTTTGGGATTGCTGTTCTTGGTGAGGACTTGCTGCTTGAATTTGGAGCTTTTCGCGCGCGTGCTTTTCCTCAGAGTGAAAGGGCATGCATTGGCGCCGTTCTTGCTGCCACTGCTGCTGTTCATCGCAGTGTTGCGGACTGAACACGAATTGCAAACAAGTTCGTCGTCTTCGTTTTTCCGCCACATAGAAGAGGAGGTCGTTTTGCACATGATACATCGTGGTTTCATACCGAAAGGCATTCTACTTTACTAAACAGAGATCATACAGTAATCTGCAGTTGCACCAAAAATTGTAATCCATGCAAGCGATTTCTGATGGCCAAACAAAGTCAAAATTGTTGGGTGCTTTGTGGCGCTCTAACCAAATGAAATTTTTTTTAATTTTTGTTTGGTTCGGGTTTGAAATTATTACCATTGCCATATCCGTTAAAGTAAATTGGATGATGTTTGATCTGAGGCTGATCAAACACTTAGTATGAATTTTTTTACGAGTTTTTTTATCAGTTCATAAAATGTCTGCGACAAAATCAAATATTATCTTTATTATTTTCCCCTTTGCGTGATGTGGAAATTTGAAGAAGGGTGCAGGCTGAGACCAACGAAAAGAGATTGTCGTATCAGCTTAGGTGTTGACATTGGCACGAACGTCTCAACGGAGAAACAACTCCATAGTCTGACTGTCTGGCTCTTACTACTGCGCATGCCTGTAACGTTTTTGGCGCATTTTCACTCTCGTTTCCCGCTTTTTTAAGATTCTCCGAATATGAAACCAGGCTGGGTTGATGACCGCGCGCGCGGGAAGAAATGGAGGGTTGGGTTTCATGTAGCAAACTGTGCGGAATGGGATGGATGATAACAAAAAATGGAAATTTACCATAATCAACAAGTGAATGGAAATCAAAGTAATGAAATGCGTCCCTGGTCAATTTCAGGAAAGCTTGTAAAGTTTTGCGAAGGAAAATTATATCGTCCCGGAAAAACAAGGTTTTTTAATAGAAATTGGTTTAACTGTAAATTAGAACTAATAATAATCTTTAAAACTTGATTCTTGAGTAACAAACTCTTTTGGTAAGTAAAAAAAATCACAAAGTCACATTGAAATTTATAGTAATTTTGGCAAAATGTCTTTTAAATATTTCTCATGTTTTGTTTGTGTTTGAAACCATAGATTAAATGACATAAATCCTTTGAAAAGAAATGCAAGTTTGCATTTTTATTTAAAATAGAGCAATTTCGTTTATTTTAAACCACATTTTGTACACATAATTAAGAAATCTTTTCCCTGACAATTTCAAAATAATTTAAGTGCCATCCACTTAACTGTTTACTTAATAAGTTTACAGTGAAAAAAATTTTAAAAATCGTGCTCTCAAAATTACATAACTTATGCACAAAAGAGGAATGCGTATAAATTTTTTTAAATAAACAAATTCAAATTGATTTATTTTAAAAATTCCTTTTAATAACATACAACAAACGTACATCAAATAATTAAAATCCATCAAATTGTGAAATATTTGCCAAGTTGATTACATTTTGCTGAGCACTGCTCTACTGACAAAAACAGGTTTTGATCAAATAATTTATTTCATTTTAAAACCAGGTTCGAATTCACATATAAAAACATTAAAAAAAAATCCTTTTAAATTGCAGCTTTACTTGAGGGATAAATTTGCAATTTGGATTTAAAAAAATGTACGTCTTGAAATTTCGTACTTCTTTGCAATACTTATCTACCATTTGAGAGCAATGAGTATTATTAGTTTTAATCCAATAAAATAGGTTTCTGGGAAAGGTCTTTTTATTCATCTTAAAGACCCTGTCATAAGAGTCGAGATTCAATTTCTACCAACTATTTCATATTTTCCACTACTTTCATAATTTAGTTGGATATCTCTAAACTTCGAGTTCAGTAAAAGTGCAATTTGATGAAGCATCTACCATATTATTGAATCATTTCGAAAAATAGATAAAAAAGTACTTGATATATACAGGTTTGAATTGTTTTGCAAGTTCCTTTGCTTGGCTGGCACATTAAAATGACATATAAAGGCTATAATATTTTAAACCATTACATAAAAATATTCATTTGCTTTTTTTTTGTGTAAAAATTTGGTTTAGGTATAAAAATATTCTTCCACGTCACATTTTATCGTGTTGGTTATAAAATTTTTCTGTTTGTTTTGGGTCATGCAAATAATAAAAATTGGTGTTTGCTTAAATGTTTTTTTACAACTTAAAACTAATATGTTAAAAATAATTTAAACAATTACCTATCCATACAAACGATCACGTGTTATCTAGTTCTTTACGTCTATTATATTTGCGATCTTGTTATCTGTACACTGGCAAAAAGAGCTTATCTTATAATTTTTAAAAAAAATCAATGTTAATTTAATGTTTCGGAAAGATTAACCCAAGTTTCTAGTTAAATTACATTTTAAATATTTAAGAAATAAAGTAAACAAATTGCAAAAACATATTGAGAAATAATTTGTTTTGATTATTTATTTTTAGCTTTTAGTTCAGTTCCTAAGTATACACTTTTTCAACATTTTGTGTTTTTTTTTATTATTATTATTATTATTACCTATAAAAGTATCAGGGCCGTCGTAGCCCCCTTGGAAGAGTAGCGAATTAGCAACTCGAACTTTGCGAGTTAGAAACTCGATCTAACGAATAACCCGCTGTATTGCTGCAGTGCGACGATTAAAATATCTACCATCTCTAAAGATCATGTACTATAAAAATTCATAAGTCCAGAAGTTAAACTTTTGGTTAATATGAAAGTAAAGTTACTTAAAGTTAATATTTTGAACCTTCTTGTTTAGCATTTGCAACAAAAATCGAGGCAAATTGCTTATTTGTGCGTGTTAGATTGGTTGTTAATTAACATTGCGCGAAATCAATCCCGAAGGGAATGGCCATGTTATTGGAACCACGGTCAGATGACGAGACAACACCTGAGCTGGCACCCCACTCTCCAAGCTTCCACCACGCCATCGTGAGGAAGTTTGTTGCCACGACACATTTACATACATCCCACGTAAATACCACGGTCTTTGGTTGGACCTAGCTTCGAACTCGCAACCTTCCGGTTGCTAATCCGTTATTCTTCGAACTGGGCTACAACATCCCTATGTGTGTGTGGGGGGGGGGGATTGTAAGTTGAAAAACACTGGTCTGCAGGGATCTCGCAAGTGCTTACATTATGGGAAGGGGTGAAGAAAAATAATTTAAAGCCTGTTTTTTAGAGAAATATGAATTTTGGTTTTCTTACGCAAAGCACCTGAATCGGGAGTGAAGTTTTTTAATTTTAGATATTCAATTTGACTCTTAACCCTAATTACAAAAAACGCTACAAATTTTTTTTCCTCGAAATATATTTCTTTATTGTACGCTATTTGTCTCTGCTTTATAAAAGCGTTGGGACAGTACAAATATTTTTAAATACATGTAATTTGTACGCGTAAACACACGTATCATTTGTAGAGATGTAAAGGCTGGAAAAAACCGGGTTTATTCCCGGGAATAAACCCGGTTTTTTGACAAGCGGTTCAATTCAGATTGTCTCAGTTACCTGTCTTTGATCTGATTCGTCGAAAAGAATGACGTAGTAATTCAGTGAAAAGGTTGCTAGGGTTACTATTTCGCCAAAATCTAGGCAACACTCTAGCGCCTCAGCGTACAGCGTAAGGGCCAGTTTACGATTCTGCGTATGTCCAACTGCGTCGGTTGCGTCGAACCAATGATAGAGGAGAACCACGTGATTGACAGATGGGCGGGATCACGCAGCCTCTCTGCAGAGCAACGCAAGGTCCAATTCTATACTTCATCAGATTCAACTCTCGACGCACATACGCAAGCAAACGCGACTACTTTGACGAATCAAAATCCAGCATCTAATGTTTTGATTCAATCGAGTAATAAACTAAACATCGCCATTACCGAACTTGTTAGCGAGTTGCTGAATGCTGACTGTGGAAGTTTAAAAAACATTATAAAACACTGGGCATGCGTTATGTACGAATTTGACTTCGAAAGAGACGGACAGCTGTTGCAAAGGCCTTGGGAATTCCTTGTAAGTACATGTATTTACACTAATCTTTAATTTGCATTGCAATATGTCTATATTTTGTTTACCTAGTTTCATCCGAAATAATAAAACCTCTTAGTTTATGCTAGTGAAAAATTGTTTTCGAAGTTGATTTGTTGTGTAGCTTTTATTTCAACGTTTATGAGCGATTTTTAAGTTTATTGGCAAATTAAAGTGAGCGATAGAAAAGCGCTGTAGAAATAGCTGTTTATTTTTTATAACTGAAACTATTGTGGTCGTAAACATTTGTGAATGTAGGAAACTTTTGTTGTTTAATTATTCCATTCCACCTCCTCTTTTGACCAATAATTGTTACTTTCCCAACCTCACAAAACACAACACTTGAACTTCTACTAAAGTGCTTAGTTAAGAGGAAATGTACAAAAAACTTCATCTGTTTTTTTATGTGCAAATGTTCTTTCCCTGAGATTGAGGTGCCTTCGTTTCTCGGAGGCTTTACCCACAGTTAGCTACCTGCCAGTTGTAGGCAGCATAGGTTCTATTTCTCCCTCAGTGTATTTCCCTCTTTGGTTTCAGTAAAACCTTTGTGTATGTACATTACTTGACATGTATTCACAGCGCATTTAACGGTGCAGCCAAATATGGCCCTTGCACCGTTGAAACCTAACCAAACCCTGAGATTTGTTTTCAGTTTTCCTAGTGATAGTGTTTGATGACCAAAATCCTTCAGTTCGCTACTTTAAACAGAATTATCTTCATTAATTTTTCTACTGATAGTTTTTTGGTTTTAGTTCAAGTCTTATGACAACCCCTATACATAGGCTTTCAACAAAGACTGAAAATTTCTTGGTTTAGTCAAATTAAATTATACTTTCTTTTGCCACATTTTTTTTTTTGTCTTTTTTCTGCATTCAAAGGTTTTGTTGAACGGACCAGCACAGCCAACGAAAGCATTATTTCGATTCACAGCCCGAATAGCCACTGCACTGGAAGAACGAGACTGCAACAAATACCAACAAATTTCCACTTTTGAAAGCTTTACCGCACAATTATGACTAAAAACCAGTTAACCGAAAAGTACCTTCCAAGTAAAATGGGAGGGATTTCTTTGTCGAAAGCAATAAAATCAAAGGAAATTATGCCGTTGCAAACTACCAAATGTAATGGGCTCACTTGAAATCCACTACCCTTGCAAGTCAAAGAAAGTACATGTATTCACATGATAGGTTAGGTTTTGGTTCTCGAACCCGCTTTTCACAAAATAAACTTCCTGATGCTTAACACAAGGAAGAACACCTCATTTGGACTGTAGCTTATTTGTTTCTTACTCTGAGAGCTGAAACCGCTCGATGGCTTCTCAAGAACACACCAACAGTTGAAACCTTTCCAACAGATGACGCTTCTGGTGCAAACAGCACATATTTGGAGAAACCTTAAAAATTTTGAATTTTAATTCCTGTGTCAACTAATTGGTTGAAATTTTTTTTTGCAGAATAATATCCAACTTCATTTAAGTGATGAAAGTACATCCAGGGACAGATGTTCAATGGAAATGCTGTAGCAAGACAGAAGATGCTGCAATACTGAGCAGTTCTCTTACAAAAGGTCACTCATTATTTTCTTAAAATATGGTTTGTTTAAATAATTCTGGTAATATTTAAAATTTGTTGTGTCTAAAAAAAAACACAAAATTTAGTACCGTTTTCTACTGTAAATGCATAAAGTGTGAGATTCTTGTATGGAAACGCTGGCAATATTCTACTTTCTCACAAGATCAGTCACTTTCTGAGAAGTTGGCAATGTTCGAAGAACATGAAAAGTTATGCCTATAAAAGAGTGGTGCCAAAAACTGTTCCGGAGATAAGGGACACGAAAAATACGTTTATAAAGTAATAACACTGTAAAATAATCTTTTATAACTTAACATTTTTATAATATTTATGTTTGTAATTCAAAACTAGTGTCATTTTATTCATGCTTAGTTGCAATGCATTTGATGTATATCTGTTTGAGAAAACATTTCTATGTATGTTTACAAGGTTAATTACTATACTCTGCTTCCCCCCCCCCCCTCAATACATTTAATATTTTACCTTAGGTGACAACTATATATTGTGAGTAGTCAGTATCATAATTTTTCATCTACTCCGGCAATGTGTCTAGATTTACATGTAACTCCTTAAAAGCTCTGCTTTCAGCGAGTGATTGTGTGAAATTTTGAAACATCCTTGAATACCCATCAAATCAAGACACAGTAACCGCAATTGATTCTTCTGTAAAATTTCTATCTCAAATTTGAAAAACAATGTACTTTCCATGTTAAAAGTGATATAAAACTAAATGTTGATTAATTCAGTTTTTAAAGTGTTGCTATGTAAGTTTTTATAATCTTATTACACCAGGATAATAATCAATATATTGGGTAAAACTGTTTTAAGTTAGTGTTGTAAGTTATATAAAACGTATAGTGTAGAGGTGGCTGATGTACCTTAAAGCTGTTGTGGCTGAAAGTCCTCACGTTTGGTTGGTGTAGAAGTTCGGAGAGTGGGGTGCCAGCTCTGATGTTGCCTCGTCATCTGACCATGGTTCAAAATTACAAGGCGATACACCGAATGGCTTAGGCTGAGATAGTGGTTATTAGTTGAATATAAAACATACTCCACTCCCAGTTTAATAAAATTTCTTTTTGAGTTATTCAGAAAGTCGAAAGTTAACTTACAGTGTGATTTCATGTTTAATACCATATATCAAAAAATTAGTATCCATAAGATGAATTTCATGACCAGTGGTTATATAGTTTGCATTTTGTTTATTTCATTTTATATTTCAGACATTATTCTCTAAAGAAGAGAAAGAAGCTAACTTCTGAAAGATATCAGTTGCTCTGTCAATGGCAAAAGAATACACTTGAGCTACATGATAGTTTTGTAAACTCCATGGGCATAATTCGACTGTATACAATTGCACCCTTGCTTATATTGATAGATTTATAATTAAATAAATTTAATGCTAAGAATTTCTTGTGTGTACATTTTATTATTCATAATCTTTAGTACTAGTTTCATTTTAAAATTTACAAGTTTTGTATTTAATATAATTTTGAGTCACAAATGCAGAAAAAGAATAAAATAATTTTTTTTCAATACTTAAATTAAATAAAGTGAAATTATATTTGCTTACTAATTATTTCTTAATGTTTCAGGTAAATATTTAAAATAACACATTACATGCAACATATTACATTTATTATAAATTAATTATTCTCATCTGTGTTTACTTCACTTGTATTTTGCCACCTATCCATTTTATAAATTGAAATTATTTGCTCAGTGAACGGCATTCAATCCAAGTATAATATTAAACATAAGTAACTTAAATTTTCTTTGAATATCTTAATAGGAAGTTTATATGAAATAGTCAATTGCATTGTTCTTGTGCTTATTATCTTATATATTTAAACTATCTATATATATAAAACACTAACGTACGTGGACCCGAAATCGACGTTATTTGTGTATCGTCGAATGGCAACAATCAACATATATAAAATAACCCAGATATTTTGAATTATTGCTGTTTTCAAATAGCCGAGGTCAATTTCTATTAAAAAAAAGGAATTAAATTGTAATATTTATGTTTGAACTTACTTTTTATTTCTTCCTTTGATGTAAACGTAATTTTGCTACCCGGTATCGGGCCACGCGTCAGAATTAATGTTTACTTTTTTAATTTGATTTAGAATTCCGTGTTTGGGTATTTGAGTTGACTGCGAGATGTTGCCGACATATTTGAGGATTCCCAAGTATTATAAATGTGTTATTTTTGTTAATAAATCATTATTGTCTTTGTCAATATCGTTGAAAAGTCTTTTGTAGCATTATTCTATTTCACAATAAATATAATCGGGAAGTCGAAATTCAACATGTTTGAAAAGATACGTACGTGTTTTTTTTTTCAGAATTTAGCATTTTTTCAAGGATTGGAATTTTATTTTTGTTTGCATTATGTGTTCCGGTATATTACATGTTGCAGAAATATTATTTAGGAGTTAGATTTTAATGATATGTCTTTTTCCTGCAAAATATCTAGACGCGGGTAATTTTGTAGCAGTATATGTACATTTCGGCCAACTTTGCTTAAATATTTGATTGAATATGCAATGATTTAAAGAATTGTTTCACAAAAATGAATAAAATATACAAATCAAAACATGTTTAATTACGGTGTGTAAAAAAGTTTAAAAAGCACTATTACACACTGCCGAGCGCTAGCTGGCGCAGCCCGACTAGTACTAAGTATTTAACAATGCTTATAAGATTGAATATGCAAGACACACAAATCATAAAAGAGAGGACATGGTAAACTAAATCTAAATGCTTAAAAGAACATGGTTACCACATACATGTGTAGTATGCATAAATTAATTTCTTGAAATATGAGAAACACAGTAATTTTCCTATTGTAGTGAGTTGACACAAGAAACATATTCAAACCCTCAGTACAAAATAACATTTCTATTGAAACTAAATTAACTACAGAATATATCATTGGAAAATGTTTCGCTGACTAAAAATTCAATACTTCCCAACTTTCAAGGTGTGTTTTGTTCAAGTTTAAAAAAATCTCGGGCAGAAATGGAATGCTGACAATTTGAATTTATAGCACCAACCCAATGATAAAATATACATACTCCAATTCATTAAAGCTTACTTTATTCTGTTTACTGTGAAAAAAAATTTGTAGATTTTACAAAAGATGATACAAATTTTCAGGAAAATGAGGTTTGTATGGACAACTAAATTTTTGTTCGGTGGTTGGCTGGATTAAATATAATGAGCAGGGTGTAAAAAAATCAGATTTTTTAAATTTCTGTAGGCTGCTTCTTTCTTCCTGCTGACATGTTAATGGCTGTGTGTGTGAAAATGTATATTTCTACTCTTTAATCTATTGCACACCACAAAAATAAGCTAACTGACAAATACCTAAAAAAAACACTAGTAGGAAGTAATTTAGCCTCTTTCTCTTTAGTAAACTACCCTTTAGTTTATAATTTTGAATCAAACTGTTGCATACATACTTTTGAGTGTTAAAAAATGAGTGCTGTTAATCAGGAATGTTTATACGTTACTCTTCCTGGCATTTAGATTTATGATGGCATGTGTGTTTACATTACTGTTTCCAGTATATAGTATATTCTAATATGTTACAACTGGCTGTTGCAATCTTTTATAATATGCATTAATTGACCCAGTTCTCTCTGAGCTTAGTGTAGCCATTAATGCTGAAATCACCATGAGTACAGAAACATTAAAGCGTTTTACAACTTCTATGGTGTATTTACTTAGTTATAAAAAATTTGTGATTTGTTGTGATTCAAATCAGTGAATTAAAAAAATCATTTGATTAAAATCATGACACCCTGATAATGAGTAAATCGAAGATATATTTATCTACATTTCAATAACTAGAAACCCTCATCAGATAACAAATTTCGTGTTTTCCTTCAATCTCACATAAAAGGCTTCAAAAGTAAAAAGATTTTAAAACAAATTATTCATGTAACTTCATTTCATTTTGGTTTTTAATGCTCTGATTAAATTTAACACTTATATATAGTCTCAGTTTAAAGTAGATAGTTGTTTTGGAAAGAAAATAGTTTAATGTTGATTTATCTGAGTATTCACAATCGGTACAATATTTTTTAGAAATCGAGATTTACTTGTTTATTCTAATTTTGGTTTTGTTCGGAGTTAAAAGTTTCCAAAGTGATGTTAATTTCGCAATGTTCTCAAGTACCTACAAAAATGTCTCCCGTGGAAAAAGAAAAAAAAAACCAACGGTTCTCAAAATTGGTTAAAGTAAACATAAGACGGTAGAAAAAAAATACTGAAATGGATCAAGAAAGCGCGCGAAAAGTAAACACGCCATCTAGTGTGCATAATCGAAAGCTGGATTTCTCGTTCCGACGCAAGCCCATACGCAAAACTGTAAACGACTATCCTCCGCGTATGCGTTAAGGCGGAGCATACGCAGTTGCACATACGCAGAATCGTAAACCAGCCTTAAGTGTCCGACAAGTTGACACTGACTGACTCCTCATATATATGTTGTATGGTTGTTGTTAGTAGTATTTCTCGCCAATAACCATAACGGTCTATGAGACTGAAATCAACCAAAAATAAAATGATGTGTTCTTTTAAAGAACGTCTTTTCGTGAAGCAATGATAGCCTAATGGTTAAAGTCACCTGCATTCAAATTGACGTCGGCAGCGGAGGATGACTTCCCGAGTTCGAACCCAGCTGGCGGAAAAATTTTTAGATCCTCCAAATTATTAAAATAAATTCCAATTTAATTCTTTTTGATACTAAATTACTTTTACTAATTTTTAATACCCTTTTTATATTTTTCCAAGCTTCCGTTGATTTTGCATAAATAATCTAAGAAACACTCCTGAACTCACTACCAGCTGATATTTTTCCGCCTCTCTGCCGTCCCCTTTGCTTTAGGATGATTGTGTCGTATCCACCCCTGGTTTAGGACCATTCTAATGTAACAAAGAGCATACATAAAACACTAACTTATATAATTATTAACTTATATAATAAAATGATTCAATTTTCGGCTCCCACCTTTACCCACCCATAAGCACTATATGTGTGTAAACCACGTGCACAATAGATCTCATTAAGTATGGAATTTAATTGCGAAATTTGTGGTACGGGATTTTATGTCAAGCGATATTTGAAGGCTCATGAAGCAAGAGTTCATGGGGTGTCTTTGCAAAAAAGCAGCAACAAAAGTTTCCCCTGCAAGTCTTGTGAAAAAGTCTTCGGATCTATTATGGATGCCAAAGCAAAGAGCAATTGCCAAATCTGTGTAGAGATAGGCTTTCAAGACGCCAAACACCACGTGATTTAATCAGCCTATGAAACAACTTATGAGTTCTTGAAACGATCTCCTTTGAATCGCTTGTGTTTTTTGGGATGGGAATTTTGAATATTCCTGGAATTTTTCAGAAAAGAACAACTCAACTCCTGATTTACATTCCACTGTTTTCAAATATTAATGCACGATTTAGAGTTTTTCTTCCACAAAAATTTTAATTACTCTGTTGGTTGTTGTAAAAGGTAAGTGATTTGAAGTATTTTTCATATATCCTTGTACTTTTTTTGTATAATTTTAATTCTATGACTTGGATTTCGGTTTAAGCCAGAAACAGAAGTTGTTGTTGTTGCACATCCCCCTGGTGTAGGAAAGCCTACACCAGGTCCAGAAGGCCCCGTCGTGCCAGATCCCCATATACCTGCAAAAAGTCCTGATCAACCAACAGCTGCTTATACGAAGCGCCAAGACAGAGAAGAAGGTGATCAGGACTGGCAGGTAGGGAACAAAAACAAGGAGGGAAAATTCTCTCCCCGTTCTGAAATTTGATACTTTTAAGATGGCCACTTCGAAATCTGGCCATGGCCGATTGAAAAGGCCGAGGGCCACAGCATGTGATTGAGAGTCCAGGGTGATTGCCAGCATACCAATGGTGGGATGGCGTACGGCGCCACAAGGAAAGCAAACGTTGTTTTCCCAGGGAGTGGACCTCAGTGGGAGTGAGGCGATTCAAACAGTCCATAGGGAGATCACAGCCATTCTTGGCGAGTACATCGGCTGTCTCGTTGCCATACACCCCGATATGCGATGGAATCCATTGGAGGCTTATTGGTGTTTTCAGGCCAATCTCGCAGAGAAGCTTCAGAATATCCTGGTCTGGGATGTCAAAAATTTGTGGCCAATTTTTGAAATACTGTATAGCACTCCTACTATCAGTCAAAATCCAAATACAATTTTTATCAGTGGACTGTGCATAATTAAGGGCTGCACCAATTGCTATGATCTCCGATCTAAAGACTGAACAATGGTCAGGGTTTCGAATGCTGCATTTGACCTTGTCCTCAGCGCTGTTGATGAAAACACCACTCCCGGTTCTACCGTCTTCAAGTTTGCTACCGTCCGTATAGATGACCAATGCATCAGAAGGGATGCTATTGACAACCTCCAGGGCCAACTGTTTCAAAAGGTCTGGGTGATCCGTCTGTTTATTGGCATGAGTCTTCAGTTCATCATTAAAACTGACATTCTCAAGGGACCGTCGGAGGCAAGCAGTTAAAAGTGGTCGAAGGAATAACCTCAAAATCAATAAAACCCTCCTTCCTCACAAATTCCATCGGGGTGTCTCTCTTTAAACGCTGATTACTCCTCCACTTCAAAGTGAATTCAGCAGTCCTGTTAAAATCACCAAGACTTGACAATTTATTAAAATATTTAAAAGAACCAATCCTATATCTCGTAGTCAGAGGTAAAATGTCAGCTTCGTATAGGACCACTTCACTAGGGCAGCTATTCCTTAACCCAGTGATTATTCTTGCTGCACTCAATTGTACTCTGTCCAAGATCTTTAAGTTAGAAGCAGAAGCCGTTTGAAATACCTGGTAACCATACTCAAGAATGGGACGCACGAGGGAACAAAAAGTAAGTCTGAGAAAGGAAGCATCAGCTCCCCAGTCTCTACCTGAAATATACTTCAAAATCTGTAGACGCTTTCTAGCTTTATCTGCTATTTTCTCTATATGTTTCCTACAGTTTATCTCAGGATCCAATGTAAAACCCAAGTAAATTGGATATTTGTCACAGTCCAGTAACTGATTAGAAAAGTACACTGCAGGAGAATAATTATAGAGGTGTCTATTAGTGGTGAAGAAGCTACTAACTGATTTTGAGGGATTGAAGTTTAACCTGTGAGAGTTTGAGAAATCACGGACAGCTTCTAAGGATCCGTTTAGATTAGATTCCAGTTTTCCTATGTCTGAACCACTAGACCACAACACAATGTCATCTGCAAAGATGCCAATCTGGCATGGTGATACAATTTTTTCAATTCCTGCAATAAACATGGAAAACAGGGTAGGACTGAGTACGGAACCCTGAGGAATTCCCTGATACAACCTGTAAAATCCTGATTGCTTATTTTGAAAGTTTACGCAAAAATTTCTGTGATTTAGAAAGTTTGAGATCCATGGGAGAGCTCTACCTTTGATGTTAAAGTCATTGTAACATTTGTTAAGTAATTTATACTTCCAAACCCTGTCAAATGCCTTAGATAGATCTAGAAAAACCGCCAAAGTATGTTTTGTGGGTTTGCAATTTTGGGCATCTCTAACACTTTGACTGAAGAACAGAATCTGGTCCATTGTGCCATGGCCTCTTCTAAACGCATATTGCTCTGGTGGAATCAAGTTATTTGACAAAAGGTGGTGTGTCAATCTTCTCAAAATTATCCTTTCTATAAGTTTACATATAATACAGGTGAGAGAGATTGGACGGTAACTGTCAACAGAACTGGCTTTCTTGTTGGGTTTACGAATGGGGATGACTATGGCCGATTTCCATTGCCTTGGAAGTTTCCCAGTTAACCAAGACAAATTGAAGAGATGAAGCAGCCTACTTTTGCCTAGAAAACCCAGATGGCTTAGGAATTGACCATGAATTCCATCCGGACCTGGTGACTTGGTCAGATTTTGGTGTTGAAGAGCGTAAGATAGTTCATCTGCTGTGAAATCATCATCAAATAAAGGGTTCTCTGTCCTCAAATCTCGGCAGGATTTCACTAGGTTTCTTGTAATTCTGTACAGCCTTTTGTCCGATCTACTGAATGTCACTCTGCTCGCCTTAGCATAATGCTTGGCCAAAGTCTCGGCTGCCTCTTGGTCGTTTACAGCAGTTGAACCGTCATCCCCAACGATAGTGTTGGTATCTTCATTATTGACCGGCATTTTATCAAGACATTTTGTCAATTTCCACAGCCTTGAATCTGGGGTTCTGTGGTCTAAGTTTCTACATGTGTCCTGCCAGTTAGTACGCTTTATCTCAACATAGCGTCTTTTGATTTCAGCATTTAATTTGTTTAGTTCAATCTTTTTGTCCATACGAGAACTCAGAGCTACCTCCTCATGAAGTTCCGATCTCCTTTGGATGAGCGATTGGACGGGGTCGCTCGCGTGAATAAATAAACGCTTCTTCCCTTTACACTTTCCACGAGGAATGGAGGCCTTTGCGACTTTTTTCATTATGAACTTAAGGCCAGACCATTCTCTCTCCAGGTCCTCTGATGGAGAGCTCTGAGCGAACATCTCCTCTGACAATTTTTCAAATAAAGACCAATCGGCTCTACGAAAGTTCCAGCGGAGCCTACTATCTCCATGGTAGTTCACTTTAAAGTCGATTTCTATAAGTATTGGAAGGTGGTCACTTCCCACCTCGGCTAGAACTCTCCATGATGAATAAGGAAACAAGCCGGGACTGATCATAGAGATATCTAGAGCGTCAGTCAAATTATAACTATGCGAGTGATAGGTATGGCATCCATCATTTAGAAAAAGAAAAGCTTTGTCATTTGCCAAATTTACAAGCTCAGTCCCTCTATTGTTAGTGGTAGGGGATCCCCACTCAGCATGTTTTGCATTTAGGTCTCCGAGAACAAGTGTGTTGTCTCCAAGAAAACCTTCAATCATATCAGTCGGAAGTCCTAAATGATTGGGAGGGTGGTAGGTATTTATAATGTCTATATTACGATCCTTGGAGAGAATCCTCAATCCCTGATATTCCAAGGCACCTGATGGCTCGATGACGTCGGGAATGGTTTTAAAATGCACATTTCTCGCAAGGAACATAAGGCCACCACCTCCCGCAGTTCTATTTTTTCGTAGTACACTATATCCCTTAACACTGAACTGCCGCGTCTCTCCGAGCTTAGTTTCTTGGAGTGCTATTACATCTACTCGGTATTTGTCTGCCAAATCTAAAATCTGATCAAGTTTAAGCCTAGTTGCAGGAGTACTAAGACCATTGATATTACACTGGATGATACGAAGATTCTTTGTAGAGTTATTATAATTGTGGGGAGACTGTAACCTACTTTTCGGACGAGACCCTCTGCCTAAATCCCGAACGCGTCCCGGATTATCCTGCGAGACGGACGATACAGTATGAGAATCATAATACGACTGGTCCATCTGGCTAAGGGTGATTTGCAGCTTCTTTTTGTTTAGAGGAACCACTAGGGCAGAAAACTGACTTGACCTCTGAGTTCGCCTGCAGCCGTTAGCTGAGCATAATGGAACGGCCTTCACGCCTTGGGTGACCCTACCAGGAGAAAATTCTCCCGACGTACTTCACCCGTTCCGCCCAGGGGCACCCCCTCGCCACTATGAGGCCGACTGCAGGACTTGAGGGGGAGAAGAAGAAGTAAGTGATATATTATAAAGCTCCTGAAATAATCTAAATAATTTAAAGAAAGAACTTTAAATTACTAGTGTTTGATCATGTTTAAAATATCAATTCTTGATTACACTTTTCGACTTGCAAAAATAAAATTACACTTAGACAGGAAATTTAGCAATTTTTCATTTTGATATTCTCTTTGCTAATTTGCTAAAGGTTTTTTTAGAAGAAAGAATTTTTTTTCTCAGAAAAACAATTACATTTAGACGGGAAATTTAGCAATTTTTAAATTGGATGTTCATTTGAGCTAATTTGCAAAATAATTTTTTTCTCAGAAAAATATGGGGAAAATTTTTAATTTTGAAATTGACAATTACTAGCCACCTTGTGTACTATGGTTAAATTATTAGGAAATCTATAATATCTATACATCTACAGTTACTGTTTCACTAATTAAAAGATCCATTGTTATAAATAAAATTTTGTTTTAGTAATATCTGTTCAACTTTGAGTGCAGTTGTCATACGAATGAAGTCGTCTAAAAACATTCTAAAGTAGAGTTTACAAATTCACACAATCTAAATATAAACTCAATAAGTAGCAAAATTAGTTGATGATCGCGCATTTCTTTTGATTTTTTGCATTTTTAAATCCAGAGAAATTCCTTTGGCTTGAAATCTCTCAAGAAATAAAATTACTTCATCGTACGATTTGCAATGTTTTAAAAAGTAAACTACATATTGAGCCGAAAATAAAACAAACATTAGGAGCATTAACAATAAGTTTTCAGTGCAGCAAAATAAATTTTATTTATTTCAAAGGGAAACAAAAAAGATTCATAGCACCAGAGCTATTTAAAATTGCCTGTTTATTTTATTTGGATTAAAATTATCATTTGACTATATTAAGAATGACAAAGATTTTCAGTAAGCATTTAAATTTAAAATATATGATCTAAATCATGAATGAAAAAATCAATTCATTTGAGATCATGACTCGATTCAAAATTGTTCATTCATGCAAACATATTTTTAGCGATTTTTAAGTTTGTTATTGTTGTGAACCATTTGTAATAAGAGCTTTAAATGAACATAAGTAGAAATTAAAGCATTCTGTCTTAATAGCAGTTTGATTCCTCTGAACAGCTTTATTATAGGTATTCGCAACATTTCAGTTTGACGAGTGTTTTGTAATTATATTCTTCAACTTTCTAAGTTACCAGATTCAGATTTTCTCCGAATTACACATTGTAAAAAATCACCAAATCAGAAATATTGCCAGTGGGTACCTATACTAAAGTTGTACTGATTCCTCTACTATAGTTTACTTAAGAGAAAGCACTTATAACTATGGGAAGAAACCAGAAGTTATCTTGTGACTTTCACATTACAGTAGCTTTTCAAAATAGTTATGTTACTATTACAATCATAATAAATGTAATTGCATTATTTTTTTTCAGACATCATGGTTCGACCATTATCTGACGTGTAGATACATTTTATAGAATACCGTGAAGGTAATAAAAGAAGGACCAAGTGCAAGTACTGTGGAACTAAGTATACAGTCCCAAATGCAACTAAGATGTCTAAACATTTGGAAACTTGTAAACAAAAGCCCATAGTTCTATCCGTACCTGTTTTTTCAAACATTGATGGTGAATCATCACATGTGGGAAACCAAGAACTAATTCTTGAACAAGGGAGTGTTTGGTATCAAGACCAACCAAGAGAAATCAGCACTACTCTTCCTACAACAGCTTCTCCTGCTTTTTCAGTGGTTGAATCACCCTTAAGGAAACCTATTCTTAGGTCATTCTTTGACACAATGACCAAAGTTGAGTCAGAGAAATTGGAGTCATCTTTCGCCAAGGCAGTATATTCGTCCAATTTGACTCTATCATTTATAGAGAACAGTTATTGGTAACAGTTCTTCAAACAGATCAGGCCATCATTCAATGTTCCAAGTCGTTATGATCTAAGTAACAGGCTCTTAGATAACGAGTATGATGAAGTAACTGAATGTGTTAAAGAAAAAATAAGAAGTGCTGAATTCGTTTCTATTATTACCGATGGCTGGAGCAACATTAGAAACGAAGGAATTATATCCTACATTGTAACAACGCCTGAACCTCTGTTTTTCAAATCTAATGAAACTAAGGCTAACCGACACACAGCTTCATACATTAGCCAGGAAATAATCAATGTTATAAAAGAGATTGGACCTCAGAAAGTAGTAGCACTGGTAACTCATAATGCCAGTAACATGAAAGCAGCATGGGTTCTGGTCCAAGAACATTACCCGCAAATATGTACTATTGGTTGTGCTGCTCATGGCTTAAATTTGTTACTAAATGACATCTACAAGGTTCGAACTTTTCAAGTTATTATTTCAAATGCCAAAGAAGTGGTCAAACACTTTAAAAACAAGCAGGCATTATCATCTGTTTTTACTTCCAAGCAAAAAGCTAAAAAAGGTTCAGCTGCATCTACGCTTAAACTCCCAGCAGAGACAAGGTGTTGTAGTACCTTGATTATGTTTGAGAGTCTTCTAAATGGGAAAGAATCTCTTCAAGAGACTGTGCTTATTGAAGAACTCGATGTTGACAAGAATATTAGGCAATTAGTTCTTGATAACGATTTGTTCTGGATGAGTATTCATAGTCTAGTAAATATGATAAGGCCTATTTGTGATGGAATCAAGCTTATTGAGTCCGACTCTGCCACATTGTCTGATGTCCCTTATGTCTTTTTAAATGTAAAAGAATCTCTGGAGTCGCTTGTTTTAACTCCTTTACAGACAGAAGAGGAAGAAGCAGTTAAAAATTTAGTTGAAACAAGCCGTGAAATGATTTGTAGGCCAATTCATTATGCAGGATATATTCTAGATCCTCGTTACTTTGATAAGGATTTGGCTGATGACAGTTTTACATCCGGTTTGGATTTTATATCAAATCTAGCTATGGCGGAATTAACTTTTCATGACAGATTTTGCTCATTTTAAAGCACAGTATGGGGCATATAAAAATGTTTCTGTTTGGCAAAGTGCAAAATTGTTACCGCCTCAAGTATGGTGGAAGCGTTTTTTTAAGGGTCAAAGTTTATGTTCTCTTGCCTTGCGGTTATTTTCAATCCCACCTTCTTCAGCTGCTTGTAAGAGAATCTTTTCTGCGTTTTCTCATACTCACTCTGCAACCCGAAACAGGTGGGGTAATGAAAGAGTGTCTAAGCTTGTCTCTGTCAGATCAAATCTACTCTTGCAATCAAAATTAGAGTAGATTTGATCGGGACTAATAAGATGGAAATCAGGGTTGGATTTTTTTTTTTGGTTTATACCAGGTATTTTTGGTTTAAACAGGATTCTTTTTAGAAAAACAAAGCAGCAAAAATAATTCAAATTGGTTATTATTATGAAATATATGCTAAAATTAATTGAAGTAAAATAAATTAGCTGATTGTCAATGTCAGCTGGTTGATATTCTAATGTAATTAAGCCTTTTTATTTTATGAAAAGATTATGATTAATTGATATTAATTACCACTTGTTATTTGATTTAAACCAATTGGTTTCATGGAAAGTGTATGATATAACTCTGATGGAAAGTGTGAAAATAAATTTTTTTTTCTATGTGTGTTGTTTAAATGCTTACTGAGATGAAATCAAACATAATATAGAATTTCTTTCAGCTTGGGTTTCAGCACCTGTCCTTTTTAGTAAATGAACAAGTTGATTTTTCAGGATGATGTGATGATGCATAGTTTTTAAAATACAATTATTTTTTGTTTGATATAACTTTAAAAGCAACCTTTGAAATGTTTTATATTATTGTCTTTAATGATAGTTTGAAACAGGGTTTAATTATTTTATTACTTTGTAAGTAAAAAAATGTATCATGCTTAATTAGAAAAAACTCATTGCATTGCTATCTATATATATATAATTCTCTTACGTGGCACGCAAAAAAGACGTTATTTGTTATCGAGTTTTGGCAACATTGTACGATTGTTTGTTTATCACGAAGCCTCGCGCTTCAATTGAATTTATAGCGTTTTCGGATGAAATTTTATTGAAAAAAAAAAGAGTTTTAGTTGAGCTGTTGCAGTTACTAATAGAAATCAAAGAAAGCGGAGGATTTTTTCAGGACCATTTTAAAAAAGGTCCTCTTCAAGGCCAACAATTATAGTTCAGAAGGGTAAATATATGCAGGGTAAATATACACACAAACAACATGCTGGGTATTCAATTTCCAAATCAGCGCTCACATTTCGAGTCAAAATTTCCTCAAAGTTTTCATTTGAATTCTGATTCCATAGGTACTGTATATATCTTTCCTGAAAAACAGCAAAAAAAAATTTAGATTTGAAAAATATTTTTTTGGAATATCATATTTTGTAAACAATTCCTTCTGCTAGGACACATGTCTTCATTGATGCGAGCGAAGCGAGCATAAGTTCGCGCAGCGAACCAATGAGGATTGCAAAGCAATCCTCCTGGGGTTGGCGAGCGTTAGCGAGCAGGGGGCGGGCCCCCTAGTTCTTACAAAATTTGTTTAAATTTGTTCTGTGCAAGTTGAGATGAATTTCGAGGTTATTTAGTTATTATTTAACGGTATGAAAAATGTTAATAGTAAATGTAGTTTGATAGATATTTTTGAAAAAAGTCTACTCCAATGATATCATACATAAAAAAAATTCACGTTTGTTAAAATTATACATATAATATTTAAAATGGCACAACTAGTCTGTCTTTCATCATGAATGAAATTGTAAAGGTGAGTAATGACATTTTTCAGATAGTATAATTTTAAGGTTTTATTGTAGGTGTTATAATTTTACATGCAATTAAAAGAATAGTAAATAAGTTTCATCTTTTTATAGAAACTCATTTTAATTATGCTTTAAATATTTTGTTGCAATTTATATCTGTTTACTACTTTAGTTTAAGAATTAATTTTAATTTGAGATCTGATAGATACTGTTCTGGCCAAGTTTTTTCCTAGACAATGACTCTTAGTTAGCAGTTTTATTGTATGATTAATGCTATTTGCAAACAATATTAAAGATGAAACAACTGCTGATCTGCTATCTTTTCAAATAAAATAGATACAAGAATAAGAAATATAAAATCCACAGAATAAAGAAGTATTGGACTAAATAGCTTATTTACTTAAGAGTAAAAAGGTTATAAGTAATGAGTTAATAAAAGTTTCTCTTATATTTCAAAAAGAGTGAAAGGCAAATTGTACGACATCACTTTTTAGAATGCGCAACACACTTTGTTATCTGAATTAGCTAATTGAAACAGAAAATGGGCAGATTAAAACTATTTAAATTACTTCAATATTAATAAGAATTTCAATTGCAGAATAGTTTTTCAGTGAATTTATATCAAAAATTGTCTTAAACTCCTCAAAAGAGTACCTAGAAAATGAAAACTGATGGTAAAATATGGTTGTGTTTGTTTACGTTCAAAATTCCCAATGTTCCCCCAAAATTCCCGGTTAATTCCCAAAAATCCCGCGTTTTTTCCCTCCTCCCAAAAAATGTAGGAATTTTACATCTCTAATCATTTGATCTAACTGTCCGATCGGTTCATATTGGGATAATTTTATAGATAACTAGGCACTGCGTGGCTATCCTGGCGTCACCCGTGTACGTGGTGTTGGTTTGCGAAGCAACTAACTGTTATAAGGTATTATTCAGGCTTAAAATTTTCTGTTGAATTTCAAATCTGTTGAAATTTTTTAATCTATCTTTAACAAATCCGCTTTTATGAAAAAGAACTAAACAATACAAATATTGACGACCAGCTACAGGCTCAAGCCCAACAAGGCTGGTCCTTTGTTTATGAATTCCCCAATTCCCACTGACTATCCAATTGTGTCTTAAATTCGTACACTCCCTTTGAATTAACTATATTTTCTGGCAACGCGTTCCAACTGTCTATTACCCTATTAAAGTAGTAGTTTTTCTTTAAATCCCGATTAAAATGTGTCTTATTCAATTTATACTCATGGCCCCTTGTTCTGTTATCCCTATTGAAATTTAAGCCCTCTGTGTCCCCTTGTTTTACAAACTTGAAAAGCTGAATCAAATCCCCCCTCCTTCTTCTTCTTCTTTCCAGTGTATTCATGTGTAGCTTACTTAAACGTTCATTATAGTCGAAATTTGCTAGCCCCTTTATTATTTTTGTAGCTCTGTGCTGAACCCTTTCAATTGATTCTATGTTCTTTCTCATATATGGAGCCCAGAATTGTACTGCATATTCTAGATGTGGTCTTACTAAACCCTTATATAACGGCAAGATTATATTCTTATCCCTTGAAGTTACAGTCTTTTTAATATACCCCAATAACCTATTAGCCTTTTTACCCGCAGCTGAACATTGGTGACCCATTTTAAAATCCCTGTGAATTATCACCCCAAGATCCTTGACTGTTTCTCCCTCCTTTACCTTTACTCCCTGCAGATAGTACTCTGCTCCACTGTTCCTGTAACCCATATGCAGAACTTGACATTTCCCTACATTAAATGACATACCCCATTTTACAGCCCATTCGGATATCTTATCAAAATCCCCTTGTAAATTTTCTATCTGTAACTTGGTATCCACTGTCCCCCATATTTTTAAGTCATCTGCAAATATACTAATTCTATTCTTTATCCCCTGACCTATATCATCTATGAAAATTATAAATAAAATTGGTCCCAAGACTGATCCCTGAGGCACCCCACTTATAACTTCTGTCCACTGTGAATAATTTCCTTTTACCTGCACTCTCTGCTTTCTACCCAATAACCAATTCTTTATCCATATTAATGTTTTTCCCTGGATCCCCAGCCTTTCCAATTTAAACAGTAATGCCTCATGAGGTACTTTATCAAAAGCCTTTTGAAAATCTATGTACATGATATCCACACTGCTCTTATTATCCAGCTCCTCAGTAATTTTTTCGTAGAACTTCAAAAGGTTTGTAGAGCAGGATCTGCCATTCCTAAACCCATACTGATTCTCTGATAACAGTCCCCCCTCCTCCAAGTATAACATTATATGCTTTTTTAACAGAGATTCAAATATTTTGCAAATTACTGATGTTAGACTTACTGGTCTATAGTTGCCCGGATCACTTTGTATTCCCTTTTTGAAAATTGGAGTTATGTTGGCCAACTTAAAATCCATTGGTACCCAACCTGTGCTATATGTTGAATTAAATATCGTGTGAATTACTTCCCCCAGTTCTTTCGCGCATTCCACTAGTACTCTCGGATAAATATCGTCTGGCCCTGGTGCTTTAGATGGCTTAATTCTTTTCAACTGATGTACTCTTTCTTCCCTGTTGAATTTGCATTCTTTAATTATACCCCCTGCAAAGGCTCCATCCTTGGGATCCTTTTTTAAATTATACTTACCATTGAAAACCCCCAGAAAAAAGTCATTTAACACGTTTGCCATTCCCACCTCGTCTTGAATTAATTCACCTCCCTTCCCCTCCAACGGGCCCAGTGTAGTACTAAATTTATTTTTACCACTTGCATATGCAAAAAATTATTTTGGGTTTATATTTATTTCCCTTGCTAATTAACTCCTTTTGGCTTTCTGATATGCCTCCTTGTCCCTGTCGTTACCAGTGCTTTTATATACCCTGTATGTTCTTTGTTTTAATTTTAAAGCTTTGTGTGTTTCCCCTGAAAACCACATGGGGAGCAATTTTCTAGATTTTCCTTTTTTCCTGAACGTTACATGTTTTTTTAACACCCTGTCTAACTTATTCTTGAATTCCTCCCATTGTTCAGAATGATGCGGTGCTAATAATCCTCCTTTGAATGTTTCCTTTAACTCTTCCCTTATCTTATGAAAATTTACCTTTCTGAAATTTGGAATTATCCTACTATTGATTGTGTATACTAACTGAAAATTTATACTTAATCTGATACTTCTATGATCACTTTCTCCCAGTGGCTCACCTATAACCAAATCCTGCACCCTATCCTCATCATTGCTGAAAATCAAATCCACTATTGCATTGTCCCTAGTATCCTCATACACCATCTGGCACAAAAAACAATCCTGTATCACTTCCAAAAATTCTGCTCCTTTCCCATTTGTAGCTAGATTGTTTGTCCAGTCAATATTTAGATAGTTATAGTCCCCCATAAAAATTAATTCTCCTTTTTGACATGCTTCGTTTATCAGATTGCACAAGCCCTTTTCCTGCTCTTCACTACAAACAGGAGGTCTATATATATTGCCCAGAATTAGTCCTTCGCCTTTGTCTGTATTCAGTTTCACCCAGACTGATTCAGGGGCGCCGACTTCGGAAAAATATTGAGGGGGCCCAAGGAGTATCCGTAGCTTGGGATGTACCCCCCCCCCCAAAAAAAAAAAAAAAAAAAAAAAGGCAACCCAACATCCCTTTCTAATTTTTTTCGGCTACGTCTCTGGGAGGGAAGCTAATACCCGGCCACCAATAATAAAAAACGAAATAAAAATTGGTGCGTCATACTAATTTGGGACCGTCGCTGAACTTGCATGGCACATGTAACATTTTGTAAAAAAAATTTCATATTTTTAAACCTTTAATTCTTTTAATACTTAAAAAAAAAAAAAAAACTAAGAAAATTTCGAAATCCTTAAATCCCATTCCTGGGAAATAAAAATTTATTTTAGAAAATTGTTTTTTAGTTTTAAAAGAATGGATTTAGGATTTCTTGTCTGAGTGATTGGTAAACTTCGTTTAATATTTTTAAATATTTTTCTCCTCAAAATTAGGTAAATATTAATTGTACAATGCTTGTTCAGCGAACCAATAAAAATATATTTCACAATACTAGGATATAAAGATAAAAATAGAACAATAAAACTGAATTTGAAAACAATAGATCAAGATTTGGAAACCAAAATTTTTATATGCTGATTTTAAATCAGATTTTGCCATAAAAAATACTCATGTATTATTTGAGAAATTTTAACAATTTCATACTTTATATGACAAAATTTATATAAATTATAAGAATAATAAAAAATTAGGTACAATAGATACCAACTTAGGTACACTAAATAAAAATAATTTTAATGAAAACCCCAATTTAAAACTCAAATCTTTAAAGAAAATCATCTTTATCTTAATTAAAATTTTAATTTAAAAAGCAGAAAATGTAGACTTTTGTATTCGATTTCGTTTAATGAATTCATTCACGAGAGGTCTAAGATCCAGTTCGTCTAAAACTGTTTGATGCGTATTTAGTATTGCTACATAATTTAAGTCTCTCTTGTCCCATTGTTGATCTTGGATAGGTTTTAAGACGACGAAGAGAGCTAAAAGATCTTTCAGCTGTACAAGTTGTCACTGGAATGGTTTGCAACAGTTTCAAACATTTTTTTACTTCTGGAAAGAGATCTCCAAAAGCTTTGTCACTTAAAATGAACTCTTTCAAATTTTTAATTGAATCCAGCGAAACATTTCTTTGTTTGGAAATATCATGCAACATATTTAGTTGCAATAACAGCCTGTCACAATCCAAATCATCTTTGAAAAACTCTTTAGCACTTGGAAATTCCCCAGTTCCATTTTTCGCTGCTCGAACACACTATTCTTCGATGGTAACTATATTTTTTATTGCTGAAGATTCAAACCTTTCATTGAGGCAATTTAGTACAGTATCAGCAACTTACAGATATAGCTGTCTGTAAAAATCCTTTGGACTTGAAAATTTAAAATTCTGCGTTGAACTAAAGTTTTCTAAACGCTTTGGTACACTACGATGCCGAGGGAGTTTTGGTTCATCCACAACACTATCCTTTTCAGTGTGATACATTTTCCCCAAAACCTCTCAAAATTATCCCATTTTTCATTAATTATTTCTGACAAACAAATAATTTTTTGGTTAATCTCGGAACCCCTATCTGAGAAGACTGTATCTGTTGGTTTACTTCTTCCACAGGGCTCATCACATAGCTGTATAAAGAAAAGGAGAAAATGTTTTGAAATAGGACATCTTTTCTAGATATCCGGAGCATTTTACAGCAACATCGGAACGATCCGTTTCGGAGAAAACTTCAAAAAATTCCGCTAAATTAGAGTAGTTTTTAATAATAGAATTGATGCTTGATTCTCTCATTGTCCACCTAGTTGGGCAAAGTGGCCGTAATCCAGTTTTGGAAGGGTTTTGGGTGGAAATCCTTGTCAAAAACTCCATTCTTTTACCGTCTGAATTAAATTTTTTGACAGATTCATTGCATCCCTCATAGCAGGAAGATGCTTTAAACAGTCCAAAACTGCTAAATTCAAACTGTGTGCAGCACAGTGCATATAAAGTGCTTGAGGTTGAAGGTCTTTTAAAAGATTTTGCAACCCCTTAAATTTACCTTGCATTTGTGCGGCACCATCGTAGCACTCCCTCTTAATTTTTCGAACTTTAAACCTAAACGTGTGAAGGTATCCTTCACTATTTCAAACAGAGTATTCAGTATTTGGAGTAGTGTAATGGTGTGTAAATATCCACACGCACCAATACACTGCATTAGTATTAATTTCAGTACTAATTTTATTCATAAATTGCTTTTTTTTTATTTATTTATTAAAAATACGCACTACAGTGCTAAAATTTATTAAACCCAAATTCTACACTTGGCTTGTACTATTATTTTTATTTCAAAGAAATAAAAATATTCCTAATTTAAAAGTATTTTATAGAGAATTTTTAAAGTTTTAAAAGTAATAGCACTTAAAATGTTTCATTCAAATTTTGGTTTCGGATAACCATGATCATAAAATATTCGTTCTTTTTCACAAAAACAGAAGTTTCGACAATTTTTTTAGAAAGAAAATGTTACAAATTTGAAGAGATATTTCATTCAAATAAAAATATTCAGAAAAATTCATGCATTGTAATTTAAATAATTTCTACTTCATACCCTTCGAATTTTAAAATTAAATGTTGACAGTGGCGGATCCAGTCTTCCTACCTTTTCGACTCAGAAAGCACTCATCTTTTTATTTTTACTAGTTTATCAATCTCTATTTAATTTAGTCATACAGCTCTATTTCATTTCTGGAATGCCCGAATGACTATTCGCGGATATATTCTGATCTGATATTCTTGTTCCGCGAATGACTATTCGCGGAACACGAATATCAGATCTCGAATTCTAAACATAATCAGAATTACTAAATAAAAACACGATGCCAGAAATCCTTTGATTTTAGAAATTTATCAGTCCGACAAATACTTACGAAGCAGGTAATCAAAACCGTTTGAGTAACTTCCATTTTTTAAATGGAAGTTACAGAATATCGGCATTAAAAAATGTAAGCTACATTTAAAAATACGTAAGAATTAATTATGTATATCTTTAATATTGATTAAAAAATATAAAACGCATAAAACAGAACTTACCTTTCTTTCACAAGACCAAACGCATATTCCGAGAGTGCAGCTTTCTGGAGAGAAGAGGGCAAAAAGGACACAGAGCAACAAATACAATCAGGTACTGTGCCAAAAACAGCAGCCTGAACGGTCGCTGGACTCTACGATTAGAACTTCTTGACCAAATTTCCCCCTTTAGGTACCCCATCTCGGTTTTCCTGGATGTCCATTCGTCCATATTGCAATTTCTGATAAGAAAAAACTCCGTCCCTTCCTTAAACTTAGTCGGTCAACTTTCTGATGTTCTCAGAACAGAGATAATGACCACCCCAATAGTAATGAAACCTCACTCTTCGCTTTGGGGGCCATCCCAAGCAGGTCCCGATGAGTGACATATCTAATCATCCTTTGAAATGGAACTCCGGAAGCCGGTTCGCTGCAATACATAGTCCCCACATGTGGTCAGCCGACGGCTACAAGTTAGCGGTAACACTTTGTAGATAAAGTTTGGTGCCATCCACTATCGGTGCAAATGGAATTCGTTGAGATACAGATACTCAGAAAATCCATACTGAAAACGAAAACGTACTTTAAAATTATTGGGGGGGGGGGGTCGAGCCCCCCCCCCTTCCAAAAAAAAACCTATGAAGTCGGCGCCTATGGACTGATTCTATACCCTCAGTTTTACTAAACAATGCCTCTCAAAATGTTTTTATTTTTTGCTCTCCACTAAAAGAGGCAGGAAATGTAATCTATTAAAAAAAATTTTTTTTTAACGAAATGCAATCTGTTTATTTTTGGAAGAGGAAAGTTACCGTGACGTCACAATCTCGTGCGAAAATATAAAAGATACATTCAATTTAAAAGTTATTTATATAAAGAAATTCATATTTTTAGGTATGGATCTAAAGTGAAATTTTCCGCAGATTTCAATTCGCTGAAAATTTTACTTTATCTTTAAAGGTCTTGGAGATAGAAAAATAACTAATTGACTCCAGTTAAAAGATTGTTTGTTTTTATCGTCTGGGAGAAAAATTATTCATCCGCGCGCCGGTAATTGGTAATTGGTAATTTTTTAGTTAACGTCGTACTAGAGCAACACAACGGGCTATTGACGACGGTCCGGGATCAGTCCCTTAAGGGAAAGATCCGAGGACAACACCTCGTAATTTTGAACCACGGTCAGACGACGAAGCAACACCTGAGCTGGCACCCCACTCTCCAAACTTCCACGCCAACCCAACGTGAGGACTTTCGGCCACGACAGATTTAAGGTGCACCAGCCGCCTCTACACCATACGTTTACAAACATCCATGCCCGAACCCGGATTCGAACCAGGAACCTTCCGATCTAGAGGCTAACACCTTAACCACTATACCGCGCGCCGGAAACGAAAACAATAAATTTAGATTCTGTGATCTCTTCTATGCTGTAGCATTCAATAATAATTAAATTTCATTAAATTCATTTCAAAATATTCTAGATTGAATTTTAAAATTCGCCGCGACCCCAAAATTGCAAAAAATTTGGACTACCTGTGTGCCAAATCTCATTGCTGTAAGTGCCATAGAATCGTCAGTATTTTGCGCGCAAACAGACAAACACTTCCTTTTATAATAGTAGAGAAAATTTAAGCTTTCTAATAATAAATTATATGCCACTGTGAATTTTTTTTCAATTTAAGGTTTCACAATTCAACTTTGAATTACGAAAACTGTGTAGGTAATTTTTATACCCCCTTTTTCATAGTAAAAATATCATGTAAACAATTTCCATGAAAAAATATATGCTTTAACCTGATAGCCCAATCGAAATAACATATTGGTTATTGAAGAGAAAAATACATAACCATTATTCTGAAGACCCTATGCATAGGTACACTCACGAGGAGGTTTGGGATTTCAAATTTCCCTCAGAGCTTATAAAACAAATGCCTTTATTAACAGAAACATTCACCAAATGAGATAGGCGAGCATATGCCCCCTAGTCTTGAAAAAAATCCCCTTTTTACTCACAGGGGCGTACCTGTGTACCGGCTTAAGCCCACTAACCCGCAAGAAAGCAAATACGTAAATCCTTTAAAAATTCATGGGCCACATAATTCATCACGCCCCTCAGACCTGAAAAAAGCAATACATCCTTTTTAATTCATTGGCGTATATACGAGAATGCATAGAAAAGACATGTATCTGTTTTTGATTCATGGTTGCACCTAAGATGGTGCTATTGAATTTTTACCAGAGACCCGAAAAAGTAATATCCTGTGCAATCCCATTAATTCATGTGCACCCATGGGAGTCATCAATAAAGGGTGTTGCATTATACTTGAGTCCCACAGACCTGAAAAAACGTTAGACAGGTGCATAGCGTTACGTAGAGCTACGAGTGATTGGTTAGAGAAATGAAACAGTGAAGCTATCGCCCTCAGACCTATTAGTCTGACGTCATTTCTTCTTAAGACTTTAGAGAAATTGTTTGACAGATACACACATTAGGGACGAGGTTCTAAAAATTGATCCCCTATCGAGATTTCAACACGCCTCTCAGACTAGGAAGTATCTATGAGTTATCTTGACACGGAGCTCACATCTCCACTACTGCACGAGCAGGGTTAAAAGTGTTCTGGTCTTGCAGACGTGCCATAGGAAATAACAGGGGTCTAATTCCAAAAAAGTTGCACTGATTATATATACACTGTGTTTACTCCAATGGTATCGTATCGGGCCATTGCCTGGTGGAGTAGAATCCGTAATTAGACAGTGAAGAACTCACTAGTCTACAGAGAATGGCGACTGTTGCAATTACAAGTGCAATGCGTACCACTACATCACATAGTCTAGAAATGCTTCAAGGACTCCTACCACTACATAAACAAGTGAGATTTGAGGTAATTTCGGGTTCACAACGTCTCAAACTCGTGGGTCTATGGAAATCGTCCTATGAAATGCCTATGTTTAAAAATGTTGATACGCAGGTAAAAGAACATACTTATCTACTAATAAGATCTGATTGGATGTTAAAGCAGTTTTGCTTTGAAGCCAATACATTATATTTTCAACTAGAGAGGACTGGAGATTTGTTTCCAGTCTTATCAGGGAAGATGATGAAATTTGGCTCACAGATGGTTCAAAAATATCTCATGGCACTGGTTTAGGGGCTTTTTGTCCTAATCGAAAAATAAAGCACTGCATATCAAGCTGAGGTTCTAGCGATCTCTGCTTCTACTTACAACTGCCTCTATAGGGGGTTGTTAAGATGGTCATAAAGATCTTCTCTGACAGACAGGCAGCCCTAATGACTTCGCAGAGTCACTGAGTTTCTTCTAAAGCAGTGTGGGAATGTCACAATGCACTTGTGGGTATGTATGGGAGAAACAAAGTGTCTTTTATCTGGGTCCCTGGTCACATAGTGGATAATGAAATGGTAGACTAACTAGCAAAACGTGGATATGAAATGCCATTTTTTGGACCATACCCTGTTTTGGCCTACCTTACAATGCGGTTAGAAAGACTACCATACATGGCTTCAATCTAATGATCAAATACAAGCCAAAGAGCTCAATCAACAATATCCCTGGAACAGATCGAGGGAACTTCTGAAATCAGGGTAGCTATTGGCTTTCTAACTTGCCACTGTAACCTAAATAGACAGCTTAACCTTATAGATCAGTAGAGGGTTTGCTTCAGCAAAGCACCCCACTCTCCAAACTTCCACACCAACGCAACGTGAGGACCTTCGGCCACGACAGATTTAAGGTGCACCAGCCGCCTCTACACCATACACATACAAACATCCATGTCCGCAACCGGATTCGAACCAGGAACCTTCCGATCTAGAGGCTAACACCTTAACCACTATGGCAAGTTTTTGAGTTTGAACTCAAAACCTTCTGCTTTCTCTACGACGTTAACTAAAATTACCATTACCATTACCTTCTGGTTTCTAATCTCAAATCTGAGCGTCACTTTGGGTTGGTGTGGAAGTTTGGAGAGTGGGGTGCCAGCTCAGGTGATGCTTCGTCATCTGACCGTGGTTAAAAATTACGAGGTGTTGTCCTCGGATCTTTCCCTTAAGGGACTGATCCCGGACCGTCGTCAATAGCCCGTTGTGTTGCTCTAGTACGACGTTAACTAAAAATTACCATTACCATCGTCATCTGACCGTGGTTCAAAATTACGAGGTGTTGTCCTCAGATCTTTCCCTTAAGGGACTGATCCCGGACCGTCGTCAATAGCCCGTCGTATTGCTTTAGTATGACGTTAACTAAAATTACTATTACCCAAATCTACGCTACTATTTTTGCCACTAAAATAAAGAAGAAATATTAGTAGCAGCTGCAAGGAACAACTCAGACAACAATTGTTGATGTTTTTATTTACATACATCCAAACTCCCGTGTTTTATTTTGCCATTGCAACTTCAATATATTTCTTGTAACAAAAAATTTCTTTTGAAGTTTTTGAAAAAAATTAAAAAAAAAAAATTTGGTGGTATGGACAAAACATTCCAGTGTATTTCCTTTATTAGTTTGATTTTTTCGATCAAGATTAACCTTGCAATTGAACCACCCCGTTCTCATTTTTAAAGTCCTATTAAATACATTTAATGGGAATGGTTATTTTGTAGGTATTACCACTTAATTACATTAGGAAGATGAATAAACTCAGAATAAATCTCGTTTCCATTGGGAAACATTTCTCATATCGATTTCCTGCAAGAAGTTACAGTGTTAACTCTGATGACTTGGAAAAAATTAAAGAATTGAAAGAAAATAAGGCTAGAATCGATGGCGATGGGGTGAAGAAAACTTATAATATGTTAGCGAAGGAAATATCGGGATATAAAAGTGGTCAGCTTGCTTCAACGAAGGAAAAAATGCCACAATTTTCTGAATATGTTGTCATTGGTGGTGGAATCATGGGTTCCTCAATAGCATACGCTTTGAAAAATAGAGCGCCAGATAGTTTTGAAGTGACGGTTGTTGAAAGAGATCCAAAGGTAGTCTTTTTTAATTTATCTAAATCAGGGCTCGAAATAACTGGGTGCACTGTGCACATGAAAATAAAATTGTGCACCTAATTTTTTCAAGCTAGGTGCACCTAACGTTAAAAAAAAGGGGTGAAACGTGTTTTATGTTATTTTGATGTTTGAACAAAATATTAGTATCGACCTCTCTTGCTCTAAAGGAACGTAATTAAAATTCCTAAATACACACTATGCGAAAACAAAATCGCTGGGCCATAACGGGTTTATACAGGAGGAAGGTTTACTTGTTTCACTGCCACCAGAATTTTCCGATGATCGAAACATTTTCCAGATTGCTCTGTTGAAGCGACTGTCGTGACAGCCGTGCGCCGGAGAGAGAAGGGAGAATTTAGCTGTTTAAATATTTTTATTTACCATCTACTACTAACCTATTTAAACATACCCAACTAATAAAATAGTTTATATTGCATTAATGCTCTTATATTACTTTCTTTTTTAAAATGTGCACCTAAAATATAACTTGTGCACCTAATTTAAAAACTTAGGTGCACAAGGTGCACCTGTATTAAAAAATCTATTTCGAGGCCTGATCTAAATTGTTACTTTGCTGCGCATATCGCGGAATTTTTTATGTACTACAAGATTGCAGTATTTGCTCTTAAAGAATATCTCGAAACTTATTTTGCATTCAATAGAATAGTTAGGCTAGAATCAAAGCCACATACACAACTCACAAGTTTTTCATACGGTATTTTGTGTTGAAAATGATATTCAGGCATAACACTTTGTAGTGAAGCTATCTACTTATCCAAAGCAATCAAGATTATCATTTTCCAAGACTCATCACTGCATATGCTTCATTTCATTTGAGCTGTAGAGATAAAAATTTAATTTTGTTTAAAAATACCATCTTTTTATCTGTCATCTGTCCATTCTTTATGTTCTTTTACTCACAGGGCTTGTCCAAGATATGTTCAGAGGCAGGGATATAGGAGTAAAAAAGCAGGGTATACCATGGGACCAGCAGATTTTTTTTTTCCAGGGGGAGGCATAACATGTACTTACACTTTCCAGAGAGAATTAATCGCTGATGCTTACAACTTCAATTCCATTAGTTAATTCCTCATTAAAATAACTTCCATTTACAATTATGATCCCCAATAATTAAGATAAACACACTCATTTGGACCTTTAATTGCATTGTTACTTTAAAGTAAACTTCTGTTGTATAAATATTAATTTAAATTCTTAAACTTAAATTCCCTTTAACTGAATCTTATTTATCTTAAAATTTAAATGCTCTTGAAGAAAATCAAGCAGCTAGCTATACAAAGGCTCAGAATCTTCAACCTGTCATTGATCTTGGAAACTTAAACATCTTCAGTCACAGCCAGTACTTGGGAGGATAACCACCTGTACACCCAGTGACTCAACAGATTTGTACTAGATGAATAGTTGTAACTAAAATTTTCTCATTTGTTAATTTCTTTTTATGTAAACTAAATTCTTATTCTGATGTTGAGACATTCTGCTACCAACCAGTCGCTTTGCAAGTCTTGTTGTGTTATCATTAGATTTTTGGGGCTTTACTGTTGATTCTTATGATTTCATTGATTGCATGTTTTCCCTTGTGTTCTTCATTTATCTCTAGCTTATTATTTCAGTACATCAGATCCTCATCAGCTCTATCAGTTGGAGGCATTCGTCAGCAGTTTTCATTAGAAGAAAACATACAGCTGTCACTTTATAGTGCTGAGTTCCTGAGGAATGTGAAACAACACCTAAGTGTTTTAGGTAATCAAGCTTAGTCCTAGGTTATTTGTAAAAATGTAGATGAAACCTAAATGTTGTGGTATGCTGAAAAAATAATATTGATTTTAAGAAATTAAAAAAATTATAAATATGGTGAGATAACCCAAATTGTCACTTCTAAAAGTTGAAAGATTAAAACAAAGTGGGGTCAAGGAAGATTTCTGCTTGTAAAAGGCCAGTGGAGATACTATCCACTGCTCTGAGACAATTTAAATTGTTTTGTAAGATTTGTCTTAATTTGTATAGCAATCCATTTAATATTGTTTACATTCATCATTCCAATCATTAGTTTGAATGAAATTTGTATAATATTATTCGATTTTCAATGAATTACTATGTGGCAACATTCCTGAAAAAAAATATTTAAAAAGCTGATATAAAAATTCTAAAGATTTGTTTTTAGTTGGGGGACTCACTTTTCATTCACTACTTTTGCGATCACTGTTGTTGATCAAAGTGTAGAATTGTAAATAAATAATTTTAATTTATTCTTTTACTTCACCAGATTCAACAAATGTCCAGTGATGTCTTAGTCTTGTAAATAAATGTGTTTCTTGTAGGGAAGCTTGGATTTTCAATCTTGCCCCTATTATTAAAACCAACCATTTTAATTGAACACAAAACAAGCTATCCCGATACAATTATTTTTACACATTTGTTGTTTGCCATAGATGATGACCCACCAGATATTCAGTTTCAACCTCATGGCTATCTTTTCCTGGCTACTGAAGCTGGAGTGGAACAGATGATTGAAAATCACAGACGTCAACAGTATGTATTCCTAATGTATTTCATCTACATGTAGTAAAATATGATTTAGTAACAAACCAATCCTTATACAATTTACATCCATAGTTTACAAGAAGTTAAATAATTACTCTATGGTTAGAAATAATCTGATAGTTGAGAATACATGATACCCCATCAAGTCCAAACTAATTTCATTTGTGTGGTCTCTTAATAGTCTGATTTTGCAGGAATAAAGAATCAGTGATACATTTGTCATCAGATTGATTCTACAGTCATTGAACAAGTGGTAGCATTGTGTGTTGTAAACCAGGCCTCGAAATAGATTTTTTAATACAGGTGCACCTAAGTTTTTAACTGGTGCACAGGTTGTATTTTAGGAGCACATTAAAAAAAAAAAACGTAATATAAGAGCATTAATGTAATGTAAACTACTTTATTAGTTGGATATGTTTAGATAGGTCAGTTTAAACATCTAAATTCTCCCTTCTTTGTTGCATGGCTGTCGCTACAGTCGCTTCAACAGAGCCATCTAGAAAATGTTTCGATCATCGGAAAGTTCTGGTGGCACGGAACAAGTAAACCTTCCTCCTGTATTAACCTGTTATGGCCCAGCGATTTTGTTTTCGCTAGGTGTGTATTTAGTAATTTTAATTATGTTCCTTTAGAGCGAGAGAGGTCGATACTAATATTTTGTTCAAATATCAAAATAACATAAAACACATCCTCCTCTTCCACCTTTTTTTAAACTTTAGGTGCATTGCGTGCACCTAGCGGGAAAAAAATTAGGTGCACAGTTGTATATTTTCATGTGCACCCGGGTATTTCAAGCCCTGTTGTAAACAATATGATAATTTGAACTGATTCTAATAAATATTTTGTGATATTGAGAGGTCGCCATGGCTCAGCAGGTTTGCCCACTGCTAGCATCATGCAAGCGGTGCCAGGTTCAACTCCCCCCTGCATGTATCTCTATCTTTTGTGTCTTTAAAACTTTTTTTATGTGTATGTCCATTGCTTGACATTGTTGCGCTTGTCCGAATATGACCCTTGCACCATAAAACCCCACTCCAACCAATAATATTGACCTTAACCTGAAATGCTAGGAAAAGTGGTACAGACGAGCTTAGGGAATGAAAACATCATTGAACATCAAAATGAGTCCATAAATAGGGAAAGTTGTGACATGTAATCAGATAGATGCCATTTTTGTGTCAGTCCACTTGTTTTACCCAATGGTCTAACCAAGACTGGGGGCTGTCACACTCTCTTAGGTTCTTCAAAATTCCACTCAATACTGAGACAGTGGTAAATAAGGCCCACTTTGTATTAGTTACTGCACTCAATTATGTAAATCCTAGGTTAGGTATATTTGGTGGGTTATTAGTTTTAATGAGCGTCGGGCTCACATCGGAAGGGTTGTGAGTTCTGTCCTCAGTGGAGCCTGCAATTCTGATGGTTGCGAGATCGGCGATTGGACCTGGCTAAAGACCGTCGTGTTCGCTAATGGTGGCTGGGGCACGTTAAATAGGTCGTGGTCACAAAGTCCCCCATGTTCCCATACCAAATCCATACCTCTGGTGGTACCTGATCAGGGGGATATCGGCCTCTGATTGGGATCTAAATTACGATATGTGTGAAAGGGACCTTCCTGTAAAACGGATGTGTCATGCATGAAGAAGTCCAACCCTCCGGGGCAATGGCACCCCCAATTGGGCCATAAATGGCCCGCACGACAATAACAACAACATTAGTTTTAATACAAAAGCATTATGCAATACAATTGCTTGGATATTAGAATAGTGAGCCAAAAGCAAAACACACAATTATAATACTTGTAAATTATCTGATTTTCTCCCATTGTGTGAAATTTATTCTTGCAACAAAAAAGTATGTAGAAATAAAGTATTAGTAAGAAGAAATAAGTAAAAGTAAGTATTTGAATATAATGAAAAAAAACTTTCAAATTCTCTAAAATATTAAAATTTTAGCATTTAACCTTTTGACTATGGCTATAGATATAACTGGTGCGATTCTTGGCATGATTCTTCTAACTTTCAAGGTACAACTGCTGTTCTGGCCATAGTCTAAATTCTTTCTTGGTGCGATCAAGATACAACTGTGGTAACGGCCGTAGTCTAAAGGTTAAAAATTAATTGATATGAAACTCTAAAGATAGCAAAAGAAATTTTCAATTACAGTAGTTTTTAATGGAGTTACGTATGCAACAACATAAAACACAGATAAATATAGTAAATCTGTTGCACAAAAACAGGTTTTCTCTGGAGATATTTTGACATTCTTCTGATTTCGACACTAAATTATTAACAAGTGTAGTGATCTAAAAGATCTAGAATCTGTGTTTAATCTGAGTTTTAAATTTTCCATGAAAAAACTGGCTAAATGAAAAGTTTCAGAAAGAAATTTTAGAAGGAACCCTGCCATCATTAGAGATGCCAACCTGAAATGGAAGTTTTCAGTAGTACCAAAGGAAAAAATCTGTAGTTTTAAGAATATTTCAGCAGTCAAGTAAAAATGTAAGAAATCAGCTTTAATAACACACATATATCATTAGTTCACAAATATTTAATTACAAATTTGAAACATTTATGCAACACATTCTACTGTTTATAATTAGAAGGTATATCATACATGAAAACACATATATAGAACCAATAATTGTGTATGAAAGAATTATATATAAAAAACATTTATTAATAAATTTAAGCATTCTCTCCCATTTACCAAATATATATATATATATATATATATATATATATATATATATATATACAGGGTGGTCCCGAATTCATGGTACAAACTTTAATGGTAGGTACAGGACATTGTAACAATGATTTATTGTATAGGAATGTATAGTCGCAAGTGACGCGGTGAGGCGAAAACAGGGGAAATAACGGCCGAAAGGAAAAACAAAGATTTTATTGAAAGCGTTGTTGACAAGTGTCATGTTTACAGTAATTGTTCAAAATTGCGTCCACCAGTATCGATACATGCTTGACAGCGTCGGTGGAGCGATTGGCGTACACGTTCAAAGATGCCTGGTATTTCACGCACACCTGCAGCAGCTACAGATAAGCGAGCGACGAGATCCTCATCTGAGTCAACTGGAGTCTCATAAACAAGATGCTTTAGATGTCCCCATAAAAAGTAATCGAGGCTCGATAAATCGGGAGATCGGTGTGGCCAAGGGACTGGTCCACCACGCCCAATCCATCGAGTACCAAACGTGGCATTCAGGTAATTCCGTACATCAATGCTGAAGTGTGCTGGCGCCCCATCGTGCTGAAACCACATGCGGTTACGAATGGCGATCGGAACATCATGCAGCAGTTGTGGTAACACTTCTTTCAGAAAAATAAGATAGCTTCCGCCAGTGAGCCGCGTGGGTAGTAAGTATGGGCCAATCAAAAAGTCGTTCACAATACCAGCCCACACATTAATACTGAAACGTTGTTGAAACGCATGTCGACGCGTTGCATGTGGATTATTGGTTGCCCACACATGGGAATTGTGCGCATTAAAGACACCCTCGCGTGAAAATGTCGCTTCATCTGTAAATAGCACATAATCTACGAAATCCGGCTGCAACGCACATTGCTGCATCACCCACAGGCAGAAGTTCAAGCGGCGAGGATAATCTGCCGGATTCAATGCTTGTACTTTCTGAAAATGGAAGGGGTGTAAGCGATTTTCGTTTAACACTCTGCATACAGTCTGATGACTCACACCTACGTCACGCGCAACAGTTCTTGTGCTTGACTCGGGTCTATCAGCCACAATGTTCAAGATGCTTTCTTCCAGCCTTGGAGTGCGTACAGCTCTTACTCGACCAGCGCCATGTCTGTTGACGTCGAACGCACCTGTTTCACAAAGTTGACGATGTAACCGTTGAAAACTTCTATGATCCGGCATTCGTCGATCAGGATACTCCGCGCGATACATTCGTAACGCAGCTCTGCCGTTACCATTTGCACGGCCGTACATGTAATGCATGTCTGCTTTTTCTGCATACGTAAAGTCACCCATCGTCTACGGCAGCACAATTGTGAATGGCGCTTTTCCCTACTGCGATGCATCATGTTCAACAGCGGCTAGACATCTACTGCCCTCTACCGGCAATGATACCAAACGATCACTCCATTTCTCTTTCCTTTTATTTCCCCTGTTTACGCCTCACCGCGTCACTTGCGACTATACATTCCTATACAATAAATCATTGTTACAATGTCCTGTACCTACCATTAAAGTTTGTACCATGAATTCGGGACCACCCTGTATATATATATAATAATGAAAAAATACAGAAATAAGTGAACTAATTTATGTGTTGTGAAAAATATTGTTCATCCGGAAAGTTCTGTGTTTTTTCAAATCGAAGCACGCTTTTTTATTATTATTTTGCTACAGCTGATAAGGAGTGACCTTGATTGAAGCAGATGTGTAAATTCGGTCTTTTCTGTTTCACTGCATAATTCTAGCTTGTGTTGTGTCATAATATTTGTTTCACAGCAGTGCTAAGAATGGAGAACCAGAAAGTTCATTTCTATCATATTATGCTTTTTTATTTTAAGAAAGAAAAATTACTAGTCAGACTGCTTGTAAAATGTTTACTATATATGGACAAAGTGCTGTTTCTGATGACCCAGTTCGAAAGTGGTTTGATAAATTTAAGTGCAGAAATTTCAGCCTTGAAGATGATGCTTGCTCTGGATGACCATCCTCTGTATATGAGGACCTATTAAAAGATGCTATTGCTGAAAATCCATGTTACACAGTTTAGAAACTATCACACAGACTAAATATTCCGAAAAGTAAAATTCTTGATCATCTGAAGGAGATTGGGTATGTAAGCTGCTACGATGTATGTGTACCCCATACTTTAGACACAGAATATGCTTGCTCGAATTTTGGCATATGATTCTTTGATGAAATGAAATGAAGAAGCTCCATTTTTGAAACAGCTCATTACTTGAGATGAGAAGTGGATTCTATACAATAATGTTACAAGAAAAAGATCACGGGATAAGTCAAATGAACCTCAACAAGTAACATTGAGAGGAGGGCTGCATCCCAAAAGTAATGATTTGTGTATGGTAGGCCTACAAAAGAATCGTTCATTGTGAATTTTTGCCACAAAATCAGACAATAAATTCAGAAAAATACTTTTCTCAAATGGCAGTATTAAAAGCAGAAATCGAATCAAAGCGGCCAGAACTGACCAATCGTTGAGGTGTTGTCTTCCAGCATGACAATGCGCAGCTCCACATTTTGCTGAATGTCAGACAAAGACTTATTGAGTATAGCTGAGATGTTTTCTGTCACCCCACTATTCACCAGACCTTGCCCCTCAGATTTTCACCTCTTCAGTTGACTTCAAAATTCTCTGAACGGCCTGGAATTCAATTCTTTGGAGACTGTCAAAACAGTACCTCGATAACTTATTTACAAATAAGCCTAATGATTTTTTTTAAAAAGAATTTTTCAGCTTCTAGAAATATGGCAAAAAGTCATAGAATAAAAGTGTGCTTATGTCATTCAATAATATGTTCTTATGTTTTTGTACTGCTTTGTTGATATTTATCATAAAAAAAAAACACATATCTTTCTGGATGATCCAATAAATAAAATGTAATTTTTCTGTAGAAAAAAAAATCATTGATTCTGTTCAGTAGTATCCGATTCACTTCCGTAGAAACTTCGGAGAATTCGTAGTTGTTGGCATCTCTGTATCATTAAAATTTAAATTGTGAATTAAGAATTATTTATTTTACTGTAAAGCAGTGGTTCCCAAAGTAGGGTCCACACATCCCCAGGTGTACATGATATGGAAATCCATGGAAAGCATTCAATACTTCAATAACCAAAATACAGAGCTTTAAGGGGGTCCTAGACACAAAAATCGTCAAATTTTCGAATTTTTTTTTATTATTTTAAGAAATTCTCTGTGTTTTTCTGTTTAAAATGACGTCTAAATCCTGTTTCTATCTTAATTAGAACTAGAGATGTAATAATTTTTGTGGTGCATTGTTTTGAAAATCTAACACTCTTGACAGTGGTTGTCATGGCAACAACATCTGTCTTTAAAACTTTAAATGCGTTTTTCTCCATGATACATTTTTCAAGATTTCCTGTATTCAAATTGCTATAAGTCGAAAACCGATAAAGTTTAAGGGTTGAAATTTGGAATATATCTTTTTCAAACATTATACTTTAATTTTGATTCAGCAAATTTGAAACAAATATTTACTTTTAAAAATATGACTTTATAAAAAAGAAGTACCTTAAAATGTTCACAAATTTTCATTCAAATATTTTTTATTTTTTATTAAATTAATATTTTTTAAATTGCTGAATCAAAATTAAAGTTTATAAATTTGTGAATAATTTACTGCAAGAATTTTGAAAATCGACCAAGAATATTTTGAGCCTTAGCAATTTAAAAGGACCCCTCTTTTTTTCAAAAAATTTTAATTAAAAATTAAAAAAAAAATTTTGGAAAAATTTTGTGTTTTGATTTTGTTTATTAGTTGGATGGGTAATGAGTACAAAAAAATTCAAAATTCAAAATTAATTAATAAAAAAAAATTTCTGATGTGTCCCGGACCCCCTTAAACAAAAAATAAAATCCATTATTTCCTTAAATTCTTTTCTTCGAAATTATTATTAAAAATGTCTATAAAATGTTCTGAACATCAACAACTGAACTTGTAGCTTAGGGAGTATTTCCCAGTGACTAATCACCAGTTGCAATGCTGCCATAATTTAAAAAAAAAATGAATATCTAGTTTTGTGTTTAGAAAGTCTGAAAATACATCCTCCTGCATTCTGCACAACTGCCCTCAATATGATTCTTCAGTTGCAATAATTTTGAACCCATGTAGAAGCATATATTTAGTCTTTCTTTTCATTAAACTAACTAAAATTTCTTCTTTTTTCTCAGAGTTACAGGAGTATTGCTGTCTAGGTGCCGATATGACGATACCTTATTTAAATTTATAATCTCAAGGTGTGCTTTGACTGAAAAGTTTGGGAACCACTGCTTTAGAAAATCGAGTTGTAGAGTTAAGAGATTTATAAGACATGTGGTGCTGGTACTTCATTTTATATTTATTCTGGGATTAAAAATTTTAAAGGCTTTCTATTTTTTTTCTACAGTGAACTGGGAGCAAAAGTACAACTCCTCAGGCCCAATCAGTTGAAACAGAAATTCCCATGGATCAACACTGAAGGCATAGAATTGGGATCCTATGGTATGTATTCTGTTTCATTGCTGCTCCTCTTTTTCATGTTTTTGCATCATGTTTCCAATTAATTTGATACTTCTAAATTATTTTTAGTACTAGCAAAATACCCGACCTTACTCGGTTTGAATTTGTTTACTCTAGATTGAAGAGATAATCAAAATATATAATGACTTACATTTTTTGTAGAATAAAAATTTATTTTAACACCTTTCGGCATCTTTATATTTTCTACAACTTACTTTGGACACAAATCCTACACATGCATATCCATTCATGTAATACATTTCACATACATCGCACAATTGCTGTATGACAAAGATACAAAAAGACGAAAGATGAAACTAAGGTTACTACTATAAAAGACGATTTATAGGAAGATTTGGAATTCCCTTTCTTAAGTTCTTTTCATGTGCAACTCAATTAATTAAAATTACGATTTACGGCGAGTGCTCTCGCACTCATAGTCAACAAAACAATATTTTTTTACTTGTGGCACTCTTGCCTCCGGTATGCGACATTGTGAAATTTTGCAATCTTCTCCTGTCATTACTACAACGAATTTTTTAATGTTGGAAAAAGTTCTAGTTCGGATTTTTAAACATTATTATTCTTTCAATAACAACATTATTCTTTAAATAACGGCATTATTGTTTAAGTAACGGCATTATTCTTTAAATAACGGCATTATTCTTTAAATAACGGCATTATTCTTTCAATAATGACATAACTACACTTAAAATTTACTGAAAATTTATACTGACTTACCTAACATTTTCAAGTCTAATACTTTGTGGTGCTGTTGGGTTGTTGCGTGTGATGAGAAAGAAAACACATTTATTAAAATAATAAATATTTAAAACAGTAAAATAGAACAAAATAAAAGATGTCGGAAAAATTGTTCTAAAGATATTAATTTGTGATTCATTTTTATCTCTTGATCTCGCACAGTTGCCACAATTTACAACTAAAAGTGCACAAAATTTAGAAATGTGAAATTAATTCAGAGCGAAAGAAACAGAAAATATCACTGCTCACGCGATCTTGTTCATTCTCGTTTCGTTGAAAAATATCGTCTGTCTCAAATATTCCGAAATCATTTTCATTGCGCTAAGAACAAAAATAAGACTCGAAATAAATGAAGTATCAGAGCTGAAATTTTATTAAAAAATATAATTTTTTGAAGAATAATTATTTTTTCAGCAGTACTGGTAAAACAATCGAAGTAATCGTAATATTCAATAGACATTCCAATTTTTCCAAAACTACCAATTTATGGTTGATTTAAGTATACTTACTCAGGTGTTTTAGCATGAAACTCATCTAAATATAACAATAAAGAAATGTTTAATATTGCATTCACTAAATTAATAGATAATGTATCAAATAAAATACACTGAAATCAAATATCTGGAATACAATTCATGTGATGCCTACACAAACACAAAATCGAGCATAGAACAGAAAGACGGACAGACAGACTTTAGCAACCAATTCCACTCACTAAATCAAGATAAGTACTCACTGTATGCAAATTTCCATGAAATTATCTTAAACCGCGTGGACGAGTATAGGGCACAACATACAGACAGACACCAAACGAGAAAAATGCGGATTCGGCATCAGAAGGGTCCAAAACGGATAGAAAACTTGAAATGGGTCGAAAATATTGAATGTACAAACACTCCATTCTTATTTATATAGATTCAAAAAGCAGTTTCTAGTACTAAGTTGTTCCCTGTATTAGCAAGCCCTTTAAAATGTATAATGGAGTATTTTTTTCATCAAAATAATATTGGTACTACCTCGCCAAAAGCACGGATTTGAATTTTTGGCGATTTTTTTAGTCACGATTTCACCCTTTATAATATGATAAAGCCAAGAACTTTGATTCTTAGGGAAAATGCTGATTTTCATAAGGAAGCAATAACCTTTGAGTCGTAACTCAATTTTTCACAAAGCATCAAAACTTTGAACGCCTTTTCATAGAAATGTCAATTTTGTAGATTTGTACCTTTGTCGTGATGGTTATGATATATAATGCTTGATTTCTGCTTTTTTCTTGACCCTTGTTATATTGCTTGCCTTGTACATCACACCTTTTCTTGTCTCCCAAATAGTGCAATGTATAGGCTACTGCATTTTGCTGTTGTAACATTACAACAGCAAAATGCAGTAACCGATACATTGCACTGACATTCTGAGCTTAAAATTTATGCTGCAGCTTTTGAATCAAAATAGCCTTGTGATAAAAGGACATATTTGCTTTTTACAGGTGTGGAAAATGAAGGCTGGTTTGATCCCTGGGCTCTTCTTTCTGCATTCAAAAAGAAGGCCATTTCCCTTGGAACAAGCTATGTGAATGGAGAAGTGATCGGTTTTGAATTTGAAGACCGTAACCCCATTAAAGGAGAGGAAGGCGGAGATCCTATTCTTCGCACTAATTATGTGTATGTGAGTAACAAATTATTATTTTTACTTTCATTTACTCATTGATGTTTTATTACACACCATAATTCTTTTTTAAAAATTTCTAAATCTTGATTACATTTTGTCTCTATGTAATATTCTAATACACTGCTAAACATATAAAAACGTTAATTGATTATCATGACTTGTAATGACTTGTAAAGGGGTGACTCCGAAGAGTGCCAGCACTGCGACTAATAGTCTATTGTACTGAAATTGATTATCATGAAATTTGATATGCAAAATCCTCTGTGCCAGATATGCAAGTTTGTTATTGCAGTTTGAGTCCCAATGAATGTCAGGAGTGCTTCCTAGCACATGTGCGAATCCTGAGACTGCAAGAGGTATCAGATACTTGCTGCGAATATTTTGATTCGGTATTGCCATCAGTAGCAACAAAATCGTCTGGGTTTAAAAAGCCGCATTTACATTTAACCCCATTAAAGTTTTGGGAGAACATTTCTCTGGGACGAAATTTAAGTGAATATGCTCCCCTTTTGGTTTTGCAAACAATCACCTGCTTCTCTGCCTTTTGGCATTCCCATGGTTGCTCACACTGTCTTTTGTTTGCTCTGTGACATTTTGCACTCATCACTAGTATTTTGTCTGCAACACAAACACTTAATAAAAACAATGCCATCAACTTATGACCAATAAAACAGAAGTTGAAATGACATTCCTAAATAGAATTTGGAAAATCGATTTTTGTAATGTGTTCGAAAGCAGAATGAAGGATGTTTTCATTTATAGTGAGTCATAATATCTAGTTGAATTGTTATATCTTAAGCCTACTTTTCTAAGTAAAGCTGTTTAACCATCATAAGATGATGCTTTAGTGTCCTTAACTTGTGACTGATGAAGTAAATGTGAAAGGGCACACATCCTTGATATTCCATTCATAGAGTTTGGAAAATCAATTGTTTCAATTTATTCGAAATCAACAATATTTCAATGTTTCCAACTATTTTGAGTTATGATGAATTATTTGGTTCGTTCTCATTATTTAATTCCACCAAAGTAGTCATTTATTTTCATTTGCTATCAAATATAAGCTATTATTTTATGGTTTTTCTTATTTGAATTATAAATCTGTTACCCATTTCAAGTACTAACATATTGCTATCCACTCGTAGTTTTACAGTAATCTTAAGATTCCATTCTACCATGTCATAAAAATATCACATTAAAACAATAATGTTTTAATAATAGGCAAATATTCTAAAGAAGATATTTTATATCTTGTTAAAAATGTTTTTTGTACTTACCAAAATAAATTTTAAGACAAACTTTTTTAGTTCAAACATCCTAGAGTAGAAAAGATGCTCTAGGGCCACACTCAATCTTTCAAAGGAAATTTGTGTCCTGTTGATTCATGGCAATAATAATTTTTTATAGAAATGTTTGTAATATGTATCATTAGTTGCGTCAAATCAGAAAAATTATTAATTTAAATAAAAGTTGTATTAATTTTTTAAAAATCAAAATTATAATTAAAACGTGATTGATTACAACTAAAATGGATTTCCCATTGAATTTGAAAAGGTCACATTAATTGAAACCTATTCGCAGTGAGATAATGCTACTGCTTAATCTAAAATACTTGGCTCGTTTGGCAAGTTTGGTAAATTTTTACGATATGGTATCCTAATTTGGTGATGCCATGTCTGGCAAATGTTTCCCTTCAAACTAGCTGAGGTCAACAACTCTTTGCTTGCGTTTTTTAGTGACGTTTAAATCAAGTATTGAAGTAGCTGACACAAAAATTAGGAAAAATAAGTTGTGTACAGTGATAAAACATTTTTATTTAAAGTGGATGCACCCAGATCAAAGAGGAGTTGAATGCAATTTATGAGGACTTGGCATCAGTATTGAAGACAAGTTTATTTCTGGATAAATAAGTTTAAGTGTGGTAGAATATGCGTTTAAGATGAAGCATACTCTGGCATCCTGTTGAGGTCACCATGACAGATATTGTTGAAAAACTCCATGGTTTCACTATGGAACAACTAACAAGTGAAAGTTTGAGATATTGCTGAGACTGCAGGCATCTCATCTAAATGAGTGCACAATATCTTGCATGAAAAATTGCAGATGTTAAAGCTGTGTGCATGATTTTTGCCTGTCAATCAAATATACATATAAAAGAACACTCCAACGCACAGAGTTTGGTGATGTGTAACTGCAACCCACAGGACTTCTTGTAGCACTCAAATCCACACATACTTGGTTGAACCATTCAAAAGTCGTGATCTTTCGAAAGCGTGTAAGAAGATTATGTTACAGCAATAATAGTTTTTTTATACATTATTTCCTAGATCCTATTCATTAGTAGCATATTCTTGACAATGTATATATTTTCTGTTATACTTAAGCTGAAGAATGATTCAAAGCTAAAAATATAAAAATTTGATTGCTATTTATTTTATTTTCAGGTGAAAGACAATGAAGGAGAAATTCATAGTATTGAATTTGCCATTTTAGTTGTTGCTGCTGGCCCTTATTCAGCAGAAGTTGCCAAAATGCTGAACGTTGGTCTAGGCGCTGGACTTCTCCGCGATCCATTGCCTGTTGAGCCCAGGTAATTGATAAATTAGTGTGTTTAGCAAGTACTATTAAATTAAGTACTATTTTTCTGTGCAAACCATTCCATGATTACTTGTAATGTAATATTTTAATTGTGTGTCTTAAACTTATTTAATAAGTGGAATCTATAATTTTTAGATTGAAAAGTTTCTAATGCATTTGTATTTATTTCAAATTCTAGGCATTTGATATTGTAATCTTGTGGCCTCCCAATATCTCAATTTCAGATTTAAAATAGTGCATATCCCGTAATGAGGGGGGGGGGTTCAATGCTCTCAAAAACTGATGTAATACTTGGGTTTAAGTACTGGAGTACTTGAATTCCCTGTCATACACGTCTAAAATTAGAACTGTGTACAACTACATCATATTTTTGTGTAAAATCAATGATAAGAGTATAATTAAATTTTTTAAATTCGAAAACAAATCATATACTATAGAGTACAACACAGACTCTTCACCTAGGTAAAATAACTTATGGAATTGTAATTACAGTATAGCAAAAAATCTATATAATTATATATTATAATTTTATATAAATTTGCAGAACAAAAATAAAGCCTCTTTTTACCTAATGAAGTCTGAAGGACTGAAAGCTAATGGATAGAAATCTTTTAAAACTTTTTTAAAAGACAGTTTTTGCTTCGCAAACCAACACCATGGACAACGCCGTGATGTAGGTTATTAATCTGTTGTAAAATTTTCAATCTATCTTAAGCGATTCCGATTTTACGAAAAAGAATTAACAATCCCAATCAAAAAGTTTTTTACTTTTTGCTCTCATTCCCTGAAATTTAACAGGACAGGAAATGTAATCTGTTTCTTTTTTCTTTATTGCGAAGAGCAAAAGATGCAATCAGTTTCACGTGATGTCGCAATCTATTTTGAAATTTATAATTTCAAAATAGATTGCATATATATTCAATATGAATAAAGATATATTCAATTAAAAATTTTTTTTTTTTTAAAGAAAATCTTTTTTAGGTATTGATCTAAAGTGAAATTTTCAGCAGATTTCAAATCAGTTGAAATTTTTACTCTACCTTTATTGGTCTAGGAGATAGAAAAAAGAATTAAGTGAGTCCAGTTAAAAGATTTATCGATTGGCTGGAAAATCATTCCTTCGTGCAAAATCAAAGCGGAAACGAAAAATGTTTTTCTCTGAGTTCCCAGCGATGAAAAAATCTTGGCATGGTTCCAAAGACTGATTGCAAGGTCACGTAGGTAGAAAAAGTCCAGGTTCAGGTGTTTCTTCTTCCGGAAGAAACACGCTGAAAACCAATGGAGAATAAAACTATTAAATTCATTTAAAAATCTTCTAAATTGAATTTTAAAATTTTCTGCAAAAAAAGTCCAATATGTTGGATTATTTGAATAAGAAATGTCAATGCAAAAGTACTTGTGCTTTGTGTATTAATTTTTACAGTGTTTAACATAAATTGGATTTTATTGTTGGCTATTGAATGCTAAATTATATATTTCTTTGTGTTTCACTTTTAAAATATCGCAACTTGCTTAAGTATGACCCGGCATTTTGTAATAATTTGTCTGGAAAAGTTGGAACTTTATTTCTCAAGAAAACCCTATAACTGCAACTGAGCATATGATGTTTCATGTATAATTCTCTTTGAGACATCATTTTGTCTGTCCATTCAATTTATTGCACACATTCACAGGAAAAGGTACGTGTATGTCATCAACTGTGAAGATGGCCCTGGACTCAACATGCCTCTTACCATTGACCCCTCTGGCACATATGTGAGGAGAGAAGGCCTCGGTGGCAAGTATATTTGCGGAAGGTCCCCTTCACCTGTAAGTACTAGAGGTTCAAATGATTTCTCCAAGTATTTATTGTAGTATATCAGGGCTCGAAATACCTGGGTGCACTGTGGACATGAAAATAAAATTGTGCAATTAATTTTTTCTCGTTAGGTACACACAGTGCACCTAACGTTAAAAAAAATGGGTGAACGTGTTTTATGTTATTTTGATGTTTGAACAAATTATTAGTATCGACCTCTCTCGCTCTAAAGAAACATAATTTAAATTCCTAAATACACACTATGCGAAAACAAAATCGCTGGGCTGTAACGGGTTTATACAGGAAGAAGGTTTACTTGTGTCACTGCCACCAGAACTTTCCGATGATCGAAACATTTTCCAGGTGGCTCTGTTGAAGGGACTGTTGCGACAGCGGTACTCCTGAGAAAGGAGAATTTCGATTTTTAAATATTTTTATTTACTATCTACTACGAACTTATAAAAACATACCCAACTAATAAAGCAGTTTACATTACATTAATACTTTTATGTTACGTTTTTTTTTTAAATGTGTACCTAAAATAGAACCTGTGCACCTAATTTAAAAACTTAGGTGCACCTTGTGCACCTGTACTAAAAAATCTATTTCGAGGCCTGTAGTATATGACAGACATGAGGGATACCTTTGCAAACTGTTGTGGAGGTCAAATACTTTTTTAACTGCATGACTTTGCATGCAAGGGGTTAAAAGTGCACATGCATGTTTAAAGTTTTAGAGTCGGTAGGACAGGATAAAATCTCTGGCTAGATGGACTAATGGTAGATTACTGACTAATCTTAGATTTTGATTTGATGTGTTTATTTTAAAAGTCACCGTAGATGATTTGATGCAGTAATTGTCAATACATTTCTGTTGTATTTTGTTTTATTCTTTCATGGCTGTCAATGTGGACTAAGGAATGGTGAAAAACAACATGCAAGCCTTGTACCTGACCAGATTTTCCCTGCATAATAAAATGTTTATTTTCAAATAATTGCCTCATAATACTCTAATTTCAGTCAGGTAAAGAGGGTATAATACAAGTAATCAGTAAGTTTAGTGATAACACTAGCTGAATAATATGGCATAGCACAGGTTGAAATAGTTAAATGTTGATTGAAAAGTGAATTAAAATAATCAATTTTCTTATATAGAAAAATGCAATGATTTAAGTTGTATCTAAAATACTTTTAAACTTCGTTTTAACTTTTTCATAGCTCCTACAATTTACTTTGGATGCAAATATGTACATTTAATTCCTGAATAATATATTGCAATATGCAAAAGAATAAGACATACAAATAGAAACGAAATTCTAATAAAAACATGCAGAATTCTGAAAAACGAAAGACTTGCAAAGTGTCGAATTTTGACTTCCTCAGCTGAAATAGAGCAATTCAAAAAAAGACATTAGACAACTATTGATAAAGATGATAATGATTTATGAAATTTCGAAGTAGACATTGGAAAAATATTGATAAAGACGATAAAGATTTATGAAATTTAGCAATGCTCAAATATGACCACTACATTTCCCTTTGTAGAACATGTTTCATACTGCGACATTTCCCTGTGTTAACTCATACACAAATCCTGTATAACTCCTTATTCATGTCCATTTATTGCAGAAAAACAAACTTTAGATTTTAAAAATGGGACTTCCAGGGGAACTTTTTGAACTACCTGTGTGCCAATTTTCATGGCTACAGGTTGGTCTGAAGACAGGAAAGAAATAGCCAATGTTTTTTTCCTCCGTAGTGTTCTAAAGTATAAATGTACCAAATTTAGTGTGGATTGGTCAAACGGTGTAGATTTGTTTAGATCACACACACACACCTATGTTTTCCGCAGTGTTCTAAAGTATAAGTGTAGCAAATTTGGTGTGGATTGGTCAAATAATGTAGATTTGTATAGAAAATATACATACACCCCCACACAAAACCATCCTTCTTTTAAATATCGATATAGTAAGTTAAGTTCGTACTATATCATCACTAAAATTTGCATTTACTAAAAATGCTCAACTAATGAGAATTATTTACTTGTTTTTTGACTTTAGAAAAATACTCAGTTTCTTATGTTTCAAGATTTTTAATTAATCACACTAAATTGTTTCTGGATGTTCTATGGGAATTATATAAACAAAGATTCTGAGTTATGAGATTTGACTTAGAATAGCATCAATTAAATTATCAGACAAGAATTCACTTTGTTGTAAAACTAGTTTCCCAAATGCTTTCATTATGAATAATCTTGTGAAACAATAATTTTCAATTGAGTCTTTCCTTGTATGTATTTTGCTGTTGGATAAGATTACATTAAGGCCTCATTAACATTTTTAGGCAATAGTAGTCAGAATTTTTATTTGTCATTATTTCTACATAGTACTGTTCACATAGTGTATATTTTTCTTTCTTTAAACTAGGCAGAAGAGCCCGACGTAAGTAACCTGGAAGTGGATTATAACTACTTTGAAAATTCTGTATGGCCAGTTTTATGTCAGCGAATTCCTGCATTTAATAAAATGAAGGTAATACATCTTTATTATAAATTGGTTTGAAATTCTTGGTTACATTTTTCTTTGGAAAATTTAATTTTACTGTTTGCATGACTTTTCCTTTCAAATACACTACCCGAAAATCAAAACGAACCACAACATCCATTGATAACCATGAAATATGATATGCAAATGATAAAAGTTTGGATGCCATTGAACATTAAGTGCATCAACAACAATGAACATCATCACTCTCACACATGAATCCTGAGGCTTATGAAAGGAGTATCTGATGCTCACTATGAATATTTTGGGTTAGTGTTGCCATTGAACTGCCATCAGTTGTAACCAAGGATACCTAGACCATGTGTACACTCCAAACAGTACCATATTGCGCCACTTGGAAAGTTAATCCCAAAACATTCTTGTTTGATGTAGTCAATTATTCGAAATACGTACCTCTTTCTTGATGGTGATATAAAAGGGTCAGTCAGAGTACAACACTTTATTGTGATACATACTTGTAGTAAGAACTAAATGTTGGTTAATTTTGACTTAGAATATGTTTTAATCGTTTCATAGTGAGTACTGGGTAAAAAGCTGTGAGTTCCAAAAACATGCACACCTAACTGTCTTCAATAATTTGTAAACTATAAAAACTACCAAAAATATAACAGTTGAAGGCCCAAAGAGTACCAAAACAGCATTCAAGGTCAGATGATGCAATAGTAGTGGGGAGTGTGTTCTTAATTTTGTGGTTGTTGTTGTCGTGCGGGCCATGTATGGCCCAATTGGGGGTGCCATTGCCCCGGAGGGTTGGACTTCCTCATGCATGATACATCCGTTTTACAGGAAGGTCCCTTTCATACATCCATTCACTCACATATATCGTAATTTAGATCCCAATCAGAGGCCGATAACCCCCTGATCAGGTACCCCCAGAGGTATTGATTTGGTATGTGAACATGGGGGGACTTTGTGACCACAACCTATTTAACGTGCCCCAGCCACCATTAGCGAACACGACGATCTTTAGCCAGGTCCAAGCGGCGATTTCGCAACCATCAGAATTGCAGGCTCCGCTGAGGACAGAACCCACAACCCTTCCGATGCGAGCCCAACGCTCTACTGACTGAGCTACAGTGGCTCTTTGTGGTGAAATCGGCCATAAAATTAGTATAACTCAGGATTGCAACATGATAGCAGGTACTGCGAGGCATCATTAATTTTGTCTACGCAATATCTATCAATATTTGTCAGAAAACTTGATTAGGTGTGTGAAATAATTGCAAACTTTGTAAATTTCCAATATGTCTCAATATCTTTATGGAAGGTTCAATCCTACTGCAGGTGCAAACATAGAATTGATTCAAAAAGAATTAAACAAGCCCAAAATCTCTGAGACAGAGCATAAGAGAACCTATAGACAAATTAAACAAATCTAAAATCTGCACATTTTTTCACAGAATAATATTCTTGAGATGTTGTGGTTGTGCTCGTTATAAGGTACGGTAGAAGATCGATTATCGGAACTAATTGGAAGATATGTGTTCCCAAAACTGATTTGTTCACATAATGGAACATTAGAAGATTGTGTACATATTTAAAATTAAAAACAATTTTCTAATTTTACGAGTATACATATATTATTCATACTACAGGTTTCGACAAAAATGTTAAACAATCATCACATTTTCTTTATTTCGAAGCACCTATGCATTTACATACCTTTAAATCCTAGAATTTTCCTTGAAAAGTTTAATTTTATTGCTTTAAACCATAACAAAATGTTGTCTGAACCAATGTATGCTTCAAAATGAGTTGGAATATCTGAATTGATTCATCATTTATCAGATAGTTCAGGTTTCTGTAAGCACAGATGATTTTATGTCATCTATTGCTCAGAGCAACTACAGTCACTACTGTTTGGGTAACAGGTCGTTTAACCAATTGCATTAGTACTTAGAAAAAATATGCAAATTGTGTTAAAAGCAACATAAGTGAAAATTAAAATCTTATTTAATTTTCTCTCTATCTTTTATCATTAGGTGTCTAGTGCTTGGGCTGGTTATTATGACTACAACACATTCGACCAAAATGTTATATTTGGACCACATCCCTACTTTTATAATATATTCTTTGCAACTGGATTCAGTGGCCATGGAATACAGATGGCACCAGCTATAGGAAGATCCATGATGGAGCTGTTGCTGGACAAAGCTTACTGCAGTATCGATTTATCTAGGTTCCATTTTGATCGAATAATACTTAAGCAGCCATTGTATGAAAAGTACATTGTTTGATGAAGACTCATAGTTAATCTATAATTTTTTATTGCTTTCACAAATGATTCTCTTAATTCAATAAAAAAAATGTCTTATCTACTTAAAATAAATCAATAAAATAGAAATAAATCAAAATACCCTTATCAATAAATATTAAATCTGTATAAATTTTAACTTATAGAAGAATTTAAACTTATAATATTCCTGTTATGTACAATGCCAAAATATTGGAGAATATTTAATTTGAGCTGATGATTGATGTTTACCGATGTGAGATCTAGTCCAACAGTATGAAATACAAAAACTTGTGTATGCTTTTATTTTGATGTAATTAGAAATTGGTGCACTCTACGAACGATTGATAATGTAATGTATATTGATAATGTTATATTTTCCTTCACTAATTTTTGTAAGAGCTTTCATTTTACTTGCACAGTAATCAACTTTATAGTTTGCTATGTCTTCTTTTCTGTAGTCCCTTTTAATTTAAATTTTAATATTATTGTAGTGTATGGCTCTACCTCATTTGTTTTGTTAATGTTATTTAATCAATTATTTGTTATAGAGTCGCAGATAATATATTGGAATCTGAAAAAACTCATGTGATTTGAACCTACGAACTTTTGCTGTATAGAATACATGCTTATTCTTCGTAACAAAATCACTTTTTATATAAAACTATTGAAATAATTAATGTGTTATAGTGTAAAAGAATCATCTAATATATTGGAAATCAGTAATTACATATGAAATAGAATTATCATCAGAACAAAGCCTTTTGCATCCTGTTACAAAACCTGCTTTTTTTTAATTTCTGTTGAATGTTTGTCTACCATAATAATACTTCATAATACAAAACTGCCAAACCGTTTGTACTATGTTCCTGTAGAGAACAATGGGATTCTATTTTTCTACCTGTTCTTTGATTACATAACTATTGATTTATGAAATGTAGTGTGGCCGCTAAAGAATCTTCTGTGAAGTGATATTGTATATATAAATGACTGTTCAATTATGAACTTTGAACATGATTTTTTTTTAGATTTTACTAATAAATTGCAATTAATGCATCAAACCAGGTTTTTATTTTCCATAAAATTGTATTTCATACAGTTCTAAGAAAATTGATAGTATACATATAATGTATATTTGTGTCTGTGTGTACTGTACATGTTTTACAATCAAATGAGAAAAGTTAAGCTTCAGTTTTCTTATGAATTTAGTCAGCTGTATTTTCAAAAACAGTGACACTGTGAAGTCTTTCATTTTTTTTGCAAATATCGTATTTAGAATTTTTAATTTGTGAATGTAAATTATTAATTGTTTAAAATTGTGATAGTGAGAGACACAAAAAGTGATCAGTCTATCAAGGCTTTCAATCTTACACATGCAACTTATTTTTCATTGCCATGTGCCAGCTAAATTTATTTATTAGCATCTGTCAAAGAACTTTTTTAGCATTTGGTTATAAATTTTAATTTAGAAGTTGAAGGAACAAATCATGCAACCTTTTTTATTTCAAAACAAGGTGCATATTTGCTTGCAATGAAGAAACCATTTTAGTAAAAGTAGGAGATAGGAAGACAGATTGGTGAAGTCATATTTTATACATGAACAATACAAAGAAAAAGAAATTGTAGCAGACCTATAATGCTGCATCTTTCCAACATGTAATTTTTTCCAAATGAATATATATCACTAGAAAAAGGTTTCTCACCAGCCTGATTTTTCACTTTAGTTTTAAAGGACACTTAAACAGCATTAATATTTGATGAAAATCCTTAAAAAAATTTTTATGAAAATCCCTAGTTTTTACAAGAACACTGCATATTTTATTTCACCTAGACTCAAAAGCCATAATCACGTTGGGTTGGTGTGGAAGTTTGGAGAGTGGGGTGCCAGCTCAGGTGTTGCTTCGTCATCTGACCGTGGTTCAAACTTGCGAGGTGTTGTCCTCGGTTCTTTCCCTTAAGGGACTGATCCCGGACCGTCGTCAATAGCCCGCTGTGTTGCTCTAGTACGACGTTAACTAAAACTACCAATTTACCTCAAAAGCCAAGATCAATAATATTTATCCAAGATCAAGTGTCATAAAATCAAGGAATTATTTTATATTTATTGGTTGGTAAAAAATTGATGTTTTTTTTAAACTGGGTCCATGAGACCCAAACTTAGTACTCAAAAATGAATCCAAACTTAGTACTTGCAAGCATTTCTCCACCTTTACACTTGCAGGGTAATCTATTGTAAGCTGTGTGTAGCATTAAAATGAAAAATAGTCTTCTTAGGCACTAAATTTCCTTTTGCTTGCAGAGTAGGAACCCGTATTAATGTATTCAATCCATCTAATTTCAAATAAAGCCTGAGGTACTTGTCATCTGTCCTTTCTTTCTTTCTTACCTTCATCTACTCTTCTGATTTATGTTCCTCTCTCATTGTCTTGTGTCTGGTGCAGCTTTACCAAATATGGCCCTTGCACCATAAAACCCAAATCAACCCATTTAAATATATACTAAAAAGAAACCATCACTGATTCTCATTTAGTGAGCTTGGGAAAATATCGTAGATAGCGAATACTACTGGAATTCATAGTCTATCTAGAATGAATGTTTAGTCAATATTACTCATCGTCTTTTGTTGGTATTTCTTTGGTTCATTTCCTCCACTCTTATATGCTGCTTTGCTATCTAGGTCAATTGTACTTTGAGTATATCCCAATTCCATTGCTTAAAAGTATGCTCGAGCCGCGGTAGCTCAGTCAGTAGAGCGTCGGGCTCGCATCGGAAGGTTTGTGGGTTCTGTCCTCAGCGGAGCCTGCAATTCTGATGGTTGCGAGATCGGCCTTGGACCTGGCTAAAGACCGTCGTGTTCGCTAATGGTGGCTGGGGCACGTTAAATAGGTCGTGGTCACAAAGTCCCCCATGTTCCCATACCAAATCAATACCTCTGGGGGTACCTCATCAGGGGGTTATCGGCCTCTGATTGGGATCTAAATTACGGTATGTGTGAGTGAATGGATGTGTGAAAGGGACCTTTCTGTAAAACGGATGTGTCACGTATGAAGAAGTCCAACCATCCGGGGCAATGGCACCCCCAATTGGGCCATATGTGGCCCGCACGGCAACAACAAAAGTATGCTCAAAACAGTGCTATTCACTTACAGCCTTGATGTTTTTATTCTTCCAGTCAACAGGTTATCACTTATTCTAATTTGACTTGAAGATTGTCAATTTCAGTTTGTCCTCACTTCATATTTCGAAATCTCACTTTATATTCATAATTTAAAACAATGTTAGTTCTAAAAACAATATTTGCAGTAAATGAAAGACATGTATAAGTGTCACTGGTTCTGGAAATATAGCTGACTGAATTATAAGAAATTTTACGTAGCATGCCTTTTCTTTTCACTATAGCATGCATCAAAACAGTAGGCAGGAGTTAGCTAGAAATACTCATATATAGGCAAACTTAATTTAATACATGATTATTAAATCCTCAATAATTTTAGGTATTGAATGGAATTTGTGAACGCTTTTCTCATGGTATTCACATTTGATATTTATAATTAGTGTCATTTAGGTTGTTTCCTTCATCTGATTGATATAAAATAATGATGATATTTTAGTATGGTGAACTTAAATTATCTTGCCCCATCCTACTTACCACACTTACTCACGGTGCCTCAAACTAGGAACAGTCTGGGAAATTGCAAATAATTTTAAATGTGAAATAGAGATTAGTACTTGAATTTGAATTACGTAGAAATGCTTCTAAAAAGAATCATTCCCGATTTCCTTGAGTCAGGCTCCGTTTCATCATGTTTTAGTAACAGTTCTCTTTCCAATCCATTGACTTCAAATTTGCTATGGCATCTAAAAATTAAAAATAGTTTTAAATTTAGATGCGTAAAATTTTAATTTCAATCTATCAACAATTAAAAGATGTTATTCTTACATTACGTCTCGAATAGGGGCAAAAACTCATTTAATTGATAAAAAAAACTTTTACTCTTCAGTTTAATATGACCTGGTTTTTAGATTTAAAAAAATATAAATTATAAGCACATTTTGTGTGTGATAGTGCTGATATTTCTTTTAAACAGATTATAAAGCTACAATGTATTTTTTAATATGAAAATAAGCATTTGATGTTGCCGAAAATATTTAACGTAATGAATTTTTGCTGTAATCTGACGATTAGTTCTAGATAAAGTACAGGATTTCTAAATGGGTAATTTTAATTTCCTAATATAACAGAATTGGTAATTGGTAATTTTAGTTAACGTCGTACTAGAGCAACACAACGGGCTATTGACGACGGTCCGGGATCAGTCCCTTAAGGGAAATATCCGAGGACAACACTTCGTAATTTTGAACCACGGTCAGATGACGAAGCAACACCTGAGCTGGCACCCCACTCTCCAAACTTCCACGCCAACCCAACGTGAGGACTTTCGGCCACGACAGATTTAAGGTGCACCAGCCGCCTCTACACCATACGTTTACAAACATCCATGCCCGGACCCGGATTCGAACCAGGAACCTTCCGATCTAGAGGCTAACACCTTAACCACTATACCGGTTGGTCGGCCTTAATATAACAGAAAAATAACGATTTTGATTTGTCTTAAAATGAACCTATGCCTGTATACTTGAATTTCTTCAAGTGCCATGCAATAGAGTCCTTGCATTACAAAATGCGTACAAAAACCTCGTTTACTTTTATTTACCAATCATTTAGTGCACCCCATAAGCCAGAAATAATGACAGTCGTTTCTTTTCCTTGCACAGCTATATTTTTATGGAATTCTTTCATATACTGCTTCAGCCTACGTTTATTGAGTGGCAACGGCCATGGCGCACTTGTTGTAACGAGTTAAGGCACAACGCATCTGTATTACGGTTATTTCGTTTTTTAAAGCAATCTCAGCAGTTGAAATTTTTATTTTGAACATTCTAGAAAATTCTTTCAAAATTCATTTATCTCGTTTGATTTCATTGATTCGTTTGAAATGTTTTCTTTGATTCCATTGGTTATTTTAATTTTAAACTACCCTTGTATTTCATTGGTTCTTTTAATGGTTTTTCGTCAATTGTTGAATTTTCTTTCATTTTAATTTATGTACAATGTTGTCTCAGTACTTCCTATATTTTATTTACGTATATTTATATTTACGCATTGAATATATTTTTTAAAACGTTTACAGATGTGTTTCTGAAGCTTGTTTTTTCCGTTGTAAAAAGAAAAAGATTTTTGAAATAATTGTTTCCTTAGCGACATTAGAATCGTGCCAAAGCAGTTGCCACCACGATAAACGTAGACCGAAGCTGTATCTTTTTTCACATAGAATTGCATCACATCCGTACAGGAGCCCAGTTGGCAGTCGCGGATTAGCACCCGGGGAGGTGCGAGTTCCACACCCGATGTATAAGGAGCTGGTGCAATTAAAATCTCGTAGCCTTAAATGTCCACATTGGCATGGTGTGGAAGTTTGGAAATTCGAATGCCAGCTCAGGTGTTAGCCTTGTTATTTGACCGTAGTTCAAAATTACGAAGCGTCCTTAGATTGACTGCTTTTTGGTATTGATACAGAACGTCATCAATAGCCCATTGTGTTGTTGCCGTACGACATTAATGCAACTACTTACCGTACAGTTTCCGTTGTACAGGTCTTAAGTATATGGCAACATGTGTCTCGACTGAAGCAACTTTGAGTGAGGCTCGATTGTGGATGTTACTCTCATCACGGCTAACTGGGATTACCGAAAAACTTCTAGCAACGGCTGTACGGATTTGAAAATTCCTTGGTACAGCCCGAGTTTCACTTTACTGCCACAAAGCGCTGAATTTCGATGCTATTTTATTGCCACTCATAGACAAATTAATGGTTAAAAGATTAATATAAGCGCGTTTTCTGTTATTTGTACAATATATAAATAAAAAATATATTATTTTGAATCTTTGTTACTTCATAAAATGAGTTTTAAAAAGATAGCTAGTTTCCTCTCAAAACAAAACCTTGAAACCAGAAAACAGACTGCGCACAACAGTACTGAACATTTTCACACTTCCCAGAGCCCGCTTTAGATCTCGATCCGGGTAGCATGATACTGGCAAGCTATGTGGATGTGGGGGCTGGAGAACAGGGTGCAACACTCCCGAGGCTTACGAAATACGCAAATTTGTTAAACAATGTTGGCATGAAAACTTCAGAATGTGTAACGGTTCGTAATGCCTTTTTCTATTGGTTTTTATGGCGCAATGGCCAAGCAATGTTTTTCCATCAATTAACACGTTCGCTGCTGGTCTCTTTTTCCCAGAAGCCGACTTACTTTTGATGACAAATATGATTGAAAAGTGCGCCATTACCAGAATAGATTGGCGTGGTATTGGCGGTACTTTTAGTTATTGCCCCGCCTTAGAAATGTTTTTTTTTACCAACTAATAAAGCTACAAATTCGGGGGAAAAACCACATACCTTTACAAATAGCTTCTAACCCTTACTTCACGGCAAAACCTTCCATACAAGGCCCGGTGCACACATCCGGATTTTCAACGTGCGGCGCCACTGCGGCACCGAAACCCAACTATGCACACATAACCGTGAAATGACGCACGAACTCATTTCGCGCCATTTGCGATGAATATTCTATCGAAGGAAACGTGTTTATTTCGCATACTTGGTGTAAAAAAAGTATATTTTGAAATAGACGTTACTGGATACAACCATTTATTAATTATTATTTATATTCCATTTGTTTATGAAAACAAGGTACTTCAGAACGGAGATTCATGTGCGGCGCCGTGGGGAACTACAGTACAAATTGCACGCAAGTTGAACGTGCGTCGCCCCAGCGGCGCTGGAGGCATATGTGAACTGCTCCATTGGATCTAATATATCTCAGACCGCACTTGAGTTGCGGCTGCGGCACCTCACGTTGAAAAACCGGATGTGTGCACCGGGCCTAATGCCAATTGAAGCGGAGAACGATCACGCGCTACCGCGAGATCAGCAGCGAACTTGTTAAATGGAAATACACGGGAAGGTTTCACTGATAAATTAGAGAAATGCACCCAAAGGATAGTTACAGGAATCGAATCTACGCCGCTTACAGCTGTTGTGCAGAAGGCAGAGCCACCTTTTTTTTTATGGAATTGGTAATTTTTAATTAACGTCGTAATAAAGCAACACAACGGGCTATTGACGTCGGTCCGGGATCAATCTCCTAAGGGAAAGATCCGAGGACAGCACCACGTAATTTTGAACCACGGTCAGATGACGAGACAACACGCTTAGAGCAACACAACTTGTATTGACGATGGTCCGGGATTAATCCCAAAGGGAAAGAAACGAGGACAACCCGTAATTTTGAATCCCAGTCAGATGACACCATCTGGACTGGCACTCCAAACTTCCACAAGCGTCAACGTGAGGATATTTGAGTCGACGACGAATTTAACATGCACCAGCCCCCTTTGTACAGGACGGTTTGTGGCTGGATTCGAAAACCGATTGCCTGAACCCGTGTCTCAGTTTTTCTAGCATTTTGTGCTTGCATTGCCAAGTTATGTTCAGGTGACACACTGGTGAAGTGCGCGTCTTGATTACACAAGTTTCTTGCTTTCGAAGAACAGCCTCAGATTTTGCATCTGCCAAACACCGATTAGGATGAGGATGACAGTCTGTCCAACGGACCACATCAGAACTCGCCGACTGATGGTTTCCGTCGATGTTCGGAACATTTCTTCTCGATACTGCAAAAAGAGGACTTATCAGTTGGATAGTATATATATACGCTTTAATAAGTGAAAGTATCAACATTAGAGGAATTCACATTTCGAGCTACCCAAGTGTGATTATTACCCTTTGATAGTCGAGTTCTTTGATTATTTCCGAAGCCTTCTCGTTCAGTTCTTTGTATTTGGTCTGCATCTCGGTCAGCTTCTCTTTTTTCGCTACAGTCGTATAGTTGATGGTGTGCTCACCCACTTGGATTGCAAAGTACACTTTCTGTAGAAAAAAACCCGTTGAAATTCAAATCGAAATGAATTATTCAACAAAAAATAATAGTGCTTATTTAAAAAGAAGTGTTAAATTTCTTGAGATCTTCAAAGAAAACATTTATTTTTCTTCACATTGAACAATAGATCGTTGTGTTCTTCCAGTTCAAAGTAGAATTAAATTATCTACCTACCAAAACAATACTCTTGGCTATATGAGCCAAGACAGAACAAGTTTCTCGAATTATTTATTATGTAATTATATATTTTTCCATCACACGTGTTTTGGGTAAACAAAATTTCATTTTGCAATTTTATACAATGTTTCACTATTACAAGAGTTCTTATTCCTAAATTATTCTCATCAGGATTACTAAATTACTCTCATCGGATGTAGGTGCAACTACACAGTATTTCACTACTACAAGAGTTCTTGTTCCTAAATTACTCTCATCGGGTTTACTAAATTACTCATAGGATGTGCATGTTTCGAAAAACCTTTGTTGAAGTGCACTAAACGTGATATATTTGTACAATAACACTGACGTACAACTGGAAAAATCTAGTGATGAAAACATTATGCTGCCAATTAAGTAAATTAAAAAAAGAATATGGTTTCGAAAGAGAAAAACACAGCGGCTAGTCCAAGGGGAATAACAGGAAGATCAATTGCAAAAGTTCTCTATGTTTGTAGTTTACATAAGCATTGCAAAAATTTCTTAGTCAATGGAATTACTTTACCTTGAACCAACCACATTGATCATATGATGTTTACTTATCAGGCTTCTGTTGTCTGTTAATAACGTTTAGTTTTGTTCCTAATTTTCTATCTAATGTGTTATGTGCAATTGCTTTCCACCGTGTATTCCTTGATCCAGCAAAAGTTGCTCACAATCTTTTCTCAAACTATTACCTCCAATTACAGGTTAAATTAGATATTCAAACTCCGTTATTTTTTTAATGTGCATCAAGATCACACGCGCCCTCTACTCTTTGAACATTCTACGTTTTCCCCGATCGACGCTACTAACTTCTTTTCCCATCTCAGTTAAGGCTAGCCATTCACTTGTTGAGGGTGAAAGTGGTTTCAAATACAAAACGAATGTAAAATGAGCTTATCATTTGGACGGAGTTGAGGAGCCCCGGCCTTTCCTAAAGTAGTGACCAGCTGGTCGGAGCGGAGGGGATGCGCCTTAACTAAGACAGACACGGCGTGACCCTGAAATGTATATTCTAAAGTAATAGGCAGTGGCGGATTAAGTGGTACGCGGACTAAGCGGCCGTGTAGGGCCCCGAGGTCTTAAAATGTCTTTTCATTAGGGTTCGAGGAAAGTTGTTACCGGTAAAAAGTGATTGAGAAACCGCAGAAGATAGAGATAGTCCAAAAAGATGCCTCGATAGAGAAGACATCGAAGTAGTAAATAATATAGCTTTATGATCAACAATATTAACAGATGCTGTTATAGACCATATTCTTAGTAACAAACCAAAAAATATCGGAAATATAGAGAATTTGAAATCAGTGTATAAAGACAGAGATGAAGTGTATTAGAGAGGACTTTCTTATGATAATTTTTACAGAAGGAAACCAAATGAAATTATGGAAAAGAGAAATTGGTTGATATTTTCAGAAACAAAAAAAAAGTGTCTACAGCTACCCTTGCAAACTTTACGCAACATCAAAGTCTAAATCAATAACTGGTTTGCAAAAGTGGAGATCAATTACTGTTATTTTATCGGACCACGAAGTTTCAAAACAACATGTCAGACATGTGTACTATGTATAAATGATCAACAAAATTCATTAGAATTGCTACTCAACTATCACGGGAAAAGGAAAAGAAGTATGAAACTGGAGAGGTGTGTTGAATATAATTATATCGACAGTAAAATTTTTGAGTAGCTTGGGATTATGATAGGAGTCACGATGAAAGCAAAGAATTCAATAGCAAAGGAAATTATTTAACCTACTTGAACTACTGATAGGTTGAAAGTTACACCTACAAAAATATTCCAACAAAAGACGAGGAAATATAAACTATTTATCTCATAATATTTGTGACGAATTTGTAGTTCTTATTTGCTATCAAGTAAGAGCTGAAATAATTGAAGAAATCAAGTGTGCGACTTATAGTATAAGTGTTGACTATACTCCCGATGCTTTGCATGTTGATCTACTAACTTTTGTGGTACGATGTTTCAACCTGTGGTGATATAAAGGACAGGTTTGTGGAATTGATTCCCATAGATTATATAAGGAACAAGAAGTTTTGAAAACTTTAATAAAATTAGGAGTGGATATTGAAAATTGTCTAGGGCAATCAATTGGTAATGCTTCTGGAAGTACTCAGATTTGCAAGAACATATTAAAGAACATAGCCCAAGTACCGTTTTTATTCCGCGTGCTAAATCATTCCATATACTTAATTGGAAATTTCTCTGCAGAAAGTTGTAGCGCTGCAATTCAGTAATTTGTTTGTGAAGAATTTATTCACATTTCTTTCAGCGTCCACCTATTGCTGGAAAATTTTAACCAGAAATCTAGAAATGGTGTAAACATTCAGTCTCAGTAAAAAGAGTTTCTAATACAAGATGGTAAGCACAAGAGCAGATGCTGTATTAACTATGATACTTGGTTTCGCCCATATAAAAGAGGCTTCAACTGAAATATTTAATTCAGAAAAAATAAAAAAGTTACTATAGTGGAGGCGATTTTATTTCTGAAGAAAATGGACAAATATGAAATCGTTCCAATTAAAGTTATTTGGAATATTATTTTACAAAGAATAAATGCTATTTGCGAATCACTGCAATTAGTGTGGAATGCGAACTATTGAGAAAGAATCTATCATACTGAAGGTCATTAGAAAATTTTATAAATAATTTCAGAGAAAAATTTGAAAAAGAGGTAATTGATTTATCAGGGCTATCTTTTAACGTGGTAGGTGGAAAAACTCGCAGACAAAAAAAAAAGATAAAAATGTTTTTTGAGGAAAACAAAAATGTCGTACATGAATTTACAATGAACGAAAATTCCAGAGTCAATTCATTTTATGTCATATGTGATTACACCACAGCAGAATTACCTCAAAGACGTATGAAGTTGTAGTGGAGCCTTTTTGAATATTATTGTATTTGGATTGATCAATAGAAGAAGAAAAGAACACGATAAGAAAGTTGAAGGATATTTACAAAATTGACATTGATGTTTGTACTTTTGAAGATGAATTTGAAATTTTTTTAATATTTCTAAAGAAAATGAGGACACCATACATCTATCAAGCCACCAAAGAAATGTCTTGCACATTTCCGAATGATGAAAAAGTATTAAAAATTTTTTTAAACAATCCACTTATCTAATTCGTCAGTAGAAAGATCGTTTTCTGTTTTAAAACGTAAAACATTATTTAAAGAGTACTATGGGAGAAGAAAGATTAATCAATATGGCCATTCTGTATATAGAGCAAGAAATTTCAAATCGAATTGACACTGCCAAAATTATTGACGAATTTTAAGAAATAAGCAAGACGTAAATTCATTGACACTGCCAAAATAATTGACGAATTTTAAGAAATAAGCAAGACGGAAATTCATATAACAAATTTTGTTTTAATAAATTAATCTAATGTGTTATGGTATGACATTTTTGATTACTTTTTTTTTGTAAATAACTTAATGAGAGTTTTTTCTTGAAACTTTTTTTCTAACTTGAGTTTGAGGGCCCCGAAATTTTACCGCTTAGGGCCCCCACTTGACTTGATCCGCCACTAGTATAGTAATAGGCTATAGACAAAGGGGAAAATTATGAAATTCAATTCACTCATCGCACTCTATTTAATGAAACGCATGGAGGTAGGCTTACAAGCATTTTGGCATCCTTCTTCTGTTTGGAGTGCATGCATATTGTGTGTTCTCCCGGTTCGTGGGTTGTAAAACTGAAACGACCATCCCTGCGGTACTCCCTTGAAAGAACAATTTTGCCACGGGGGTTTTTCACCTCCACCATCATTCCTGACTCATGTTCTTCTTCAACAGCACTTTTTATCAAGTTTTCGGAGACTGTCGTGCATCTGTAATGACCTGCAAAGAATAGAGGGATGGATAAATGTATTACAGACTAAAAGTTATGAAAAATGCACTTGAAATTATTTAGATTACACTACTCCCTCATCCAACCAATTGGGATTCAATTCACATTAACTTGTAAATATTTCTTTGTTAATGTGTTAAGTATTTCAGAGGAAATTCAGTTTAGATGCAACGTAGGTTTGAAGGAAATGAGTTGTCAGACAGATTGTTCAAAATGGGTACTAAAAACGATACTGAGGAGAAACCCCTTTTCAAAGATACGATTAAAAGGCTTCTAACTGAAAAAGCATCTGTCAGAATCAAAAATAAGCCACTCAAAAATCAAAAGGAACAACATGCAAAAAATGTGACAGGACAACCAAGAAAAGAAGCTGTGGCACTTTTAAGACTTAACTGGGCATGATTGCCTTGTATAGCTGGAGATAATCTATATATATAATTCTCTTACGTGGCATGCAAAAAAGACGTTATTTGTTATTGCGTTTTGGCAACACTGCACGATCGTTTGTTTACCACGAAGCCTCGCGCCGCAATTGAATTTATAGCTTTATCGGATAAAATTTTATTGAAAAAAAAAAGAATATTAGTGGAGCTGTTGCAGCTTACAAACGACATGCTGGGTGTTCGATTTCCAAAGCAGCGCTCACATTTCGAGTCAAAATTTGCTCAAAGATTTCATTTGAATTACAAATTGTTCCGAGTTCTGATTCCAGAGGTACTGTATAATTTTTCTGCAGTACAACAAATTCATATTTGAAAAATATTTTTTGGAGCACCATATTTTGTAAATAATGTTTTCATTGATTGGCGAGCGTTAGCGAGCAGGGGGCGGGTTCCCTAGTCGGAATATATTCCTCTAGGGAATTGCAGAATTCTCAATACTAACACAGATGAGGACTACATCCTCGACTGTTCGAGCCTGAACTCCTCTCATCAACAGGCCTGGATCCTCTCCAAGCTCAAAGGGATGACAGTGGTAAAAAGATGAGCCATTTACATTTCCTTTCTCTACATCTGTCAAAGGATCAATTAATGAGACAATTGTCCTATTTGAACTATGGTGTTTCTTATCTCACTAGGAATAAATGAAAAGACTACAGCAAGCCAGTGAGACTTGAGGCTCTCAAGGACAAGATCTGGATTGTAAATAAGCTGGCCTGAGCGATTGCCGATACAGAATCGATAATGTACTCGGGCGATGCCTGAGCTGAACTGCATTTAGAGCACAGAAAAAAATACCCGATTACATCTTCATTGGCACCAAGTGTCCACTAAGAAGTCTAGAGAGTAGACTGGTTTTCTGCTGCTCATTACACTCAAGTAGATAGACGTGCCAGTCATGAGTAAGAGGAGTAATCAAAGCTAACTTGAATCTTAGAAGCATTTGGATGATTAATCAAATAACTTAATCGGTTTTGCTGGCTATAAACAATTGATTGAATTATCTCAAACAAGGTTAAAAAAATCTTGTCTGAACAATGGATTCCACGAATCCTAAAATATAGCTCTTCTTAAAGGTCCGGTCTTTTATCTCTGATCGGTTCTCTGGTGACTGTCGGGTCAAAACGTCTTCAAGAATTATGGATGCAGGTGGCCGTTCTGGACAGAGGAAGGCATGGCTTTGCACTACGATGTACCACATGAATCTTACCAATTAAATCTGTTGACTTCTTGGCGTCCAGCTTACTCAATACTATTGCATGAAAAGAAGAATGCCACCAAAAGAGGGCGTCACGGAGAGCTGATAAGAGGGTTACCTGTTAACAGAGTCTTCTTAGGGATCTCCCGGATGAAGCACTTCTCGTCCCCTTCCTTCAAGTAGAAGTAGAGCGCCTGGACATGTAAGAAGTCCAAGAACAAGAAGCTGGCCCACAAAGTGAAATGCATTTTGCTTCTCTAATTCGAGTTAATAATTTCCACCTCGGTTGGTGATGGAATCAATAAAATCTATATCTGGGGACAGCCTGCAACAGTCTCGGTTTCCATGGCGCTCAGAAAATCACAACCATTCTTCACAGATGTCACACGCGGGATTCATTCTTCCACTCGAATTGTCATCGACGGTGGAATGGTTAAACTGTCCATCCTTTTGAGAAAACGTGTCAGTATGGTCTCTGTTGTAATAGTGGTAATTATTCTTTGACATTGTTGAGGATAGTAACAGCCTGAGAGCAATGCTATAAAGACTTTTCGTAGGTCCCAGTCCAATTAGCAGTGACAAACAGGCTCGCGAGATCGGCCCGGGAAATATACCTATTTTCCGTCCCCGGGGGATTTTGAAAATGTTAAAAATAGATTATGTTGTAAGCGGTATGATGGATTAGTTGAATCAGCTAACATTTACTCTAGGAAGTGGTGTAATTTTAGCTTTCTACTAACAACTGTTTTCCACTTTTTATCAGCCGTAGCATTTATTCTAAATTAGTAAAAATGGATAGAGGGTGCTTCATAATAAATTCAAAAGTATATTTAAAGACTAAAACACAACTAAAAGTTTTAAACATGTCAAACAAACAATTTTTATTAATTATTCTATCCGATTAATAATCGGAAACGTAGAAGCTGGCATTTTCTCGAACAGTTTCAGGCTCAGTGCATTGTAGGAAATACTACGATAACTACCATGTGGAGATTGCTACCGCTAGCCCCTATGTATGGATGAAGTGAACTTCTGTCCTTAAAGTAGGGTCGCGGTTGCCCAGATGATAGTATTGATATAGCAACAGGAGGATTGCGAGTTTGAGAGAAACTCAATCCAGCCATATTATCGTACTTGTGAGGACTGGTGCACGTTAAATCTGTCATTGTCTGAAAGGTCCTCAATATTATTATTGAAACATTGAATCATTTATCGGTTCTCAGTTAGCGATAATAGCTCTTACCACCATTAATATGTGTATCGACGCAAAGAAAAGAATAGTCATAGTAGGAAGGTCGAGAAAATGTAATCTTAAAGTGATTCCCAATAAACTTAACCCCCAAGTCCCTTTTGCTTCTATGTAACATCAATGGGCTTATTTGCTCGTTTATCTAGACAAATAGATTTTCAAACGACAATGAGATGTCTACATGAAAGGGATGAAATGTTTTATTGAGATACTAACTGAATAACCTGGCGTTGCTCGGGTTTCAAATATGACCGCGACATTTCCCTGTGTTAACTCAAATATACAAACCTTGTAGAACGTGTTTCTTACCGCGACATTTCCCAGTTTTAACTCAAATACACGAACCCTGTAGAACGTGTTTCCTTGTCCATGTCCGTTTATTGCAGGAAAACAAATTTTAGATTTTAAAATAGGGGATTCGAGGGGCACTCTTAGGACTACCTTTGTGCCAATTTTCATGGCTATAGGTTGGTCTGAAGACAGGAAAGAAATAGCCTATGTCTTCCCGCAGTGTTCTAAAGTATAAATGTACCAAAATTAGTGTGGATTGGTCAAACGGTGTAGATTTGTTTAGATGTTTAGATAATATACACACACATCCTTTTATATATATATATATATATATATATATATATATACACTTACAAAGGCACTTACACCGTATTTTGGAGTAGAAAAATCAGATATCTGTGCTCTTAGCGAACTGAAATGACTGGAGACCTCAAGAGATTGCCCTCAAATTCTCGATAATCCAATTGCAAATACTGTATACAGTGTTTATAAAACATATTTTACCACTTCAGACTTCTTTTGAAATGATGGCTGATCACAGACAGCCCGGAGACGGATTTTGAATGGAAAAAGTAATGTGCCTTTTTTGAAAGAGTTTAGTAACTACTATTTTAAAGCTTGTTGAGTGTTTATAAAATAAACTGTGCATCTAATATCAACAACTGATTTGAACTAATTTGAAGCATGATTCTGTTACAAGCGGTTAAAAATTTAATCAACTCGAAATCAATTCTGAATACTCCTACGTATCGAATTTCCATGCTTAAAAATAAACCAAGAGAGCCTTCTTCAGTATCTTGAGCAATCTGGGCGAAAAGCACATGCACTCAAGGGTTTCTCGTTAGGTGCTCACCCTGTGATGAATTATCCATTAAAAGAACCTGGCAATGCCAAATGAGCCGTAAAAGCGAAAGCAACCCGCTTTCGTATGAGATATGCAATATCACTTACCTTCCATGCAGAGAAGGTCAAAGTGGCGTAATTGTATAATTGCCTACAAAAGCTTTCTCTTTCCCCGCGTATTTAAAAGCCTCTGAAACAATTGATGCTGAATTTAACTCCTTTCACAGAGGCATTTGAGATTTATTAACTTTTAACGATTCTTTACCACAGACGGGATTTCAAAGATCTCATCTGCTAATAGCAGTGTTAACAGTCTGACTTGGATAGGGTGTAAATCCGATTAGTAATTCTTTTTCTTAAAAAAATCCTTAAAATAAGCTGTTCGTCAGCTCATAAACTTTCTTTTACAAGATAAGTCCCGATGCTAATGAGGAATTTAAATCTAGACAATAAAATTTTGCATAGTCTATTTTAGAATATCCTGTTTAAGAGTTGTTCACGGGTATAATTATTTCACACAACATTAACAGCATAACTGCGAGGCGGTTTATAGAATATGGCATCGATGATCTCACTGAAATGAGCAGATTAGGTTTTTTTTACTAAAGAAAATTTTTTTTTGATTACAAAAGACACAACGAAGAATAAGTCTCTGTCTCAAATTAAATAATTTAAATCAAATGAAGCCCCGATAGATTTTGTTTTATTTGCATGTGATTTTAAATAAATTTTTATCAGTACAATTTTTGATATTTTCATAAAACACACTTATTTCCAAACATTCAAAAAAAAAAAAAACACACTTGTTTATAAAATAAATTCTATCGAACTTAACATCAAAATATTTCTTTTGCACTTGTATCCAGGCCCTGATTTATCATTAGGCCCGTGAGGCACGGGCCTAAAGCCCCCATAATTTAGAGGTCCCCTAAATTGCAAAAGTATCTAAAAATTTTAAAAAGTTTTTAAGTAGTTACATAAATTATTGGGTATTTAAGTAAATGTCCGTCGACCGTTTCCCCCACTATCACATTCTTGTAATTGCATTAATTATCTAACTATTATGTTTTTAATTTTCATCTGCTTTATTTTGTTTTGCCAAGAGTTATAAGTGATGTCACGATTTTCTCAAACTTTTTGGTGACATCTGTGAAACGGTCAACAGTCAAATACAAATACGTAAGTACCAATTATTGTTATAAAATTAGTTTTTGTGATGAACAAATAACATTGGGGGGGGGGCTTCCTGTGTGTTGTACCTACTATACCAAATTTTCTAAATCGGGCCCTGCTTGTATCCTCAGATTTATGGAAAACATGGTGACGACAGCAGCCCAATAAAGACAAAGTGTTATTTCTTTAACCAGCGTTTTGAACAAACAGGTAAACATTTCATAAGCATAGTCAGCCGATGTAACAAAACTATATGATTAAGGAAGTGCATATGGTGTTTCTTCAGATGGAAGTTTAATTTCAATTTTGAACTAATTCGAGACATTACTGAACTAAAATCCAAGCGTGCCACAAGGTTGTCTCGACTTATAGAAGATAAAGAATGTAAAGTAGCCCTGCCAAAAAAAATGACTTATATTTTGAGCCATCACATTATTTTCGACTACCTGATTGATCAATATATTTGAATTTAAGCAAAATTAAAATGTAACAAGAAGCAGAAGAAACGTTACATGAAAAGCGAAAGCATTGTGATTGACTAGTGAAATGCGTTTTAATTTGCTTTTTTAAGTACCACATCAAACAAAAACAAAAAATACTATATAATAATTTGTTTCTAAAATTTCTTTATAAGATTTAGTGACCTAAACATACTCTCAGTATTTCGATACCTTGCATATTTGCGTGGGGTCTTTTTTTAAATATGGATCTATCTTTCACAGATATGGAAAAATTAGGAGAGAAAGAGGGACCATGTGAAAGGACACTCTACACAAATTATCTCGACTGGGTGCTAACCTCAATCGGTGGTGAGGAAGTGGGAAGGTCTGTGCTTAATGTACGTATTAATTATACAAGAAGCATTAACCAATCATGGCGAGAAAGCATTAGAAGCTGAAATGATCAGGCATTCACATTCCCTATATTGGCTTTTTGTGGTGATAATCAAGGACGGTAAAATTGAAACTAATGTCCTACATAGATTTATGTTTAAAATATCGTCGATTTTGCTTCAAGTGTTGCCGATTTTTCTACCTCTTTGCCATGGAATTAAGAGAAAAATTATCAGAGGGAATATCGGACTTCTACGCATACATGGATACTGCACAATTGTTTGTTAGTTAAGATGAAATTAGTATCAGGTGATGAGCTTATATTTTAACTATGTAATTTCTTTCGGTGGGAAAACCTGCGTTGAATACATCTCTGTCATAGGCTCATGATTTTGAGGAAAAAACGTTCCTCAGCTTACTAGCCAGAGAACACGTTTGGGAATTAGTACTATTAATCTCCAAATCTAGCTATTTCTACGAAATCTAAACCGCAACTAGTTTATTTCGCAAGATTTGAGAAATTCGCCGTTTAATGAATTCGTTCTATTCGGAACCGAAAGAATTCTGCAATCCATCTTCACCTTGAGATGGGAAGGTGAAGACATGATGAGTAAAGAGCAATTTTTCCGACAAAAAAAAAGACACGGATGTATTGAATAGCTCTACAGATGTGTTTCGTTGCGACGTCGAAGTGAAATTTCATGATTTGTTGAAATTCATCAACAAATAAAACACAGTCATATTTTTCTTAGTTCAATACTTAAATAGCACTTCCTTTCTGATGCACATTGTTGTGTTTTGACGTAAGAACAACTCAATTTTTGAATTTGTCCCTGTGCGTTCATATTCAAACGATAAACACGTATGGTAAACAAATCCTTGTAAACCATCGACCTTTTAATGAAATAAACATAGCACGTGCTTAGCGTGCTGTTTCACGCAATCATCCAGTTTGGAGATCTGTCCCGTGGAATTGAAATGGCGCGAATCTTAAAATGTAGGACATTAGGATTCATTATTGGACTAACAGCTTGTGTTAGGCCCTGTTGACATGAGGCGTTTACTGACGCGCGTTTTCCAAGGTCAGCTTTTCTTTACATTAAATGATGTTTTTTTATTCTCCTAATTCAAGTTTCTATCTTTGCGATCGTTGAAGATAGAGTGGAAATGTCAGCGGATTTCAAATCAGTGTAAAATTCTACACCAGATCTATACCAAAAAGAGATTTATTTTATTATTCACCATTTCATTATTTAATTATTTTTATTAAATAATAAGTTATTTATTTAAATAAAATCACATTTAAGGTATCTATCTGGTGTAAACATTTCCGCAGATTTCAAATCCGTTGAAATTTCTACTTTATCTTCAACGATCGCAAAGATAGAAACTTGAATTAGGAGAACAAAAAACAAATGCATAAAAAAGCTGACCTTGGAAAACGCGCGTTAGAAAACACCTCATGGTAACAGGGCCTTAGTCGCTCGTCTGACTCTATAGAGCGGTGTCGAGTATAATTGCTGGTTCAAGGCAGTGAAAGGAAATTTCATAAGTAATATTTTGATTGTTCAATAACATATTAAAACGATTTTATTGCATCGATATTTAACCAATTTAGCCTTATTTACTGGTTAATGCGATTATCGAGAGAGATTACAAAACACGTTTGCACTTCGAAAACTAATCGGAGGCACTTATAGTTTCCAAAGCCTATACGTGACCAGCAATTCCTCGCACATGCTTCCTCTATTTCATCAAAATATCGATTAATGCAACAGGTATGTGTCACTGAAAAGTGTGGGTAAATGTCTCATGAAGCCTGTACTAGACGAAATGGCGTGGTGACAGAAATGGTAACGTAAAGAACAAGATCTTTGGGTTTCCCCACTACAACATTTATTCTAACATCCTACAACTTTACAGATAAGTACAGCAAAATTACAGATACTTTGGGACAAGAAGGGTTTGGCAGAGGTTAGCAAACGTGTCCTCGCTCTCTCAGGTCGCAATGGTCTCTGGTCTTCCAGCATTCCTTCCAGCCGCATTTCAGCTGAAAACCACTTGTCGATGGAATCTTAAAGTTTCTCATAGGGCTTGAGATTTAGGAGACCGTAGTGTCAGTGTAACGTGAGATGAAGAGGGTTTATGTCAAGTGCCCAGAACTTTATGACCGATGTAATGGAGTGCTGTAATATTTCTTCTAGGGTTAGTTATGGACAGTTGATCACTTGATAAAAGTTTTATGATCTAAAATTAGGGAATTCATGAATATATGTGCTTTACGTTGGCTTTATCAGAGAAGCCACGTTTAGAGTGCTAGAATATACATTGACCCTTCTAAACAGGTGTCCGACAAGATTTTTGAATACAGTGATAGGTATGGCTTCCATTCAGTACATAATGTCGCCGCTAACTGTTGCAATGTAGAAGGATTCGTTCGAAACTTCGCATTCTGACTTTAATTGATCCTATAGGTTCAGATCGGGTGCTTTGTGCTGACCCGTTCAAAAGGAATACGGATTGCAGGTTTCAACAATAGATACTTGTAGAGCCTTTTGTCTATCCCTTAGGTAACAGCTTGAGTAAATTGTACAGCAGGGGTGGCCAAAGTGCGGCTCTCTCAGGCGAGTGGTGCAACTCTTATGCAAATAAGATGTATGTATGAAATATGGTAAACTAATACTGATCAGCGTCTAAAAGTAAAATTTTATTTCATTTCCTTGTTACAAAGTTATTCAAAAACATAAAAATAAAAATGTTGTTAAAAAGATATTGTTCTGATTTTATCAAACACAATTTTCTAAAGAAAATCTTTAAAAATTAGATTTGTTTTTGGATTCTTTACGAATGTTGTCTACCATAGCAGTTAGCTCCGAAAAGTTTGGTGATGCCTTGTTAGGGCAGTACGCATAAGCTCAGTTAAATGCTGATCAATTAAAACAGACCGATGCTTATCTATATAAATAAGAATTGAATGTTTGATATACATGGAATATTTATGACCTATTTTCAAGTTTTCTATCCGTTTTGGACCCTTCTGATGCCAAAGCCGCTTCTTGCGAGATTGGTGTCTATCTGTCCATCTGTATTGTGTGTGCCGTATACACGTCCACACGGTTTAATATATTTTCATGATAATTTGCATACTGTGAGTACTTACCTTCATTTAGTGACTGAACTTGTTTGCGTAAGTCTGTCTGTCCTTCCTGTTCTATGTTCAATTTTGTGTTTGTGTGTTTGTACAGGCATCACATGAATTTTATTCCATATATTTGATTGCAAGGTTTTTGCTTAATTTTATATTGCTTTATTTTATATTATTTTATATTGCTTATTGATACATCATATATTAGTTTAGTGAATGCAATATTAAACTTGTCTTTATTTTCATATTTAGATAAGATTCATGCTAAAACACCTAAGAAAGTATACTTAAATCAACTCTTATTTGGTAGTTTTGGAAAAACTGGAATGTATATTGAGTATTTCGATCACTTGGATTGCTTTATCAGTACTGTTGAAACGCAATTATTTTCCCAAAAATTATACATTTTTTTTTTATGGAATTTCAGTTTTGATGCTTCATTTGTTTCGAGTCTTATTTTTGTTCTTTGTGCAATGCAAACGATTTCCGAATACTTGTGACAGACGATATTTTTCAACGAACGGGAATGAAACGAAAACTCGTGTTGGTTGATAACGTCCGGGCAGTGATATTTTCTGTTTCTTTCACTCTGAATTAATTTCACATTTCTAAATTTTGTGCACTTTTTAGTTGTAAGTGGCAACTGTGTAAGACCAAGAGATAAAAAAAATAATCACGAATTAATATCAGTGAAACAAATTTTTTACCGACAACTATTATTTTGTTTTATTTTACTGTTTTCTTTTATTTTCTGTTTTAAATATTTATTATTTTAATAATTTGAATTTTCTTTTCATCACACGCAACACCACCAGGGCCGCCCATTAGGGGGGGGGACAAACACGACATATGTCGGTGGGTCCGGACGTTTAAGGGGCCCATGGCAGCCCCAAGGTTTGTCCATGAAATTCTCTGCCTCATTGTAGGGTTATTTTTCGAATTTTACAAAAAAATATTGAACAGAAAATATACTTTTCAAGTCCTTAAAAGGGCCCCTTCAAGGTGGTCTCACATTTTCAACAGTTTCCGGTCAACGACAACGATTAGTTGGTTTATATGCCACAAGGTGTAATGAAATAGTAAGCACATTCTTCAACTTTATAAACCAGCTTTACAATTTCTTTAGTGCTAGCCCAATGAGATGGGAACTGCTTCTAAAACACACTGATGGGAGGTTTCTACACGGTATTTGTGAGACAAGATGGAGTGCAAGAATTGAGGTAGTGAAACCTGTATCTGAAAGATTACCTGACGTTTTAAAGGCCCTTCAAAATGTAAAATATCAGTGTAGTTTGTTATAAGAGAGAACGGCAGAAGTAAATGGATTCCTCAATTATTTTTCAAAATTTGAAACTGTAATTCAGCTAAATATTTGGAAGGACATACTCGAGCAAATTGATACAATAAATTTAATCCTATCCTGCAATCATAAGATATCTCCCTTGATATAGAAATAAATAACATTAAAACGTTGACTGAAACAATAGATAAAGATTTAAGAAAACAATTGCTTGTGTACTTAAATAGAGCAAAAGAGACAGCTTCTATAATGGGTATAGATGTACAGTTTTCCAAAATAAGAGGACGTAAAAAGTTTTTATTGGACAAAGCCACCGAAATAGAAATGCCTGAAGTAAAAAACAGAAGAAAAAAACCCCGAAAAACCGAAACTGAGAAACCGAAGAAACAAAATTCAAAAGTTCAGTTTTTGATATAGTAATCAATAAAATAGTTTCTCAGTTAGAATCAAGTTATGAGCAAATGAAAAACATATGCAATACATTCGAAGCCATATTAAAAATAAATTCGAATTCGAATGACAACAACGCACTTAAAAAATTAATTGAAAGCTATCCAGATGATTTAAGCCATAATCTCATCAATGAAATTCAGATGTACAACACCGTTCTCGAAGTTGCTTTTTCACATTAAGCTAAGTTAGAAAATAAGTGTCTTACACTCTCCCTTTTAAATGATATCTATTGATTAAAATTGCAATCTATTTTCCCAGAACTTTGCATAGCCTTTAAGAATTTTTATTTATCTTCCCATTATGTGGCTATGGTGAAAGAGGATTCAGTAAACTATCTATAATCAAATATATCATTTACGACCTACTTTGGGTCAAGAAAAATTGAATCATCTTGGAATGTTTTCAATTGAGCAAGAACTGAGGTTTAAAATGAGCTTCCTTTTATTGACGTCATTGATAAATTCATTAATTCGAAGAATAGAAGACTTACTGCTCCGTCCTCACTACTGCAATAGTTTTCAGAGTTTTGACCAGTCTTCAGCGTCCAAAGTATGTTTTTTGTATGGGTTTCTTACAGTATCTTTCTATAGAGATATTTATTAGATAGTTTTCTAATTGTACTTCATTATCCTTACCGAAGTCCTGCTAGATCGCAAAGTGGCCACACTAGGCGTACATATACATATTTAATTCCTTAATTACTTACCAGTTCATTATTAATTTACTGTGTGTTTGCTTGTACATTTCTGAAGTTGGGTATTTGTAAATATATTGATATTTGGGAAAATGAAAGCTTCCTACAAAAGAAAGAACTTAGGAGGACCGCGCGAAAATTTTGTCGGGGGTCCGGGAAATTTATGGGCGGTTCTGAACACCACCCCAAAGTATTCGGCTTAAAGTGGCAGGCAAGTCAGAATAAAGTAAATTTTAAATGTAACTATACCGTTGTTGAAAGAATAATAATGTTAAAAAAAAAACGAATTAGAACTTTTCAAACATCAAAAAATTCTTTGTCATAATGACAGAAGATGACGAAGTTCGACAATGTCTTATGCTTGATGCAAGAGTACCACAAGTAAAAAAATATTGTTTTGTTGACAATGAGTGCGAGAGCACTCGCCGTTAATTTTCATTTTAATTAATTGAGTTAAACATGAAAAAAAACTTAAGGGAATTCCAAATCTCTCTCAAAATCGTCTTTTGTAGTAGTAACCTTATTGTCACCTTTCGTCATTTTGAAGTTTTGTCATTCAGCATGGGTGCGATGTATGTGAAATGTATTACATGAATAGATATTGTACTGGTTAATAGATCCAATTTTTACCTGGATACTGATATCCAGTTCTGACCTCAGGTTCGATCGAAATGAGTGGAATTCTCAATCGGTATCGAATAGAAATACGGACATACCTTTATCCGCAGTGACAGTCAAGGTGAAGTGAGACATTGGGATCTGGAGTTTCCTTCTGGACGTTCCTGGTGTAGGAGCAAATAAGGAAGTAACCTGGTTGAGCTAATTTAATTTCGTTTATTTTGCATTCGATTCATCGATGGTACAGCTCTTATATATAATTGGGGAGTTACCATACCGCGATTGCCATTTGTGATTTTTGAAAATAGGCGGCCACAACGGAAAAATCCGTCTATTTTTTTTGCCTCACAGAGTTTGAGTCCTTCTATCGTTCTACCAGTCAGAACCCCCTCCAAAATTTTGGGTCATATGACCTCGTGAGGGGGCTAATCCTTCTATTGGCCGAGTGAAATTGCGCCACCTCAGACCTCAGCCCCATTGGGTGAAAGGTGAAGGCGCACCCGTCCGAATTTCTTTGAATCACAGGGTGATGAACTTTGTTTCTCAAGGATGGGAAAGAGACACAAGTAGTCCTGCTTTTATGGCAAAACAATGATTGATGTGATTGTCATATCACAGATATGCATGTGTACGATTTGTGTCCAAAGTAAGTTGTAGAATATAAAGATGTCGAAAGGTGTTAAAATATCAATTTATTCTGCGAAAGACATGTCATATATTTTGATCATTTCTTAAATCTAGAGTTAACCAATTCAAACCGAGTAAGTCGGGTATTTTTCTAGTTAGTAATAAATTTAACCATTGAATTACCGCTTTGAGAGCGCACCAACAGCATGTTTTTCGTTGACTATTCTCTTTTGTGTGGAGGAAATGAAAAAACAAAACAACTGTCAAAATCAAAATTGTCCTTCTCTTTTACATTGATATTGAAGCAAACAAAAGATATTTACAAAACAACACTGGCTTGCGTTTGTGAGCTTTGTTGCGTGTGAGTCTCGTGCCATTTATATTGTCCAACCAGTACTCAATCGGCAAAGCAATACTTAGTCAAAGTTGTCTCAACTAAGCGGCGACACTGCTGTTTAATGTCTCTTTCAAATATTCTTTCTGAAATGTGACTTCCATAGGAAGTATAGCTGGTCACCTCTGTTATAGAGGAAGCCTCAGTAAAAAAACGGCTGCTACATGTATCAGCTGTAATACACGAGTGTTATCAGAGCTCTACTTTGTTATTTGTCTTAAACAATAGTATCGTTATACTCGCAATATGTATAAATTAAAGGGGCAACCATAAAATATTGGGTACCCAGATATCGATTCCTAAGTACTTATCACACCTGTGGCTTGATATAGCTGCTTAACGATCTAATAAGTAAATTTGAGTCACCCTGTATATTTAATTTTGTTTTGTATGAATACTTGCAATTCTTATCTCATGTTTGGAAGTAGGTAGTTAATTAACATCACACTGGAGCAATATAACGGGCTATTCTCATGTTTGAGGAAATCTAGTTCCAACCCAAGAAATAGTAGAGGGACATGAATGGGGTTGGGGACCTAGGTTGGAGGTGCATGGACATTCCATGCAATTATTGGTTAGAGCCCCTAATGGCAAGCTACAGTTTCGTCCATCTTTAGTACTACGACACAAAATTGGTTGAAATGCTCGTACGCACGGATATGTTTTCTGTGCAGAAGAGGAATAAGCATACGTATGCTGTATGTTCTGTGGCATTCTTCTCCAGTACGTGATCGGGCACAGATCTGTTGTACCTGGAGTCAAACATCGTTTAAGGGGGATAAAATTACGGGAAGCAAAAAAGTACAGGCTATGCTACATTTCTATTTTAGATGGAACAAACGTTCCCCGCGGTGTTTGCAGGTAGGCGTTCACAAGAAACACAACTGTCAACACTCCACTTGTCAGCGGGAGATATCGCCCCCGCAGTGGAACGTGTCGTCGCAAAGACAGTGGTCAAACAAAACATGAGGAAAGTGTCCGCTTTCGCAGATTCCTCCTGACGTCTGAAGGTTAGTGATCACACACGTCGTTTGTCGAACGAGAGGGATTCGACGCACAACACAATAAAACTCATCAAGAGCTCTTTTTATGATTCTTCTGTGAACACAGCTGGAGGACATTACCTTTCGACATGCCCACCGTGACAATGTTTAACCCAATCTGTTAGCGTCAACATGTTTTGCAGAATTAGAGTGTGACATTTTTTATTCTAAACGCGGATTTTCGTGCAAAGCAGCGTGCGTCAGTACCTTGAGTTTGTTGAAGGCTAATTTTGAAACTGCTGCAGTGGAAGGGCGGTTCATTTTTAAGGTTCTGATAAATCGGTCATTACCACCCAAAAAATAAAGCATTACTTAGCTAAGGAAGCAAATTTAATTTTTTTTTCTTTCGAGGTGATGGCTGATTACATGTTTTATAAGAACCCTGAAAGTGAATCGTCTTCCATAACAGTTAATGTATTTACTCCTAAACATGGAAAGGTTTTCGTGCTTGTATGGAGTTATATGCTGTCGGGAGAGGTTAGAAATTTAGTTTTTATTGATGAAATCACGGAAAAGTGAAACATTTAACTCTATTCAAGCATACGTTTTTTAAAGAGAGCTCGAAATTTGTATTTCTAGTCAAATTTTTATGTCTATAGATGACGAGCTAGAAGAGGTACAGGGTAAAAATAGTTCACTTAAAGTTTTCTTCGATCAATTTAAGCAGTACCTATGCACTCTACAACAACCTTAGTTGGTTCAGTAGCTCGAAAATTTGTGGTCCTAGTAGGAAACTCACGAACGTAAGAAGGATTCTATTATTCGAATGATCAAACATATTTAGTTAGGTAGTTGAAGTAACGTTGCACTGGAGCAACACGACGAGCTATTGGTGACAGTCCGGGTTCATTCCTGAAGGGAAATATCCGAGGACAGCACCTTCGCACCGTAGTTTTTAACATCAGAATATGACGACCTGGCACCCCACTCTCCAAGCTTCCACGTCACGCCAATGTGAGGACATTTGAAGCAACGACAGATTTAGCATGAACCAGCTCACAAAGTACACAAAGGTCTTTAACTGGACCAGGTTTCAAACTCGCAACCCTCCAGTCGCAATCGTCTCTTCCAATGGGCTATCGGGGTCCTCAAAAATATTTATAAAAAACAACACAAATTCTTGTTAGTTCAGTGCCTCTTGGCTCAATTGTTCGAAAAATAAGTGCAATAATTTTACATTTTCACTGTGTTTCTGGACGGTATTGGCTGCTTGTATACTCAAACTTTGTCACCTTATATTTAGTAAATTTGACATTCAAAGCATATCTGCATAAATATTTTAACTAACATGAAATTGTTTTTACCTTAATTTCTTCCTAAATGTGCATTTCATTCCGCCCATAAAAACAGTTCACATTACTATTCATTATAAAGTTTTGGGATTTTCAAGATACCTGAGTATTTAAATAATTTGACTTTTGAAAAGCTCTAAATTTCCCAGGTCCCTTGCCCTCGAGACCCCGATAACAATACCGGCCTCAATGCCCACTATGTTGGGAGGCCTGTAGCTTCATTCATATTCAGTGCCTCGAAGAGAATTTGTAAAAGGTAAGTGCTATTACCAAAGAAGAGCGGGCGTTTCTTCCTATGAGCTGTGTTTTTTGTAAAATTAAAAACACAGAGGGTTGGAAGTTTTTTGGGGATACGTTTCGTAACTTTCATATAACTTGGAATGTAATTCGTCAGCATATCTTCTATATTAAACGTTTCCATCAATACCCCAAATATTCTCTAAACGGTATTAAAGTGTCCCCTGCATACTTTAAAAACGCCATTTTCGTCCGAATTTCACATATTAGACTACAACTTTAGCTCTTCAAATCGGATTTTACTTCTACAACAATTAGAACTGTATATATATATATATAACCACGCGTCCGGAAAGTAAGTTCTGTTTTGTCAAAATAACGACAAAATAATTGTTTTTCAAGCAAATTTATGTTATGATTGAATTTTTTTTCTGTTTCACCAATTTTGAGACATTTATCGTTGCGGGTGACCAACTTACCTATACCTTCCTAAAAGAAAGTTCCCGACAGTGATGTGATGATAGCCATATCTTTACAGCATTTTTCGTGTCGTCACTTTCAAAGCTCTGATCTTTCAAGGTCACGCTTCATGTGCAGGAACAAATGATAGTCAGACGGTGCCAGTTCTGGGCTGTAGGGGAATGATCGAACTACTGCCAACCGAATTCCTCAATTTGTCTTAGAGTGACACTAGCAGCATGGGGCCGAGCATTGTCGTGAAGCATTTCCTTGACTAAACATTCCTCTACTTTTGTTTTGAACGGTGCGCCTAAGTTTTTACAACTCACTTTCTCACCATATTATCACTCATTGCATTTTCACCATGAATCTCAGACATTTGACAGTGAATTTCAGCAGGCTTCACGTTCCTTGCATTCAAGAAACGAATTACAGACCGAATCTCACAGTCGGCGGGTTCTTCGTTTGCCTTAAACATTTCTAGTGATCACAACAAACTGAAAACTCAACATAGATTGACCGTAATGGTATCAGTGGAAAGGTAATGAACAAGGAAGATTAATGCACTATCAGTAGTATTGTGGTGACGGGGAAGAACGAGACAGATCTTACTTTTCCGACAAGCCTCGTAAAATATGAGTTTTTTGAATAATTTTTTTAAATATAGATTTTAAATGACATTTCTAGAGTTTAAGTAGTTTGGTGGACATGGTAGCAGTTTTTACTCCAGGTGCTTTTTGAAGGCATGATGTAGTTTTAGAGTAAATTTTTGAGGATTTATATATTTTTTTGCTTTATCTCGAAATGCAATTTTTGCTATGCGTTACTCTTTACAAAACACAACTAAGAATGCATCAATATACCTTAAAAATTTTCTGAAAATTATAAAGCAAGGTTTAAAACATTCTTAAGAAATATGCGTTTTAAAAATTTGAGTAGAATGTAAACCTGAATATTTCTTGCATTTTGTTCTTTTTCCATATTTTTTTAGGGATGCCTGACGACAAAGTCTACAATTAATTTAATTTTCAATATAGTTGTGATTATAGTTCAATTCCTGAATAAATCTTTTTAGAAGACACTTCTCTTTACAAACTGGAAAAATATTAATTATTTTGTAAAGTATGACGTTTTGTGTAAATGGCATTTTTGACTGTTTTTATACACTTTTACTCCCTTTTTTTTAAAATAAATTTTAAACATAGTATTTTCTGTCATAAAATGCTTTTTCTTGTAAAAATAAATAACAAAATCCATAAAAAAAAATCTTTGTTCCAGTTTAATTTTAAAAAATTGCCTCAGAAGGTAAACAGGTAACTTAAATCCAACTTTTCAAACAATGGTGTTTTTTCTCCTTCAGGTAGTTGCTTTTATTTACGGTGATAAACCCCCTTATTTTGCTTCTTGAGGGACATTTTAGGGCCTACGCCAGAAAGGCTGACAAAATTATATGAGTGAGGTTAGTGAAAACTAGCTATCACGGATTACTTTTTCGAAGCTGAGGAATATTGTCTAGGCTTCACAATTACTGAGTAGTTAAGTAAGCAGTTGAATTAACGTCACCCTGAAGCAACACAGTGGGCTATCAGCGAAGGTCTTGGATCAATCCTGAAGGGAAACATCCAAACACTGCACTTTTGAGCCTCGGTCAGATGACGTGGTTAATACCTGAGCTGGCATCCCACTCTGAAAACTAGACCACGCCGAAGTGAGGATATTTGAAGCCACAATAGATTTAACGTGCAGCAGCCCTCATGTACACGACGATCTTTGACTGGATCAAGTTTCGATCTCGCAAACTGAAGGTTTTACACTAACTACGACACACAATTACTGGGTAATGAGCATGAACTCTTGAATTGAATGAATGCAGACTACCGGTACATTTAAACTAATGGCTCCCTGAGGCTCGGGTCCCTACGACTTGGCATGTATGGGGCGGGTATTTTTTGAACGAACGTATTTGTTTACCTATTCGTAATAGTTTGATATCAACCCCTCGTATTTTCGGCTGTCCTACCCCACCCATGAAATTATTGGACGAGGTGCCAAAGAGGTTAGGACTTTCCGGCGTCTTTGGTGCTTTCACAGGTTCATTCTAAAAACAAACATGAGTGAAGGCCCATTTTCCACGAAGACAAAAAGGCAGGTACTGGAGTTCTTATACCACTCACCCTTGCCAAGGCCATGTAAGTAAGCAACTCAAGGGAATGCAAAGTTTTTAGCAGTAAAAAAACTGCTCGTCGTTAACCACGTTGTCATTCAAATAGTCATCGTCCGTGGCCTTGGGGTCGACCGTCTGGGCAATTTGTATATTTGTCTATCTCCCACCGTTTCAAGTTCATTGAGGAGAAAAGAAAATGCGCAAAAAGCGTGAGGGTGAATGAACGTACCAAGATCGTTTACGATGGACAAACCTATCCTCCCAAATACTAATGTGAATGGTTTTTCTTATTGTAATAGAAATGGAGAAGTATGCATAATTTTTTAGGATTTGTTCCCTGATTGTGTGACTCCGCACACACTTGAGCTGCCCATATTGAATGCGTTGTGAAATATTTATTGTTAACTAATTTTAAACAAAGTATTCGTCCAACGAGATGCTTGATCAATACAAAGCGTTATCATATTCAGAACGAGGCTAGTGTTTATGGGCTTGATTGGAATACTTTCTTTGAAAACGAAAAAATATATATTCAGTGCCAATAAAGTTTACCTGTCATAGAATGAGGAATAATATTCTTCAAATTCTTCTCAGAAATAGCAGCACTTATAGACAAGATCATGTGTTTTATCAGAGTAGTGTACTTTGAATGTATAAGTATTAGAAGATTGGAAAGTTGAGTGAATAATTAAACTTTTATCTGTTGATGAGGGGGAAAGTGATTTTTTAATGGGCATTTCAAAAAGGATGTAATTCTACGACCTCATCTAAAATCTTGAAATTTAGTAGGGGCCATACTTCATTTCTTGAGAACAGAGGACAATTTGGTAAGGAGAAATTGAAATAATTTTCCTCAAAGCTGTAAACTAAGCAGTTATAAAATAATTCCATTTCAATCCGATTGTTTGGGTGTATCTTAAGGATTAATCGTGTTCATTAAATCCTAAGTCTGCTCCTGCATACTTCTTTCTTATTGAAATCATACAGATTTCCGAAATAGAATAAGCAAAAGTAAAACATTCCGGATTCTTAAAGTTCATCCACCTTCCCCTTTCTATTCTTCTATACTATCCGTATGATATAAAATTCAACATTAATAATACATGCATATAAAATTTCTAAGACATTTAAAAGTGACGTAAGACCACTCTAAAAAATGCACGACAAAACCTTTTTCTATAAAAAATAACTACGGAAAATGGTTAGGTTTTATGGCGTAAGGGTTATTCAGATATGGAAATGCACGCACAAAGTAAATTTTATGGACTCAGAGGGAAGGAATACATCAAGAGGGGAATCGAACTTGAGTCAACTCAGTGGGCACACCCACTGAGAGATGGGAACCCATAACTATGTAAGAATATTTTTGGAAACAAATTAATTCTCATCCATGTTTAGCGGCATCCAATTCTCTCCTGTCCAATCAGTTTAAGGTAATTGCTTGAAGAGTAACTCTGAACTCCAAACTGTCAAGAAATTAAGATTTTTCGGTTGTTTACAAAACCAAAAACCCACCAGGAAACAAGGAAAAAGAGCGATGTAGCCAAACACTTGATATATCGAGGCGTGATATGATATTAGATTATTGTATTTATACGTTATGATTTTTTATCTCTATCTTTTCTGGGGATGGTGTCCAAAAATATTGAAGGGGTCTGAAGGACTCTGGAGGGTCCTCTGGAGTACACACACCTAAATATAATTTAAAAATTCATAACTTTTAAAGCTTTAAAACACACACAAGTTTTACGTCCCAGTGAGAAAGATTTTCAATATGAGCAATCCCGACTGAATACAGAGACTATACTTCCTGTCACCCAAACCCTCGTCCGATGCATATCAGGTAACCTCAAAATACCTTACATTGCCGTTTTAGCGAAGTTTAACGTTAAATATGATTAACGTTGACCTGTCAGATATTCATCAATTTGTAAATCATGCGTTGGAATTTTTATTCGTAACGTGATTAAATCATATTTTCGAAAAACATACCAAGTTACGTCACGTCCCGAATACCTACAGGAAGCACGATCCGCTACAAAAACAATACCGCCACCTACACAGTGCCTCCCAATAACTCCATTTACCGTTTGACAGAAATACCTTTCATAGGAAAACGTTTCCATTTCCTTCGCGCGATTTCATTTAATCCTCATTATGCAGAGGATAAGTCTAAAACGGAAATGTGTTTTGTGACTTTCGTTCAAGACACCTCGAAACAAATTTCCTTGTTCAAAACATAAAAATGCTGCCATATTGAAACGACTTTAAGGCATTTTTGACGAGAAACATCTTTCTTTACGAATGCGAGCTCTTTGTTATTGTTCCTTCGGAATCCCACCTTAGATACTAATAGACTAGAAAGAAAGAAGACTGATTCTACGGATTCTATTTTCAAACAAGAATATTCCTTGTTCGTGACGTGGGTATTCTATTACACCATGTTATTTATTCATGAGAAAAATCCTCCCCCCCCCAATAGTTCGAGAGAGGTTTATCAGTTCGTTTACTCACACACGTCGATTGTTCGACGGGAAGGAAGAAAGCGAGATTCATGAAAGATATTGCACCGAGTTTTGAAAATGGCGATATCGCAGCAGGAGAGCGTCCGAATACCTCTCCAAGATAAAGCTTTCAGTGAATAACCAATGGTTTCAAATCGCATGACTTTTTAAACTAAGAATGCCTTACCAAAGAGAAAGCCATTGTCAATTGAACGTCAGAAATATGCTTGTCTTTGTTGGGGGTATTTCAATAAGCAGAAAGTCCACTGCTGATTAAGCGGGCTGAGGTTCAAGTTCTTTGCGTTGCAGTTTTTGAACGAAAAGATCAACTCTTTTATTTGCTGAAGTGCCTGAAATTATTTCAATCGACAACTTTAACTCTGATTTCATAAACCTGAAGATAATCAGAAAGCTGCATCCATATAAACTCATGAAAATTACGTATGATTTGAACCCTTTCTCAATCGGAAGAATGTGGCTATGACCATATAATTAAAGTAAATCACCACAATATCATTTCTTTCAGAATTGTATTGTTTATTTAACTGGATAATCTGTTTTCAATTGGGTAGTTGTTCACAAACTTATCGAGAAGTTACTAAGACCAGTAATTACTGTTAAACTATGGAAGGTTTTAATGTAAACCTAAATATAGGAGGCGCTTATATTCCTGGGGGGTATAAATACATCGTGTCATTCTGCAATTTCCGTTACCTTTCATGTTAATCGAATACAATTTTAGTAAGGGGCTTGTAGAACATATAAAATAAAAAGAATTTGAGTTTTATTTTTACTCAAATAAAAACAGGCCCAAAAGAGAAGATTTTTCATTGTAAGCATAAATAAGGGAATAAAAATGAATAATTTCTATTTGTACTAATAATTTGCTTCATCGCCGTTTTAGTTACTTTAATTTTTTTCATATCTGCTGAAATTGTATTCGAATAGCATTACAAGTTACGTCACCAGCAACCAAAACTTACGTATTTAAACTCTGCATTTAACATTGCAGAAAATCCTCTCATACATGTGTTGCATGCGACTTCTTCACGAAATTGTTCCTTACGAATAATTTAGTAGCAAATAGAATTAACACACAGCGGGGACAAATAAAATTTTAAAGTTAAAAAATATCCATTGCAAATAATTATCTTAACATAGCAAAATAGCTTTTTAACGGGAATATTTTTTCAGTTGTTCGCTTTAAGAAACTCCCATTGTCCAAAGATGATTAGAATCGACAGTACAATAATCATTGCACGTGGTTCCTTGTCGAAAGACAATCCTAAAAGTTCTGTCCAGCTTTTGAGTGGACGTGGGCATTCCGGACATATATTATTTAAAACTGTTATGACGTCCCTCCTGGCCAATCGAAAATCCATCGCTCAAGATACCCAACAAAATATCGTTTTGACATCTCAGGGTTGCTGGTACGTGATGAAATCAGGAGGAAAATTAGGTCCCGATGGATATACAAATCCGAATGTGAGCGTGAAACTATCATTTATAGAGATACATATCTAGAATGCCACATCCAATAAAAAAAATGGACACTTTTCCGGATTGATTAGTGTGTTGCCGATCCTTTCCACCCTGTATCTGTTACAATCGCAGACTCACACACAAAAAAATTTCGCAATACATGCTCAGATGGAAATAGAATGAATCCTTTGGTTAAGCTCAAATTAAAACCAAAACTTCTTTCGAGTGCATCCCCCCAGGGCATATCTTCCTTAGATGTGGGCTTCACTACCCGAGTCTAGTGATCTTTTCTTTTCACATGGGGTTTACTGTCTTTAACAATCACAGGGGGAAGGGGGGGGGGCTTTCGGGATACCTTTTACGATGCCTCTTTCACTTTCGTATCACACTTTTCTATTGACGTCTCATGTTTGGAGCAGCGTGATCAATCAATGAGTTTGTGCCATAAAACGGCAAAACAATTAAAAGCAACCAGCTTCAGAGAACAAACAATACTTTCCCAATAATTTCGATTCCATCCAAATCTATGCAGTGGCGGATCAAGTCAAGTGGGGGCCCCAATCGGTAAAATCTTCGGGACCCTCAAACTCAAGTTAGAAAAAAAAATTTAAAGAAAACTCTTATTAAGTTATTAATAAGAAGGAAAAGTTATCAAAAATTTCATACCACAACACACTAAATAAATTTATTAAAAAACATATTTTTTGCATGAATTTTCGTCTTGCTTTATTCTTGCAAATTCGTCAATTATTTTGACAGTGTGAATTCGACTTAAAATTTCTTGCTCTTTATACAGAATGGCTATATTAATTAAGCTTTATTTTCCATAGTACTCTTTAAATATTTTTTACACCCTTTTAAACAGAAGATGATCTTTTCCCTGACGCATTAAATAAGGTAATTGTTAGAATACTTTCAATAATATTTCAACATTCGGAAATGTGCAAGACATTTTTTTGGCGGCTCGATAGATGTCTGGTGTGGTTTTTACTGTAAAATCTTGTCCGACTTCTTTGTTTTTATCAAAATTTCACTGTTGTCTGCGAGTTTGTCCATCTTCCATATTCAATGGTAACCCAGATAAATCAATTGCCTTTTTTTCAACATTTCAAATTCTCTGAAATTATTGATAAAAATTTCTTTTTACTACAGTACGGTAGATTGCATTCTACTGATTACAGTGATTTACTAGTAGTATTTATTCTTTGTAAAACAATATTCCAAATAACTGTCATTTGGGCGGTTTTATATTTGTCCATTTTCTTCAGAAGTGAAGTCGCCTCCACTATGGTAACTTGTTTTCTTCTGAATTACAAATTTAAGTTTTATAGCCAATACAGCATCTGCTGTAATTGACCATCTTATATTGGAAACTCTTTTCACTGCTCTTAAAAACGTACATTGTAAATACGCTGTCACAACTTTCTTCGAAACCCAATGAAAATACATTTTAAGTCCTCGGGGCCTCTTTGGTATTCCGATGCCCTACGCGGCCGCTTACCACGTAATCCATCACTGAATCTATGCAACAACGAAACAGTTTTTCTCGAAAAGTTTTGAATGTGTCATTAAGTCCACGACAAATTGGGAAACATTCGATTTAATTAATTTGATGCAATTTGTCAATAATGCCATTTTAATTCCTTCCCATTCCTTGCAGGGAATTTCCACTTTCCTGTGTCGAATACTCGGCTATGTCACAAATCGTGAGCGGAAGAGATATTTTTATTGACATTGCGCGCTCATTGCGAAAAGGTCGGATGTGCTGTTGACTACTACCCATTATCCGAGCTGATGAAGGGTCAAAAATATGTTGCTTATACAGTCAAACATCATTAAGAATAACTCGCTTAACTGATAATACGAATTAAATTCTAATCCATATGAAAATGTATATTCAAATTATGTGAACCCATTCATTTAATAAGAATTCGGGGTTACACTAATCACAGGTTAAGGCGAACAAACTTTCGAAACTAAATAGCAAACAGGTTCTTTTCAACTGTATTGCTAGAAACATTAAATAATTCCGAAATTATAGATTTATTTGTAGAAGGTAATGAAAAAGAAAGAATAAATGAAGATTCCGATGAAGACGAAGGAATAAGCTTCTTCCAAAAAAGCTACCTCAGGCTTAGAAATTGTTCACCGCTTTTTAATGGGCAGTGTAAATTCATCTTCGCAATTAAATAGCGTTGACCGTATCTAAGATTTTCTTAAAGAATGTCACGGCCTCACTCCCCCACAGAAATTGTTAACAGAACTATTTGAAGCCAAAAATTGCGTAATCAGGATTTAGTATATGTGTAATCACGAATTATCTTTAAAAATAAGAATTGTCAGTATAATAAAAAAATCATGTGTATAAACTTTGTGGTGATGAATACCATTTATCTGAGAACCTAGAATTGTACAGTAAGTTATGTAGATGTGTATATATTTAATTTTATTGCTTAAATAATGGCTCTTTTCTGAATTGGGTAACACAAACTACGGATAATACGAATATTTTTTAACGGTCCCGTGAAACGAGGTCAAAACGAGGTTTGACTGTATTTTATTAAGCATTTAACTACACAAGTTAAATGCTTCAAGAAATGGTAAAAAAAATTTCTTATACATTTTGCAAAAAATCAGTATAACCTAGCCTGTATTTGTGCATTGCTCGTAGTACAGTAAATTCAAAGATATTATTGATAAGCAATAATATTTTCTATGAAAAAGGTTTTCAGTGTTTTCAAACAAAACAGAGACGGATAGCGAACTTCGCATATAATGTACACTATATGGACAAAAGTATTTGGACGCTGCAGAAATTCGGTGGAGGATCCATCTTAGTGTGGGGTTGTTGTTCCTGGTAAGGACTCGGCCCACTGCTTTATGTAACTGGTACCGTGAACGTTAACCTTGACCCTCTGGATAATTCGGCCTTGCCTACACTATGGCAATATTAAGGCGATGATGGTTGTTGCTTCCAACAGGATCGAGCTCCATTGTCATACTAAAAAACGTGTGCTGGACTGGTTCCCTGAAAATGAGGTGAATTTGCTCGAGTGGCCTGTTCTAGAGCCCCGATCTCAACCCTATCGAACACTTGTGAGACGAACTGGAGCGACGAGTTACGACACCTGGGAAACATGCCCATCTTCACAACAATCTCTTCTTACAGTCTTGCAAGAGACATGGCGAGCTAATCCTGCCCAGACTTACAGAGAACTTGTGGAAAGTATGCCTTGACGTGTTGTAGCTGTAATACAAGGAAAAGGAGGGTCCCTACCAGTCACTAAATAATAAAGCACTTTTCTGATATCTTTCCAAATACCTTTGTCCCTTATAGTGTAAATCGGGTTTATCTTAAAATGTAGTTTATCGTCGTTTTGGTGACGTTTCGCGTTTAACTTAATTGAGGTTGACCAATAAACTACCATAAACATCCACTCAGAATTCATTCTTTGGAATTTTTATTGGCGAAGTGCTGAAAACTAGCCAAGAGACGTCACGTTCGGAATAAATACTAGAAACATGTTCGATAGCAGAAACACTACAACTACCAACATTTATCTATGCAGAAAAAGTATTTCACGAATTCACGTGTAAATACAATTTGCGTTCGGAGATTGTTCTCGAACATCACAATTCCCGAAAGCAACACCAAATTTTGACTCGTAAGGTTGCCAGAGAAAAATTATTATTAACGATTAAAGCGAACAGAGTTATTAACATTAATTATCTAATCATGTTCTCCGCTCAAGTTTTATTTGGTTTAAAAAATTAAAAAAAAGTCAGAAAATGACCCAAATTCTTGTTGATATCGGAGATTTTGAATAGTTTGGGGCCTCAGACTGCAGTGACTGCCCAAGAACATTTTTCAAGGCGGTGCGAGATCTCCTAGTTGCGCCCCCACACCATAAATTTCAGAGCACCTTCTATGCATTCCGTTAACCGATCAATTAAGTGATATATAGGCTAGTTCTTACTCAGAACACACTCCACTCCATGAAAAAATCTAAAATTATACACGAATGGCGGGTTCCTCCTGTCCATAATTGGCACATGGGTAGAGTACCGGGTTCTACTTTTGACTTAGAGTGTGACAGAGCTTCTCAGACTGCTTTATCTAGACTTGCCAGCGGGCACACTAGGTGCCTCTCCTTTTGTGAAGGCAGGAAGGTCTTTCCTGACTACACCAGGTGTCTAACCCATCAAGCCTCAGCTCAACATATCCTGGATTGTTTTAGGCCTCTCTAGGGAGGACATTTACTCCAGTCCTCTTCTGGTTCTAGACTTTCTTGGTGTCAACGGACTGTTGAATCTTGTCCGACTCCGTCAAACTCTGGAGATAAGCAACAACAACAACAGGCTACCTTTTGTTTATTAGTAGGAATTAAAAGTGTTTTCGCTAAAAAAACAACCCTCTCCACCTAAGTAAATTGGTAATGTTTACTACTGATGTTTCCCTTTTCTCGACCCACGCCTCCGGAGCTCACTATAAGGTTTAGAGGTTGAAAAAGGGAGGCGGGATGACTTCTTCCGGCACCAGGTGGTTGGCCCAGCAGGGAAACACCCGCCGAGGAAGGAGAGCACATGCGGTATTTAGAGATTTAAAAATTACATTCTATATTGCTCCAGCAATAGTTTTGAAACAATATCCAAAGATAATGAAATTTAGAGTGAAATACGATAAAATATTTAAAGTTGTTTACATAATAATAAGTCAGTTGAATGAACATTTCAAACTTGCATTTTGGATACATATATAAATAAAATCACGAGAACACAGACCAAAGATACATTGAAGATGATATACAAGCTACTGCGTGGCCAGCACGGCGTCGCCCTTGACAGTTCTTTCCACTGCTCGCTAAACCCCGGTGATTGCTACGAATTCCATTTTGGTTTGCTTCCCAAACCAACATCACGGGCAACTCGTCATTGTCAAATGTGGACAAATTCGAATTTAGAAGCTTGAATTGTTTGAGCGCAGGAAATGGAATCTGTGATTTCACGATAGCAAAGGTCAAATTCGTATGGGAAAATATATCAAATTTATTTATTTAAACAAAATCATATTTTTTGGTATCGATCTAATGTAACATTTTCCGCAGATTTCAAATCCGTTGAAATTTTTACTCTATCTTAACGATGTAGTATGTAGAAAAAAAACTTCATAACTCCAGTTAAAACTTTATTTGTTTTGTTCGTCCACTGAAATCGTTGCTCTGAAAATGAAACGGAAACGGAAAAAAATTAATTTAGGATCTGTCATTTCTTTATGATGTTGCCATTCTAAGGAAAACAGTAATAATTAAATTCCAATGAATTAATTTTAAAATGTTCTAGATTGAATTTTAAAATTCGGATGGGGCCCAAAAATCGCAAAAAATTCGGACTACCTGTGTGCCAAATTGCATTATTGCAAGTACCATACATTCTTCATAATGATGGTTCCACAAATGGAGATACAGAAATTTAAAAGCAATTCTTTATTAATTCAATAACATCATTGGGATGTTGATAGGACGGTGTCTGCAACGGCTCTGAGAGCTCCCTATTCCAAGGGGCTCATGGAAAAAGTGCGTAGTTCACAATGAACTCGCCAAAGAAATTATAATTAAAAGAAAGACTATTGGATCAGGGGATCTAGCAAGAAATTTCATTGGTAGAAGTCGGTAGTTAAACGAAGAAGTAATTTGATCTTGGACAGGCGATTTGAGAGGAAAAGTGTTCGTGGGAGGTCAAAATTCTGAGAAGGCCTGAGGTCAAAGGTGAAAGGGGATGGGATATATATATATATATATATATATATATATATATATATATTGATCCCTATTGGACAAACGGGACAAAGGACCGAGAGGAAAGTGGGACGTTAGGGGACTGATCTCTGGTGAGAATTGCATTGAGGGGATTATTTTTAGGTATCGTTTCATATATAAATGATACATAGTACAGAAATATACAACGTTGGCGGATAAACGAAAGAACACGAGATATTGTAGTACAATTATGATGAGAAGGAGTATATTGCAACGAAGAAGAGAAGTATGCATAAAGCAATTCGGTGAACATACAAATTAAGAAAGTGTAGCTACTATTGATGTTTAGAAAAAGTTGCATCAACTGAATATACAGTAACAAACAGCTATAGTATATAAAGATATATTATTCCCATCCAAAATTATTTCCTAAATACGTGTATATGCTTTCTCTTAGTGTTTTTATTACATTTTGTTACCAGACTGGATGTTAAAGAGAAGGTAGGTAGGTAGATTAACGTTGCACTGAAGCAACACAACGTGCTAATGGCGAAGGTCCGGGATCAATCTAGAAGAAAAAGATCAGAGAACACCTCGTAATTTCAAACCAGGTCAACACCATAGCTGACAACCCGCTCTCCGAAATTTCACACTACGCCAACATAAGGATAATTAAAGCCACTGCAGATGTAACATATACCAACCCCCACTTACACATTGGTCTACGGACTACGGCGGTACCGAATGTTAATGTGAAAAAATAACATAGAAATGATTATGTTGCTCTGAGTTCAGAAATGACTTTCCAAAGGTGTTTTTGCAAATATTTATGACACAAATAACGTTAAGCACACGCGAGTAGTAAAATCTTCATTCAATTCATACTTTGGTGTCAGCCCGTTGTGTTGCTCTTGCACGACGTTAATTAAAAAATACTAATTAGCTACTTTTTAAGTGTCACTTATGAATCTGTGGTGATATCTACGTATGTGAAATTGAGAGTTGATTGTGTCAGTTCAGAAAAGCTAAATTTCATAACCTTGATGAATATTAGTTGAATAATTAAAAATAATTAATTTTTTATAAAACTAGAAAAATAATTGTATGTTGTACTGGGTACGGCAGAAAGAACGTTCTGATTTGGAACGTCAATAAAAAAATACAAAGCAAGATAGAGAAAGAAATCTTTTATACCTAAGAAGTACACAGTATGCTATTGTCATCCATTAAGTTTTGAAGAGTACATCAGTTAAATGGCGACCGTCAATGTCGATGCAGTTTTGAAGTACCTTTCGGAAATTTTGTATTGATCTCCGGACCATGTCCTGCGGAATTGCCATGATTTCTTGCATAATTGCTCCCTTGAGTGCTTGCAAATTTGTTGGTCGGTGTTGGTACACTTTTGATTTAAGATAGCCCCACAGGCAGCAATTACTCAAGAAATCACGGCGATTCCGGGGGACATGGTCCGCAGATCAATGCAAAATGTCTGAAAGAAAATTAATGGATGACAATGGTATACTGTGTACTTCTTAGGTATAAAAGATTTCTTTCTGTCTTGCTTTGTATTTTTTGATTGACGTTCCAAATCAGAACGTTCTTTCTGCCCCACCCTGTACTTTAACCCTTCTTTGCATAGTGGTGGAAATTTCCATCATAACATTGAATGCCCAAATATTACATAAAAGAACAAGTTCACTTTAAGTTGATCGTGTCTGGATACCTTTTTAATGTCCATTGCATTAAAAAAAACATAACTGTCAAAAATAAGCAAGTGTCACTATCAGTAAAACGAGATTGAAGTTGTCATTCCGCTGTTTGTTGTAGTTGCAATAAACGTATGATTTCGTTTTTAATTTTGTTTTATTATATTTGAGTTTCTATTGCTAAAAAAGTGAAAATGAGTGGAAGAAAAGTTTGTAACATGTGTTTCTGTTATTTTTAGAGCAATTTCTGAAAAAGTTTGCGTTTAATTTAAAAAATACCACATGATACCATCATATTGTTTTTTGCTAAATTTATACTATAAATATATACTAAGATTTTTTTAACCATTTTACCTAAAATTTTGAACATGAATTATATTTTTCATGAATATATATCATCTTGATTTATTTAACCAATAAAGAAAAAAATCATACAAAAGGTTAATATAACGAATATTTAAAAGCATTTTACCTTTTTGCTATTGTATTTGTAAAAAGTATCTTTAAAATCTGAAACAGACACTTTTTCTGGGGTTGGAAGAGCCTAGAGTCCCCATGGCTACGTCCCTGGGAAGTTGCACAAGCAACCAGTGGTTTCAGGAAATAAATATACTGAAGAGGCAGTCACACACACTCCCAATTTAAAAAAAGTTATAAACTCACGAGAAAGAAATTAAAGATATTATCTCGCTCAAGTGTATCATATGTGTATTTGAACTGTGGCAAAATTGAAAAAAATATATTAAAATTGTATTAATCTTCTGAGGGGTTCCCACACATTTATCCATTCAACTACCTGTCAGTCTTCTTTCATGACTTCTAACCTGTTTGAACCCTTATGACCAATTGAATCTCACCTAGGATGATTTTTTCAACCAATAGATGAGTCTATTAATTTATTATGAGTTTTATCATGGGAAAAAGTCAGTACAGCACTACTTGAAAATATCGTGACGCTCAGAGGAAATGCTCGCATAAATGAACTCTGAAAATTATTTTGATCTGAAATGTTACATACTTCAGCAGAAGGAATTATGGTTAATTGAATAGAGCTTGGTTGCAATAAAAGCTTTGTGCATTCTATTTCGTCATACATCCAAACTTACTATTACGTCTAATAGATAAACGGTTAAAATGCACTATAATAGATCAATCCTCATCAATGCACAACCGTCAAATGCTTTCGTTAAAGACATGTTCGATGCGTAAATAAGCATGACATTGTTTTTTCCCTGTCCTTTTGAACTTCTAGTCGGTATGGCAAATTTATTACTTTACCACTTTGTAATAACATTAATTTTTTAAAACCCCTTCTAACATTTAGCGATATTATGCCAATTCGGACATTTTTCGCTTATGCAGATGGCGAACAAAATAGTGTGAACACCTGTGAAGTGACAGAAAATCTTTATTAGAAGGGAGGTTGGTCCATTCTTGGCCTAAATTACAGCTTGTGTCCAATGAACAAGTATAGGTCGTGCAAAATATTCAAGGAAATGATCAATCATTCCCTGGCAGGGTGGTCTCTGGTTCAGAAAATGTGGCTAGAGATCGGAATCTAGAGGTTATTTTGACCTAAAAAATATCTCACAAAGTTCAATTACGTTAAGACAAATTGACTGAGGACTTAGACTGAGACTAGATATTCCACATTATCTTCGTGCTCATGGAACCATGCTTGAACACAGAACCGTAAAAGTAGGGACGTTGTCGTCTTGGAACACAGGTCTTTCATCAAACAACTGTCTATAGTATAGGATGGAGAAGATCAACTAGAATAGTGAGTTATTGCACAGTTTTGATTTTACTATGCAGGACTGTAAGTGATCCCAGACCATTCCAAGGTATCATACCCCACAACGTCACAGAGCGCTTCCCCCATACTTAACAGTAAGATTGAGGTAGTCAGCATTAATTTCCTCTGAGGACGTTATTCAGACATACACGTCCGGTAGTGTGAAATAATTTAAATGCTGATTCGTCAGACCAGATGACCTGTCACTGCTACTGTTGTCGTTGCAACAAAGCAGTAAACGGTGTCATCACAGGTTTTGGAATAGCCCTGGATTTTCACAGACTGCAGTTTACGTTGGATAATTTTGGTTAATACGAGGTTCTAGAGATGGACGTTCATCTCGGAGGTCATCTGCGATATCACTGCCTTGTGCTTTCGGAGCACTAACCGCTTTAACACCTGTTACCCTTGATAGTGAACTTTAACTTTCGCCCACTCTACTGTTTCGAAGACGGTGTCTTACCGTTTTGTGTAGGCATGATTGGCTTTTTGTTGTCACTCAGGCTCCAGTGACGCGCTCTCTAATAATTATGTCTCTTTGGAAGTCTGAAAGATAACGGCATTTGACTATTAGCCGATTATCTACATACAACCCGAAAGACAGCTGCTGATAGATTGATACTTCAGCCTTCAAGGCAAGTAGGTGGCAGACTGTGGTAGATCACGTGGCTGTACTGCAAAGACGAATTGTGGTTGTTTTCATGGTTATTCACAGCACGTGCCAGCACGATGATACGTTTTGATGGCCAGTACGGACACTGCTTATGCTTTATTATAAATAGCCACTTGGCGTTATGGTATGGGAGGTCACTGGATTCTATTCCTGTACCCGTCTAGTACGTATTGCACAGCCACTGAAAAATCTCTTAAATTTTTGAACCTGTTCCTTATAAACTTAGATCGTTATCTTCAGGACTTGTCTGCGGCCAGCTTCCGAAAGGACAATGCGCGCCCCCACTTTGTATGCAACGTACGATTCCTCATGTCCAACAGGCTTCACTTCTTCCCTAACTCGCTCGTTCCCCGGATATGTCACTCTTTGAACAAATCTGATCGATGATCGCCCAACGACTGCTACACTCGGCTACACCAGATGACCTGTATATTGGGGGAGCAGCATGGAACGGAACAGAGCTGTAATTTCCAACATTTTACTCTTGTACCTTGTGTTATTTGTAAAATAAATATGGTTTTTATATCTTTTTTGTCCTTTATGGTGTTGCATTTTCGATGGTCGTCACTGTACTTAAAAGTTTTTTTAGCATTTTGTTCGATATGATAAATATAGTATAAATAGAAGCTAAATTAATTTAAAAAAAGGAAGCTTTCTGGTTGTTGCCATCGCGCATCACTAACTTCTAATCACTAAATTTTAAAAGAAAAATCTCCATCATCGCTTGTGCTTGTCGTGCAATAAATAAAGCCACAATGCAGAATCATGTCACCATAAACTGACCGAAATAACGTCAAATTTCAAAATCATTGCTTTTCAAAGTAAGTGCTACTGCTCTCGTGGGCGCTGAAGGAGCCTTGACAATACTTGGCAAATTCAAACGCATGGCACCAATCCGTTTTTGCTAATTTATCAAAATTTCTGTACGGGTATCGTGTAATAACTTCCGCACAACTTTGTATTTTTGGATCACACAGTATTTTTAGAAGAAACCAAACGATATGTACAAATTTTATGACAATCGGATAATGACAATAAAAGTTTGCTTGACAGTCCACTGCACCCTTAAAAATACAAACTAAAATAATCTAACTTAGACAAATTGGTAGTGCACTTGTCTCATATTATATATTATCCTTCTTACTAACGATTATTTTTTATTTTACTGATTGATTGATATTATTTACCAATACTAATAAGCCAAATCTGGTTTATTTATTTGCAATTTCTTAAATTTCCTTTTAATAAACAGCTTTATAAAATACTTTCAGTTCCAAGTTGTTTTTTCTTACAAGCTTTTTTAAGTTCTAAAATTTTACTAACAGCTACATAAATACTTTGGTGAAATTCGAAAAGTACACAAGCAGTTACAATTGAAACTTATTATTTATTGAGATACAGTTTTCCAGAGGGAGCACTGAAAAAGATTGTCTTTGAAAATGAGGAAGGTATTGTAATTAACGTCTTACTGGAGCAACACAACTGGCTATTGAAGACGGTCCGGGATCAATCCCCAAGGGATAAATCCGGATACAATACCGCGTAATTTTGAACTAGTCTTGGAAATTAGGTATTGGACCAAAAACGTCTCGGAAACTGTTTTAAATGAAGAACAGTGCATCCTTTTGAGAGGTAATCTTTTATGAAATAAATCATCTTTGATCGCAAGAATTATGAAAAACGATTCGAAAAAGTCGTCAGAAAACTCAAATGTTATAATATTTTCAAAGCGCGTCCATTCAAATGATATAAATGTAGAACAATATATTCCACGAGATTAAAGTCGCAGTTGCGGGGTTTTTGGCATCCGCGTGATCAAACAAGCGCATATGAATCACGAAACTTGGCAGGCCGTGTTCTTACACTTTTGAGTGTAAACTTAGGAATAAATAAGAGCGAGAGTGTCTCCTCGAAAGCGACGTAGAAAAGTCACGTGGCTCTTTGGAGATGCTTAAAGAAGAGCTTCGACTTTATGTCTATGACTTTCGAGTAAGACATCAACAAACCTAGGAATCGGTGTCAGCTAAGGATGTCATCTAATTGGATATGAAGATTCGTAACAAAACTCCAAGAAAATGCTGTACTTCAAGTGGAAATTTCTATTAGCGCGTCAAAATTGCTTTTCAAAATTAAAAGTAATGTATTTTCGAACACGGTTTTTGGATGCTCTACTTTTTGAAGGCCAGCAGCTAATTAATTATCAATCTCGTTATCAAATATTCAACAGTATTAACATGTTTGAATAAATAATCTAAGACAAGTGGTTTGAAACAAAAATAATTACGATTACGAATCTTTGTTTATTAAACAAAAATTTCAAATAAAACTTGTAAATTTCGTGGAGTCTAGTGACTGATTATAGTGATTCGTGATGCTATATTTTTTTTCTCGTGTGTGTACGATTGCATTTATTTTAAGTAGTCGCATAAGTCTAAAAATTACTCGAGGAATTTTCTAATTTGGAATGTTTTATTTTCAAAGTTTTAGAAGTTTAAGGACTTCAAAGAATCGTCTCAGTGTTGATTGGAAAGTATGACTAAATAATTACACAGTTTGAAGATGGAAAAAGATAACTTTATACAAATCAACATTATATGAGTGGATGACTGTGGTCCTGTAGAATAAGGCAAAAAAAAAGTAGTTTTCAGCAAATGTAATAAATAGATTTGCTTTGAGGAGATATCATGACAGGAACAATAGCCAAGCAGCGACGTAGTACTTTTTATTATCCAAGATTATGTTCTAAAGATTGATTCCAGTTAGTATCTACTGTTTAGTGTTCCACTTTTTGTTGAATCGGCTTTCGTCTGACTTGCACCATTTATTCTATATATTAAAACGTATATGGTGGTTGGCTCACGAATAGATCAGCGACGAGAAGCACGAGCTGCGAAAACCAGCAACGTGATGGCAGCACGTGACAGCATATACAGTATGCTGGAAGTTTTTGTAAGTATCTTCAATTAAAAATGTGATGCAGTCGAGTTGCTTCCGATGTAAAAAATGTTCACGTATTTTTGTCTGTTATTCATATTTTTGCTGTGAATGAATTCTTATTACCATGTTCGTGAAATGAAAATAAATTTAACTGTATTTGTAGTTCGCATTATGATTATGTTTCTGTTTCACAATGCAATCACAGCGAAACCGCTTGGAATTTACCAAAACCTTCTTCGTGTTAACTCTAAACATGAAAAATTCGTATTTACTTTCAAACAAAAATATAATACACACGTTTAAGAGGATACTTTACTTTCAACATCAACAAAATCGATCAAAAAATCGGTTTTTAACTTTTACCGTTAAAAACAACCATTTTTGATGGAATTACACAACTTTAAAGATATGAAATTGATGAGAATAGAAAGTCTACTATGAAACGCGTTTTTCTTCGGTTGGGTATTTTTTGACATTATCCTGATTTCAAAATATTCCGTGTGCATTTGGTTTTAATTCTTTTACTTGAATTTTTATGGATAATCCTTGAATCAGTTGCATAGATCTAAGTGAAAATTAGAAAATAATTTTGGTTTCATAATTAAAGATTTATCAATATTTGTGTTAACTTCTTTTTTTAGCGCCAGAAATCCGAATTTTTACGAAATTCCACTTAATTATACGACATTAAACAAGTGACATATTTTCCTAAATGAGAGTTTAATAAAAAATAATTTTTACAAAATGATTGCAATCTTGGCTTATCGACTTTATAGCGACTACAAATTATGATAAAAAAAGAACTTGAGAATTCTTTCGTGTTTTGTTTGTTCCGGATTCATTTGCTGTGACGCATGATTGAAACTAATCGAAAATCGATTTTGCTAATAATTATGAATCATGACTAAATTTTATTTTCCCTTGCAGTAATGGGTTCTGTGATCTTGAATTTCGATTAATTTAAATCCTAGTAGAGAAAAAACAGTACCCCCCAGATTTTTTTAAAGCAAAAATTCACTTAAAAGCATTCTAGACGTATTTAAAAAACCTTCTTTTTAAATATTAAAAAGTTATTTCGAATGTAGAATAACAAATTAGCGTTTTATAACTTTCTACCTTATAAATATTTTATTTTTATCAAAATTGTGAAATATCTAGTATTATGCAATAAACTAGTTCTTTTAGTCCTTGTAAAAATATTTTGTTAACTGTCTCGTTTTGAAACCTTCAAATGCCTTCGTTTATTAAATGACCTGGATTTATCGTGACATTAATAATTCATTTTATACCTTAAAAAAAGCTTTGGGCTCCATGGAACTAAAAGCTGTAAATGTTCTCGCTTATCTGCAATAGGTAATTCTACTTTTATGGTCTCACCATGGTTGTATAAAAAGATGCTGCAAAACTAGAGCAATCCATACACCGATCAAGAAACAGATAAATATATTTTTTCTCATTGCAACATAAACAATGAATAAACGTATGTTATGATCTCTGTACGTTTTCTGAGATATGTATACATTTTTTGTTCATGAAGTTATTTCTGCTTCATTGATGATTATCACGTAGAACCGTCTATCATCCCGACAATATTGGATAAAGAAAAACTTTTTAAATTTAATTTCGAATGTTTATAAAAATTTATTTTCAAAGAATAATGTAAAATAGGGGGATTCAGTTTTTGTTGTTTGCAAGTTAAAGTTTATACATTATATCCTGATGCATGATTTAAAACCAAACAGTGAAATAATATACATAAAATCAACATTAGAAAAAGTAAACGTTGAAAAAAAGTAAACGTTGAAAAAAAAATATCGTTAAACGCTGTACTGTCTGTCTATCAGGTTGGTTTGGGGGTTTTATGGCGCACGGACCATATTTGTCCATACTGCGCAAGACACAAAGACATGCAATATCAAGTAATAGACACATACACAATGAAAGTTTTACTAACACAGAAGAGAGAAATACACCCATTGAGGAATGCACCTGACTGGAATTGAACCTGCACCACCTACAACTCGAAGCCTCTATCAATAGAACAGTTCTCGTCACAGAGACTAAATAGTGGTGGTCATAATAGAAACATGTAAGGTAAGGTGAGGTAATTTTAACAAACGTCGTACTTGAGCAACACAACGGGCTATCATAATAGAAACAGAGCATGTACATTCTGCGTAGGGGGTATAGTGTGGATATCTTAATTTTATTTTGTTTTGTCGAATGTTGGCTTCAAAAAGAGAAATTTTGCAAGAACTTTCACCAAAAGGTAAAATTATTGTTAAATATATTGGTATTTAGAACTTTTCTTTGAGTATGACAAACTTGTATGCTTCCTTCGAGCAAGTAAAATTGATCAAGGTCATTTATAAAACAACAAACAGACACTGACTGTGGCAGTAGCAATTACCGTGCTATACAGATACAGTACTTGTTTTTCGAACAAGATGTATTGGAGTATTGAGAGAGCGTGTGTTGTGAATTTTAAAAAATATCTCCTTCCTATTTCAGTTTCAGATCGTTTTGTCTTGTTTGAAAGCATCCCAATTGTTAACTGAAGATAGTTTACAATTCGATTTTATTATGTCTACCTTGAAAATCTTGACTTTGTTTCAGTTTTGGCTACTGTATTTAATGAACGCGAAAAATCATCTTAAACTATAACGGCTTGAATAATGATCCTCTTCTTAGCCCGAATGGTTACGATACAAGCATTAATTTCGTAGCTTCGTGGAATTATTTGCACTTTTGACTTGAGAACATTTTCATTTTGAATAAAAACAATTTATTCTATTTTATTGAATATCATGTTACATTTAATATTTTTTACGACGCATTTAAGAGATATCATATGAAACATTTGTACAGATCCAATCTTCTATTTTATTCAAAATTAAAAGAACTGTCATGGTACTGTTTTTTATAAAAATATTTTGCCAATCATAAGTCAAATGAAAACGTTTTTTTATTCCTCCTGGTCACGTTCCGTGTCATTTATTACTTTTTCGGAGTTTTTTCTTCCTCCTCCTACTTTATCCTCGTGCTTTTCTTGCATTTTATTAATCCTCTTATTTTTAAAATTCCAAGCATAGTGAGCTATGTTATCTTTTTAATACAATAATATTTTTGAAGTTCTCATTATATATATCTCCTTAAAAAAGAGCAAAATCAATTCAATTCAATATAATGTTATCTAAATTCGTTAAAACCTTCCTTTTGAAAAAAAAGGGGTAAAACATTTTAAAACAAAACTACATATTGCTTCAAGCTGAGTGCTTAAGTTAACTGAAGAAATAAAATGGAAAATGTAATTTGGGGAGAGATATTTTTTAAAAAAACTGAGAAAAGCATTAAATTGTATTTCTATGTATTTGCGATTTTTAATAGGACATATGCTGTTTGTAAGATATTATTTAAGTTAAATCAGCAACATGAAACAAAATAAATTATATTTTTAGAAAAAACAGATGAAAGCTATAATTTTAAAATTATTTTTGTTTTGTTTCTTGTGTTTCCACTTCTAATAAATTCTGCACGAAGAAAAAAACAAATATGATCTTTAAAGGTCACTTCATGTTTCCTAATGCATTTGTATTGTTTTTTTGGAAGAGGTTAAAAATGTCTTTTTAAAATGGCTTTTAAAAGGATAGTAAATTTTAGCCGTCATGAATAAAAATGACTTCTTTTGAGAACGATTTCGTATTATGATTTTGGTTTATTGACGACACATTCAAAGGAATTATAATCTCTGTGAAAAATTATCATTACCTAAAAATTTATTTATTTCGCGTGTGGATCCACAAAGCATTCCCAAGGAGAATAAGTTAAACCTGGAGAGTCGAAAGTTTTTGCTCATTCGAGTTTATAAGGTACGAGGTACAATATGTAACAACATTGAATCGAAAATGTTTCCATTTTATTTGAAATAATTTTAAACACCGTCCTCAAAATTTCTTAGAAATCACTTCGGGAGAAATCAATCCGCTTTGTTTGAAATTAGTACATTTATGCATAAATTTCAATATGTAAATCTCGTTTTAAAATATATCCGATTTTAATTGAACCTCTGATTTTAAAGTTTCTTTCTCTTCACTTCAGATTTCTCTTTCCCACCTTCAACGGTTTGAAAAAGGAGGGGATTTATCGTCTGCTCAAATTACCTCCCCTGATCGTATCGATTTTCTTTGTGTTCGATCTGCGGGCAATCCGTAATTCTAATCACTTTTTACCGTTTATTCTTTTATTACGCAGGCACGGGATATCCGTCCTTGAGTCAAGAATAATCTTTACGAATAATTCCTATTTAATCTATCTAGCAAGAAGACGTAAAATGCGTATTGGCGGGAAATCGAGAAGAAAACGCAGCAGCATTTCCCGAGCGTTCCCATTCCTCCAGCAGAAGAGCGGAAGTGAAGAGCTTCGATTTCACCGATCTGCGCATGTGCCGTGGGATCTACCCGTGACGTCATCTCGAGTCGCCGGTCGACGGATCTATCTCTCTCGCTCTCTCAGTTCCATCTGAGCCGCATACCGTCATGAAGAACTTGGAGGATCTCTCCTCCCTACCCGCCGTTGTGGACCAAAACGGGAGTACCAAGGTGATCCCCATGCACGACGACGATGACCCCTGGGCGCTGTCGGACATTTGCGAACAGGGTCCCCGATGGTCAGGTTAGAACTATTTTTTTATTCTCTTTACACTCACAAAAACTGCCATTCTCTTCCTCATCATCCTGCTGCTCTTTCTCTGTGCGATGCTGGCTGCAACCTATCGAATTCCAACGCTCGTTTCCTGTCGGAACACTGTTATTTTCAAATGTGACAACTCGTGGATTAAAAGTAACAAGAACAGCTTCTTTCCATCGACGAAACGGAATACGAATTCGATCGTAATGTTATCGTTTGGCGGGGAGTGAATTTCCTAGAAAGCCATAGGGGAGATGTCAGAATCGATCCGTTAAACGTGGAGCTCTGAAAGATTAAAAGTTCTTCGTATTCCATTCTACCATTTTCATTTTTCTCTATTCGTGTTAGATATTTTCTGTGTAGAAATTACATCCTTTGCATGCGGAGTTTTTACGGATTGAGATAAGAACAAACGTGGATCGATTCTCTAGCGTGGAACATCGCACGCCATTTAATTTTCTATGTGGATTCGTCTTGTATTCCCATTACTTCGTTCCTTTCTTTTATTAGTTATATTCTTTTACATATTTCATGAATCTGCTCTGTATTTTCATCATTATGTTTGATAACAAATCACTGATTCGTTGGACGCTGAACTACGAGTAATGTGTGTATCAAGCGTTCCGTAATTTCCTATTCATCCACCATTTTGTTCTTTTTCCAGAGTCTGTGGATAATAAATGTTCAGAATAGAATAAGGTTGAAAATAATTGCTAAGTTTAATAGTTTCCAACAGTGTAATAAACGTAGATGATGACATGCGTTTGTTCGATTTTCTGTCATGGCGGGAAAGTGGACTGGACAATGTTTTGCAATTATGAGACGTGTAAATACCTTCGTACAAAGTTTTAAGAGAAGGATAATTCATTATTTTATTAAAAATGATGATATCTTTTTAAATATACCCTTATAGGCTTATAATTTTAACACCATCTTGTTCAGTTTTTACAACAAAACAGTATTCTTTCTTATGGTCGATATATTCTCTTTCGTCTTTCTTATAGACATGGAATCGAATTTGCAACTCACTAATTTTCTTCTGTTTATTTGAAAAAAATGTATTAAATATGGGTGTATGTTTTCTAAATATGTGGATAGTTTATGAAAAGTCGATTACATTTTATTCTTGTTTCATACATGTAATTTTTTCATAAAAATATATGTTGTAACTTTAAGTACCTAAGGATTTGTATTATTATATATTGTTAGTGAATTTTTTCTGCAACATTTTACTATGAACGCTGCTTTGTATAAATTATTACGTTTACTTTCATAGCATTTAGGTAAAGAAAAACAGTAATGATAGTAAAATAGAATATTTTTTATATTTTTATCCAACGATTAATTTTAGAGACTATTATATAACATCTAAATAAATTAGTTTACTTTTAAAAAACCCATTCGTTAACGTATTTACATCTGTAGTGAATTAATATACAGGTAATGTTTGCTGAGAAAACATGATTTTATTTTGTTTAAACTAAGCGGTCTAGAACGTGTTATAAATTATAATGATAATGACATCTTATAACTTAAAATGACTGTGTTAATAAAAGTGATTTTTTTTAGATTAAAAAAAAAGCTGTGTGATTAAAATTCCATTATTTATTAACCGTAAAACTTTAAAACGGTTTTACGGTTTTTTTTGAAGTTCTCGCTTGATTAACAAAGCACAATTTTTTAGGGTGTCGCGAATTTTTCTATTCGGTTGAGCCCGAAAACTGTGCTTTGCAAGGTCCTATAATGGATTTTGAAACATTTCTACCCTACAAACAGTTGCCTGACCATATTATCGAAGAAAGGTGGCCATAACAAGTTTTGAACCCAATGGAAGTAACAACAAAAGAATACAAATCCCTCGTGTTTGCGACAAGCCCGTTCTTTTATTCGAGGAGCTATGCACGAAAGTGACAACCCCTAGTTACCTGAAGAAAGAACATGCAGGTGGTTAGATTAAGGGAAAAGAAAGTCATCAATAATGTCAAAGGGGAGTCTTCAGCCTTCAACTGTTCAAAGCCTTTTTCGAGGGACATACAAGGTATTGGACATTGAGAATTTGTGTTGTGGTTTTTCAAGAAAACTCCAACATCCCCATACTGTGGCCACTTTTCTTTGAAAAAAGAAAGGATGCATGTTTACTTCTTAACAAGGCTATTCGTCTTCACGTGAATTCTTACTAATCTTTGCCAGCTAAGCTTGAACCATGGTGGTACCAGTGAAAGAATAATGATGTGGATCAAGTGCTGTTCCGATGAGAGGACAGTCGATCTTGGATCAGTCAGTTTTTGAATAGGTGTGATTGGGATCGTTAAGAGAAGGGCTGCTGGATGGAATAGGATGAATACGGATCGCCGTGTGTGGTTTCCCAATACATCCCGTTATCAATGCCTATCGCTTTCGGCTCCAAACAATATAGAATCGGAATCCACGCAAATTGTGGAAGTGCTTTGTTTACGTTCCAACTTATCACCTAATTTAACACGATGTAACTAGACTGCGTTCTCGTGGGTACCGAATTATAGTCTGAACCATCGTGGTTACCAATGAAGAGATAATCGATACATCAAAAATTGACTACGTGACTCTTTTTACTTATCCTCTGATTTATTTACGGAAAGAACTAGTACAGTAAACCATCGATATATTGCGCGCCATAGGGAACAAGAAAAAGGGCGAAGTAACAAGGGGTCGATACAACAATTCGAGAAAAACGTGTTAATTTCGAAGAAAGAAACACTAACTATGTATTAAATTTTGTGTTATTTTATTGAAAATTATGTAAAACTACAAGTATATATCGTTCAAATATATTGGCTACAAAATATACGATTCAACTTTTTAAGCTGATGATAATATGGTAGAATAATTTTTTTCAAGAAAAATTCATTACCATCCACATTTTTAAGACGTTCTTTGCACTGTTATCTGAAATCTGTTTCTTTCCTACATAAACCATTTCTTAATTTTAGCGGATTTGGAAGAGGATGGGCAAAAATTCCGGTAATGAGGATTCTTCATATTCTTAAATGTTTTTTACAATCATTTATAAAAGCAGTGGATAGATTCAGACGTTATTATTCTGTGGAATTAATCATTCCTAATGGTTATTTTTAACATAAATCCTACGTGTTTTGTAAAATTTGCACGCAGTTCATTTCCCTAGTAGGAAGATGAGTGCGTAAGAAACTGCTTTTTATCTGAAAAAAATGTCTGTGATTTTAGAATAAGATAAGATGCCACACAATTTACATTCTCTTCTTTTTTATTGCGGGAGTGTGATTTCCATGGAAATCTTTACATTTTCCAAAATAACAGTTATTTAATATTTTGAAATGCTTTTTACGTCCCTTTTCTAAAGCTTTTCTTTTAGTTAATGTTTCAAAACTTTTTAAAACATTCATAACGTATCAAACGTTCTATACAGGGTGGATTTTTATATTCATCTTAAATCCATTTACCCCATTCCTATCCATAGTTTCATTTGTTGCTCAACGGTCATTTTTTGTTAAACGAGGGCTTCGATCGGGATCTAGAGATTAAAGTGTATTTCGAAAAACTACTAGCATCCAAGCTTAGACAGAGATTGTATACCAGAATCAGTTGATCCGAAGTCCAGTCTGAAAGGATAATAATGTGTGTATTTAGTAATGTATGCATGTATGTATTTAGACGTATTATTCAAAATTCTATGTATCTTTTGGTAGGTAGTTAATTAACTTCACACTGGAGCAACAAGCTATTTGTGACAGGATGTACTGGGATCAATCCCTAAGGGAAAGATCCGAGGACAACACCTCTTAATTTTGAGCCACGGTCAAATGATGAGGTAACACACGAGTAGCTATACGTACGTGCTTGGAGAGTAGCTGATACTCTACTCTCCAAACTCCCACACCACGCCAATGAGAGGACCTTTGAGACACCAACAGATTTAACGCCTCACATACACGACGGTCCTTGGTTTGGACTTAATTTTGAGCTCGCAATCCTCCAGCTGCTAAACCGTTATTCTTCCAACTGAGCTACCGCTATGCATCCTTTGGTATCAATGTTTTAGTAGATGGTTACCGACGGTCCCCGAAATGAAAGATCTAAGGGCAACGTCTCACAATTTTGAACCACGGTCAAATGACCAAATCAACACCTGAATTGGCACCCCACTCTCCAAACCTCAACACCCTGACAACGGGAAGACATTTGAGGCCACGACATATTTAACATGCACTAACCATTACGTATAGGACGGTCTTCGGTTAGAGAGAGTTTCGAACTTGCAACCCTCTGGTTGCTCTTCCGTGCATTACGAACTTGGCTATAGCGGCCTCTGAAATCAGAAGGGTGTGAAAAAATCTTTAATCGGAGGAAAATGTGTTTTTGTAGTAGACATACTACACTTATCTACTACAGATTTTATTCTGTTGTGTATAACTCCATCAAAAAATATTGCAATTGAACATTTCTTTTTGTTACCCACAGAGTTTGGTATGAATTCATTTTTAATGCTGAAACTAAAAAATCGATTTGGTGATTTTGAAAGTCTACTGTCCCTTTAACAAATACGAAAATCTAATAAACACAGAATATCGATACTGGCTATCGATTCGTGCAGAAAATTAAACTAAGTCAGACGTCACGCTTGGGCAGTTAACCATGACATTCACTTTCGACTGTCATCCTCTCACGTTCTAAAACGTCCTTTTTTGAATTGCGTTACATTTTGTTTGTTCGTTAATTTGAACGTATTGAATCGTAAAGCGAAATGTAGATTTTTATTTATTTCATTCGTAGTAAAATGCTCAGACACATGAAATGCACGGCAAATTAAACTTACGCTAATTTTAAAAACAATTGATTCACACGAAAACCACTTCCAGATAAATAATAATTTAATGATTCTTACATGGGGGAAACATTTATATAAGAAATATTTATTAACCTTAGATTAATGCTAGTGTTTTCTGATGAAAACTCTTAACAATTAGTATCTGATTAAGGCCCGGTGCACACATCCTATTTTTCAACGTGCTGCGCCGCTGCCTCACCGAAGCTAACTATGTACACATAACCGTGAAATGACGCAAGTACTCATTTCGCGCCATTTGCGATGAATATTCTACCGAAGAAAACATGTTTACTTCGCCTACTTGGTGTAAAAAAAGTATATTTTGAAACAAAATAGACGTTACTGGATACAACCATTTATTAATTATTATTTATATTCCATTTATTTATGAAAACAAGGTACTTCAGGTCTGAGAAGCGAATGCGGCGAGCTGCGGCGCCGTGTGGAACTGCGGTACAAATTGCACGCAAGTTGGACGTGCATCGCCGCTGGAGTCATGTGTGCACTACTCCATTGAATCTAATGTATCTCAGACCGCACTTGCGTTGCGGAAGCTGCGCTGCACGTTGAAAAACCGGATGTGTGCAACGGGCCTTAGTGATACGATTCTTTGTACATAAATGTCTGACGATTTCGATAGGGAAGCCTAGTTTATTTGAAATTTTAACAAGCGCCATAAAAAGAAACAATTTTGTTTGTAACTTAACAAAATTAATATTTTACGTTGGTAATACAAACTGTTGTTTTAACATGATAGTAATTAGCACGTTTGGCCTTGTGATTTTGAGAAAAAATTTCCTCGGAATACACTATTTTAACAAAATTAATACATCAACTAACTAAAAAGGTATGTAATTAATAGTTTCTTTAAAGTGTTACAGTACATTGTTTTCATTTCTCATGAATTCAACTCGTGAATGAGAGGCTTTTCTGTGAAGGCAAAAATAAATGCCGCTAGTTTTCTTATGTAAGATGCTTCCTGTAACAATTAGGTAACAATTGGTAACCTGAAGTAAAATCCTCCTTTCCAGTGATTTATTTGTTTACATTGAATATCATAGGGTGGAACATCAAGACATAAATCTTTAGAAATGAAAAATAAATACACCAAATTAGCATTTGTGCATCTGCATATCAGAATATAAAATTTTCCTGTGTGAACTTGCCGATGTGTAAACCAAAGAATTTAGGAATAATATAAGAGGCAATTTCTGTCAAGCTAGATTTAGGCGGCTGTTGTGTTGTTGCGAGGATACGATATTTTTTGCACGTATTCTTAACGTAAAGTCGGCTTGTTTTAAGCGAATACACATTTAGCACTTCGCCAATAAAAAATCCAAAGAATAAATTTAGAAACGATGTATTGATAGCTGATTGGTCAATTCTAATTAGATTAAACGGAGATAAACAACATGTTTTAAGGTAACTTCGATACGTATCATGAGCGTTTGGGCAGCAAAAGTAAAATCATCTCATTCTGTCTGGTTTGTTTGTTTTACACTGAAAATCGCACTCATGGATGACGAAATATTTGTGATACTTTATCACGAATCAAACATATGGTGCGTAGTTGTAGCTTCATTTACTGACTGTTAACTACTGCAGTGAAAACTAACTTAACAGTAGTCCTCTCTCTTATCTCCTATTGCTCTTCAGAGAGAATTTTCTCCACGGTATTTCTAGACGGGATATTTGCTTTAAAATATCTTCTTTCCAAGAAATATACTCAATGGTCTATAACACCTCAAATGTTTAAAACGGGTAAAATATTCTGATAAATTTTTCAATCAAGAAAAACTAAGCTCATAAAATTACTTACAAACATAAAATAGTAAAACAGAATAATAGTATTTTCTATGCACAAGATTCATATAATTTAAGCAGGCTTTAGATTATGAGGGAAAATATGCATCTCAAACATTTGTACTAGATTAGAGAACATTAATAACCAAAATTATAATAGTATAGCAAATATGCAAATCCAATATTTGCTATTAAATGTGACAAATTTTTGAGGAGCCATGCAGAATTTTTTTACTGTATTTACTTCAGTTCCTCTCTTTTTTCAATTTCGATGCGAATTGAGTTCAAGAGTTATCGACGCAACTTCTCACAATAAAGTCATAAACTAAATGATAGCATTAAAAACAGATAAAATATAATAAAATTAAAGCTATTGTTCTGCAAAAACGATTTTCAGATTTTGTGTTTGGTTGTTTTAATATTTCTTATAAATGAATGGCAACATAAAATCGTAATTTATTTTGTAGTGTATTATTATTTCTCTTTGATTTGGTCCAACAGACACATTCCCGAAAACATAAAAACATAATTGTTCATCAATCCATGAACTACTTTCAAAAGTACTTATCATGAGTTAGATCATATAAACGTACTATGGTTTAGGCTGAGAAACAAGTCTTGAAATCACACTGATTAACTGTTACCTTGAAATTCTGAAATACTTCCTTCAAATAATTAAAGATTTGTCATTGAAATAAATAATACGCTAGTCTGTGAAATGACCTGTCGCTTGAGTATTCGTAATGGATTCATGATAGTTTCATATCAATTAAAATATTTAAGAGGAATTCTATTGTTTGAAGTGGGGTGCCCGTTTTTAGATGTCGTTCATATAATCTGACTGTGGTTCAAAATTACAAGGTGTTGTCCTTGGATCGACCCCGGTACCTTCATGATCGATCCCGGATCGTCGTCAATAGCCCGTTATGTTGCTTCAGTGCTACGTTAGTTTGCTACGACCAAACTAACTGCTTGAAAAAATTTATAGAAATCCACTCTCCAAAGTGCTGCATTTTTTAAATTTATATTTTAGAATTTGTTTTTATTATCTTCTACTACACACTGTAAAATTTTCAGGGATCTAAATTAGAGCCCATAAATATTTTTCTATTTTTCTTTGATTTGATCTTGTAATGGCACACTCGTTGACATTGAGGATCAGACTTCTAGTTTTTGGAACCAAGTAAAATGCCTTGAAAATGAAACTATAAATAAATTATTGCTTGTAGGTGCGATATTATAATAATTCAATCTTTGATACCTCAATAATTTTTATTTATGGTAAGTTTATAAGCATTGGACTATCGAAGAAGGAATTCATTCAAAGCCTCAAGAGTGTGTCAGAGATCTTACTCTTCAATCTTCCGTAAGAAATCTGCCCATGAGAATTATTTCGACATTTACAACCATCGTTTCGATCTTCAGAATGAAAATTGCCAGTCAAATTGCACCCATCATCATTTACCTCCCTCAATCGCTTCAAAAGCGGCCTTCTTTTACTTTCCATGGTCATTTCATCCCCAATCCCACCCGGTTATTTATTTATTTATTTTTTCTTTCAAGCGCGCTTTTACGTCTGTTAACCCCTTCCCGCATTTCTTCTTTGGCTTCGTTCCTTTTACTTTTTCTGGGTGGATTCTTTTTTTTTTTAAGTAACGCGCTGCCGTAAATATGTAGATGCGCATAACAAACCCGGAGGCTTTCGCCAAAGCCTGTTCGACCAGCCAGTTTTTTGAACCGCGCCGTGGTGGAATATCTATTCCAAATTATAGCCACTCTTTCCTGAGCTTTTTTTTTTCTTTTTTAAAACGCGCCCTCCTACCGTTTGCATACATGCATACAAACGAATTTTCTTTTTTTCCCCTCTTTAGCTCATTCGGCACGCACGCGTGGTTATTATGATCTATCATGGGTGCGTTGCTGCTTCTTTTTTTTCCCACTGTTAGAGGTTGGTGGATATATTTACTAAGCCCTTTTTTTTAGTTTGTATTCCGGATGTGTTGTAAGATGACCATTTAAGCGAGAAAGAGCTTTCTTTATTAACCTTACTAAGGGTCTTGTTTGATACTTTATTTTTAAGCAGGAAAGCCTTCACTAATTAAAGTATATTTCCCTTTGATCAGACGAATTTTATTTATTTCTTATTATGAGAGGATTTTTCTGTAAACTTAAATGGCATTAGTGTTTCTTCCGTGTTGTGTAACATGAAGTAAAACCATTTATTTGTTTTTACTCTGAAAAGGATACTCAAAGTTAAAACCTCTCCAATGTTAGGAAGGTGATACACAAGGCTATATTTTAGATTATACTATCTGAGGGCCTTTATTGATATTTTTATTTCAATACAGAAAGGCAGAAATATGAATTCCACACTTGATTAGATTCAGTATCAAAGTCATAAAAGTACTGAAAGTTCAAAATTCTCCGTTGTTTGGAAGTTGATATATATACAAAACTATTCAAAATGGATGTTACAGGAAGCTTACTTTGAATTAGAAAAAGCGTTTTAATAGCATCCATATATGTAGAATATATAATTGATTTTTCAAGGTTTTTTTGCTCTACAATCATTATTTGCCACAATAGAATAGATGTTACAGGGATTATCTTTTACCACGGAAGCTTTCTTTCAATTACATGAAGCGTTTAACTAGCATATATATGTAGAATATACAATTGATTTTTCAAGGCTTTTGTTTGGGTTTGTTGCTCTATAATCATTGTTTGCCACACAAGGTACGGCTTAAAAGTTTATTTTAGAGGGTGGTAATACAATAAAACACACATTTCTCTATTATTTCCTTTAATTCCAAATGCCAACTAGTAGTTTTTTCTAAGTCCAATTAGTAAAATGGGCATTCTATGCTTCTTCAAGAGATATTTGGAAAGTTATGTGAAAAGGATAAAATTTACATTAGCTCCCGAGTTATCTACTTTTTATTTGGCAAATTATTTTTTTATAATTTTCAGAGGTTGGAAATTCCCTGTTACTGTACTTGTACAAAATATTAAATTTCGGATTACACAACATGTGCGACCTTTAATAAGAAAAACTATGCGATATCGTTTTCTGATGACTTATTACCACTCTGAGCAGAAATTTGCCAATTGACTTTTTTTCAGATACGAAATGTTTATTGTTACGATTATGAGAAATACGTAGTAATATTGTAATTTTCTTTAAATACATGTAACACAATTAAACAGCTTTTAATTTTTATTTTTCGTCTTTATCTAATAGTCATTAAACAGCTGTACAGCAAATAATTCCTTTTGTCAGTTTATCAGTTTCTTTTCAAAACTGACATTATGTTTCTATTGTTTACGGTTTTCCCGAGTATTACGGTAAGACCACAATTAACTTGAAAGAGGATTTTCTTTTTTAATCCACCTGGGGCTTTCAGACGACAGTAGCTTGAAAGCGTTCATCAACCTATCTGTATAGCTCAGCATATGATTAAGAAAAACTGATTTGCTTCTGGAGACTCACCTATTACATCTAAATTCTGTTGCTGAAATTATAATAGAATTCATTTTTGAAAGGATGATTACTGTAAAGTAAAGAATGTGGCAAAAAAACAACTCAGTTTCAATTCTTCTCCAGTAAACTATTTTGGATTACAACAGGCCTCGAAATATATTTTTTAATACAGGTGCACAAGGTGCACCTAAGTTTTTAAATTAGGTGCACAGGTGCGCCTAGCGGGAAAAAAATTAGGTGCACAATTTTATTTTCATGTGCACAGTGCACCTGTGCACCCGGGTATTTCGAGCCCTGGGTTACAAGATATGTTTTAAACACTACTTTTGTCCGTAAATAAGATAAAATGGAATTTTCTAAGGGTGTGTGTATGGAAATAGATCCTAATGATCAAATCATAAAGTAAAATACACTATTACAGATATTTCTCTAGATCTTTGCTTTATTGCTCATACACTATTGTGTAACTAATATTTTCAATTATTAAAACTGACATTTTGACTATAGTTTCAATACCAACCACTTTGGTCAAACACCGAAATATTGGTTAATCTCAAATTGTGTAACTAATATTTTCAATTATTAAAACTGACATTTTGACTATAGTTTCAATACCAACCACTTTGGTCAAACACCAAAATATTGGTTAATCTCAAAACTAATCAAGCAGTCCGTTTGCAACCCATTTTGCCGAAAATATATGAGTTTGAGAAGAAAAGAAAATGACGCCTGTTGGGCTGAGCTTGCTATGAATGTAGTTAGAATAGGATTAAATACAGAAATAAATTATAGATATAGTTTACCAATAGAGAATATTGTCGTGTATCCTTGCACTAATTGGTGCACATACATTCTATTCATTTCAACTGCTCATCATAACTTACATTACGCATATATGCAACAAGTTAGCTTAAAGATTCCCAAGATTCCTCAAATTATTATTTATTAAATTTTTTTAGCCTTCTTTCTTGCTGGTGAATTCTACTCCACTATCTTTATTAATCAGCAGGTTGTCCTGGATATGATTACTCACTATCATGACAAAAACGATGCCGTGAATTCTAATTTCGCACAACAGCACACATTTTATTACTCATACCGCACAATTTTATTAGTTGTTGCACACCTGCCCAAAGAAGACTCTTCGAGAAATCCATTGTATTTCACAACATCCCGACTGGACAAGCTGTCATCTTAATCTCAAAACTGTATCTATTTTTTCATCGTGTCTGCTATTACAAGAGACAAAATTGTCACCGAGTAAATTTTAGTGTGCAGATATCTCTAAAAATAGAAGGGGGACTGATAAAACTTTTATACGGTACTGGAGATAATCTGGGTATTTGGAGTTATTTATGTCATCATCATATATTCTTCATTACGAAATTGTGAAAGGGTATTCATTAAGGTTACATCATTTTTGTCTCTAGTTTGGGGATATTTGCATTTGTTTCGTCTGGAGGATGAGTGATGAGTACAATCGAGTTTTTTCTTGCTAGCTTTCTTCTTTTTTCTCGTCCTTTTGGAAGTGTTATGTCTGATCAATCATCATAGTCGCTCCTCACTGAGAAGTTGATGTCTTTGATTTTAAGCAGAAGCACATAGTTTTATCTTGTGGTTGTTGTTGGAGGGTGTCTACAGTTAAGATTAGAATTTTTAATGTAAATACCTTATCACATTGAAAGGACATTCAGCGTTAAAAGGTTTAGGGAGCTTACAGTATAAAACAATCAGGCATCGGATTTTGTTGACCCTAAAATCTATAAATTTGTGAATGTACGGTATAGATTGGATAAACGATCCCTTTGAAAACTATCCTCTACTAAAAACCTTAAGGGGCCCTGTCTGTATTTGTAGATTTGAAGTGAGACTTGAAAGTAAAGTGATTGAGAACCTTGGTGGGTTAATATATTAATAACTAGAAATGAATTTGAATAATTAAATTTTGACGGATCAGTAACGCTCACTTTTTGGTGATTTCTTAAAGTAGTCATTGTTTTGGGTGTTTGAAACTACTCAAAATGTTTATGCTCAAACAATTAAACCTGGTGTGATGTGACGGAAAAGATGTTGAGAGAATGTGACATTGACTGCGAAAACAAGTCTTAAAATTAAGATTTTATCAAGATGAGTGAAAGACAGTGCCAACTATCCCTACCTAAAACTACTTCATTATAGATATAATTAGATAGGTTGAGCTGCTATATGTATTATGCGGCAAGTTAATTTTTTAGAGTTGGATAAATTTACCAAAATACCCTCCTCCAGAATATTGTGGCGGATAAATTCGTTAGATGCTTCCACTAGTTGAGTTCTTGCCAATTGTGGGATAACAGTGAGAGCTGTATCACGGGTGTACTTCCGAATGAGTGGTTGTGCAATAGGTGATTGCGACCATAAACAGTCCTGTGTTGTCCTTCGCAGCTGAGTGTTGGACTTCATTTGAAGAGAAAGCTAAGTGAGAACGAAGAGTGAAGCCGTGATAGAAGTGTAACAGCAATATCTGCAATCATATTGATTTAGACAATTCTTGAAAGGGATTTGCATTGCACAAGCAATTCAAATGTTCACCCCATGAACCATCTATCAGTGTGCGAGCAAAGTTTTGCGAGCGCCATCTGGTATTAGTAAGAGGCTTCATCGGACTTAATTTACTACAGTGTGCGTGTTCATAAACACTCCCACCAGTTACTAATTTAACAAGACATGTAAAAGATAGGTTCAACTTTTTCTACCACATAAAAATTCAAGATGTAGATAGTTTACACTATTATATCTACTATCAGCTCAATATACGATTTCTTGCCAAAAGCTTCCAATACCTGAGCCAAAGATAGACGTTTATTACACATTACACTACAGGTCACGGCCCGTACCCCAGCTATCTCTACAGATTCGGATTATATCAGACAAACCACTGTTCCTATGGGAACACGAATGCATTATGCCTTAGAGCAGTGGTTCTTAACTTTTACAGAATCACGGAACATTTGCTATTTTACAAGATTTTTGCAGAACACAGACGTAAAATAAAACTGTATCTATATTTTTTATATTACATAATAAGTAAAATCACATACGTAACAGTTTAGATTTCAGTCAATAGAAAATAACAATCAGTAAACGAAATTTAAAAAAAAGTATCGCATTTTTTAATGAGATATTTGGGCCTGATGACTTTTACAAATGTTTTCAATATCTGGTCTTATGTGTGAAATAGCTACTCTCATTTCCTCGTCTATATTTGTCAGCCTTTCACGTTTCTTTGTCTTAATATTCGTTTAAGTTTAACCACCAAGCTCTAATAAGCACGATGTTGAAAATTGTAATAAAATTTTAATGGCGTTTCCAGAAATAGTTTTAAACTCGGTTTGATCAGAAATCCAAAATTCTTCAACTGTCATTTCGGAAAATTTCATTTTGAGAGTGCGATCCGTTGACAATATAATGAATTCTTTCTTTTGTAACTAAAACTCATGTGTTGACTGCTGCATAAAATGGATATCATATCCAATCATAATTTACGATATTCAAGGCGGGAAAGTATTTCGCAATTTTTTCTTCTAGTAATGTTAAATGTTGTGTCATAGAATAGGAAATTTTCATCGATATTGTTATTTTGGGCTGAAGGAAACATGTGTGTTGTCCTCTTTTGAGTGAATAGAGTTCTCCAAAGTGATTTTTTTAAAAATGATAACACTTTGTCAGTGGATGTTAGAATATTTTCGTATTTACCTTGCACACCAGTATTCACGTTACTTAAATATTTGAAGATATCAGCTAAATATTGCACACAAACTCCTCTCACACGCGAAAGCAGATTTGATTCATGTTCTAGTAAAAATCCGTAATTAAAATTGATGAAGGCCAACATAAGAATAAGGAAAGATGATGAAACTAAAAACAATGACTTTTGCTCTTTCAGTTTTTTTTCGTCTTATTAACCAGTTTAATTTTCAGTGATTTTCAAATATTGCCGTAACACCTTCTTTAAGTAAACGGAGCACCAGTGCTTCTCGGAACACTGGTTGAGAACCGTTGTCTTAGAGAGTCCCCTCACAAATTCATTTCACCTGCTTTGCACACTTACAAGACCCACCTCATGATAGCTGAACCTTGCACTAAAATGTAGTTAATCGAGAGAGGATGTATACAAAAGTATCATTAGCAGTCGAGACTTTATAGCAACAACATACAGTTCACAAATACCCATGGGATGACCAACAAGAAAAGCCAACATAGTTCTATTCATTTATGAAACCGATCAACTCCCTAGGGAGAACACTAAACCGGTGAATTTTTACAAGGCTTGACACTAGGTATCCCTTGTCGAAATATACATTTGCTAATCGGTTACTAAACTATTATAGAAAAAAAAATTATGAAATTTCGCCATTTGTATCGAGCTTTCCGTTTATCCGATTATTGACATTCATTAGACGCCAGTCAGAAATCGAATCAGACGTAGGCGGAGTCTAAGAATACTCGAACCATCTCACCGAGACAGGGCCGAGCATCTGTTGGGAATCCTGAGCTCACTTCAGCAGTCGGAATGAAGGACGTAAATAACATTTAGAGGCAACCGGAGAGGGCCGTATGGAAGCGTATCAGACGTGGGTTTAGATCCCTCCGATCGATACCTTAAACACGATGGAATGGATTCAGCGTCTAAAACTCGAGTTCCAAAAATTATCAGATAAAGGGGGTCGAATATGTCAATGCATATTTAGTAGTAGTAGTGTTACTGTTCACCGTTAATGGTGTTTTACATCTTAGTTTGGATTTATATTTCAACTCACATAATGGGAGCTGTTGCACATTCTAAACGATACGAGTACAATGAGGTCGTCGAATTGAACGAGCGATGGGTTAAAAATTGGAGGGTCGAAACTAGGTCCAAAGACCGTCGTGTACACGGGAGCTGATGCACGTTAAATCTGTCGTAACCATCAAATGTCCCCATGTTGGCGTGATGAGGAAGTGTGGAGAGTAGGTTGTCAGCTCAGGTGTTGTTCTCGTCAACTGACCGTTGTTCAAAATTACGATGCTTTGTCCATGGATCTTTCTCTTCCTTCGAGATTGATTCCGGACGGTCGCCCATAGCCCGTTGTTGTTGCTCCGGAGCGACGTTAATTAACTATCTACTGACACAACAAGTAATGGATGGTAAGAATCGTGATATTTATGAAATCAGAATTTTTCCAGGCTTTTGACTAGAGCTTGACCCGATGCCGGTGTCAGTCATTCCTAGTCTATTGAATATTACCTAGTTTGTGGTTGTGAACCTATAGCATACCTGCTAACTTTTTAGGATTTTCCGGAAGCCTTCAGGAAACACATTTCCTTTTCCGGATTTTTCATCGGGTGAATTTTTAGTAAATTGTTGGGGAGTGTGATACAAATATGAGTTTTTTTTTTCTAATTTCTGGGACACTGTAGATTAATTGGTACAAGATGGACTTGGAAAATTTGGTTTGCACTTGCGCTACCACACATAAAATTTCGAAAAAACAATTTCAGAAAACTCAGTCACCATAACTCACTTTTCTTATTTAAATTCCTCCATTGTGAATTCTATAAAGAATGTGCAAAATAAAATTAGACATCAGTTATCTAAAATCCAGGTGCGTTTGAAATGATATTGCCTCTACTTGACAAGGATGCAACTACACCTGTTACATTGTCAGTGGTAATCTCAAACGTAGGACACAAAGCTGCTCGTCCTTTTAATTCGATTTGATGACGCATGGGCCAACCTGGAATGATGGAAACACAGCAGGGATTCCCTTCTGCTCAGAGCGGAATGGAGGTTTTCACCGCAAAGCGCCGTTCGCCTCTGTCCCTGTTGCCCACGATAGAAAGATGGAGAAAGAGGTCAGAGACACGGGAGAGACATGGGGGATGGGAGCGGGGAACCCTTTCGTGTCGGAAATGAGTAGTCGCCCGGGGGTGGCCCCAGCATGCAGCGCCACCTTCGGGGAAAGTGCCTCATCAGTGTGCCAGTGGTGGTTTCGGAAGTAAAAGGAGGCGATGACGTGTTTTTGTTTCCGTAAGTGAGTTTTTCTCTCGTGAGCTGATAGTGACGGAAGATAATTTGTTTTGGTATGTAACGTGGAAGTAGAACGACGACTAATACAATTATCCCTCACCATACCGCGTCGCGATGTATCGCATATTCGTATATATCGCTCTTTCCTTTAAATTTTTTCCTGATTATTTTATGGCCGTCTAAATCTCAGTATCATACCAATTGGAATTTCAAAGTTCACTTGTTTAAGCAGCTATCTTGAACTGAGTTGGTTTGAAAGATCCGGTAGCCTCAAAAACATGGACGATGTGAAAATTCCTTCTTAAAAAATACTCTAGTCTTGTTTCAATTTGTTTTAAAAGGTTTTACCATCGATTTTACGTTTGACTTTATTTTAAAGCGTTGAAATTGCGTTTGGGTAACATGCCAAGTTACGCCGAACATGAAGTCCTCTGTACTAAACTTTGCATAAAAATCCTCTCCTGCAATTCTCTTAAACTTTCAATATTAAACGAGTAAATTGTGAGAACAAAATTTGGTGCTCATAACATCAGTATTCCCAAAAAGAGTGATTTTTTAGTTATTGTAATTTCTTACAAATGCCTTAGTGAGTGGTAGACAAACGAAATGACCACTATATCAGGCTGCTTTAAAAGTAATTAAGTTCTTGGTTGCAATCGGGAATTCGCTGGTGCTTCCAGAAACGATTATCGTAATCAATTATACAATAAATTCTGTCATGACCTGTGTGAAGAAAGTAAGAGTCGTTTGGGAGCAATGACTCCGGTCGATTTTCTTGTTTTCTATCTTGTTACTAGCTATTAGAAGTAAACAATCCCTCTCGAGTGACAAGGGCGTGCACCTCGAAACGGGGTCTCAATGAATAACCGCACGTTTCGGAGAAAAACTCATTTGCATTCCTTATGTCGGAACGGTATGTGGAACACTGAACGACGACGAACACCCGTGCTCCATTTCAAGAAGGCCCCGTTCCGCCAAGATTTGCTCACGATTCCCTCGACCGAACAACCCTTTGTTCGAACACGAACGGTCTTGGGGGAACGTCTGGGAACAACAAACGGGTGTTATTCGTCACTTGGAAGGAGAGCGAAGGACGGAAATATTTTTTCTCGATTCTCTGTGAGGATATTCTTTAAGTGAGTTCAGGGGAACTTAAGTATTCCACTGAAGGCCTTCTCTAGGTCAACGACACGTAATCAAATGCTATCTTACAAAAAGAACACGGTTATTGATATTTTTACTCCTGGAGATAACGAACTGCCCCCATATTTGTACCCTTTTGAGTCTTCACTGGGTTAAGGTTGCTTTAACAGTAAAATGCGTGCTCAAGTAAAATTAAACAGTTTATGGAAAATAAATAAATTCACAAATTCGATGGAAACTTTTTTAAATAATAGTACAAAATAGGAAAGAACATTTGTGAAAACTAATTCCTTCTCATCCACATATTTCAGACATCCAAATCTCTCTTCATCCAGTTAAGGTTCATTGCTTGAAACAAGGGACCTTCGAACACCCAATCCCTGAAGAAACATGTCGAGATTTTCCTTCTTTTCGCAAAATAAATATTCGTTAGGAAGCAAGTAAAAAAGGGTGATATAGCCGAGTGAGAGAGATATATCAAGACTTCGTATGACAAGGAGTTGTTTTATATGGGCCTTAGGGGGGATCGTGGTAAGTTAAACTATGCATATATCTACTGATGTGGATCCTTTACAAAATTAACATGAGACAGGTTTGTAGCGATTGTATCTATTTGTTGCCAGCAATACAGAGACTGCAAATCACGCTACGTTATAAGTCACGTTTTGCTGGAAAGGTTCGTCATCGCTGTCATTCATACAGTAATCGACCACACAATAGTCACACCACGCTATTTTTGTCGAAAAGTGTCCGTTTTTCGATTGGACCTGTCATTCCTCGTACTATCGTCGAATTTTTATTCTTGCGGTCGTTCAAATTTTCAGCTGTAAAACTGACAAACTACCATTTTGGCATCTCTGGAGTTGCCGGTACCTGAGTCAATAGAGATGTAAGTAAAGCACCAGACGGATATGCAAATTTGTATGTGTATGCACCTCCATAATTCCAAATCTAATAGAAAAACGGACACATTTTTGGAATAATGTTTGGGATAGATCTGGCCAAGCAATACCTTTTCAATCAAGTAAAATGGAAATTTACTCGTGGAAAGTTTTTATTGATACCGAAGAAAGAAACATACCCAGTAAAACCAAATTTTTTAGTTACAGTGGTTTTGGACAAGGAATAGCACTGCATTTCCAAAAACCGTCACACTGAAAAACCAAAAGAAATAATCCACTGAAATGCAAGTGTCTATAAATTTTTGCATGCAGTTATTTTTTAGGTAAATCTGACGTATTGAACAAAGACAGCCAATGTCAATTCCGCAACCGTTGACAATTCGACTGAAATCTCAACACATACCTCCGTCCACACTGTACACATTAAGATAAAAGATGGAAGGAATAATTTCTGCTCTTTTGATTGTTTCTTTAATCGGTGTGGCATTTATATCGCTTCCTGCATTCTACTCAATCAAGTTGTTCGAATAGAATCTTCTTGAGACACAAACATATTTCTGTCTGCCACGCTGATGCAACCTCTTTTTTGTCATTGTGTTATATTTCACTCGTGGCATCAAGATGGCTGACAACTTAAGCTACATCAATAATACGTGTCCTTTCGGTTTATTTATACGCTAGGGCTGCAGAAGATTCCTCATTTAAAAGTTTGTATGATGTGTGCCTGTGACTTCAGACAGCCTTAAAAACAATTATAAATACCGTAGAATAATTTTTGAAACATAAAATCTATCGCAGTATACTTGCCATTATATAGCAGTTCATAATGCTAATTTATTAAATCTTTATGGTAAAAAAGAGTATTGTTTATCAGTGCATGTCACCAAGTGCTTTAGAGATCATGCCAAAGGCGTGTCCATAGAGAGAAAAATTACTGAATTCATACCCTGACAATTTCATAACTCTTCATATTCAATCAGTTATTTGAGTAGCTACCAAGCCGCTGTGATCGAAGCATTCAGCGCTGTCCAGGAAATATCACGTGGAGGTGGTCTACATTTGTTCACCAGGGGACTGTACCGACCACCTGCTTCCGACTAGCGCGTCTTTCTAGGAACGGCTCTTCGTAACGTGATGATTCTATTCAGGACCGTAGGTTGGTCGGTAGATATTAACTCGTGATAAGTGAATCGATTCTTCAGTTTGATTCTTTCGTAACTTATTTTGATCCACAGTGAGCTATGATTGATTATTTACTTGTTAAAATATTACCAGGACCGGACTGAGGGAAACCTCAATAGTTTTTGTGCATCTCCCGTCTTAGCTCTGTTGATTATTCTTGTACTGCTGTCACCACGCAACACTTAAATTTTTTCTTCAAGTTTGTATTTCGACGATTTTTAACAGTATCTTCAAATATTTCACACTTAATATTCATTTTCCTCTTTTAGAAGTAAAAATCTCTCATCTTCAATTGATTGAGTCCATATATATCTGCATGTATTAGTTCACTAACTGTTGAGGCTCTACTTTCCACGAGTTTAATATCTACCGACCTGCCTACATTCCAAAATAGAATCGTCCACGCAACGAAGAGCCATTCCTAGAAAGATGCGCTAGTCCTGCTTCCGCCCACCTTTTTACAATCTTCGAAGCCAGATTATGACCTCTGATGTACTCGTGCCGGACGTCTCTATGATAATGGAGCATTAGGTCCAGGATGATGCTCAGAAAGTCTCGTTGATGATGAAGCATAAGATCCATGAGGATGTACAGGACGTCTCATTGAGCATGTAGCATTAAGGCCACAATGATGTGCAGAACGCCGTTGATGATGAAGCATTAGGTCCACGATTGCGCGCAGAAAGTCTCGTTGATAATAGAGCATAAAGTTCACAATGATGTACAGTATGCCTCGTTGTTGGTAAAGCATTACGTCCACGATGATGTACTGGATGTTTCGTTGATAGTGGAGAATTAGATCCACGATGATGTACAGTTGCGGAAAAAAACCCGAACCACCCCTCTTCATTCGAGCAATTTTTAACAGTAGTGAAAATTCAAAGATGGTGTTTGACAAGAACCGAGTATCTTCTATAAATTCAAATACATAAAATTTGCATAAGGGACCGTCTTTATATTAAATTGAGCGCTAACTTCATAATTTCCAATAGGAACCTCCTATTTCGACACACAATGTCGAATCTATCTCAAAATTTAACTTCAGGTACCAAATTTTATGTCATTAGGTCTTACCATTTCGATGTTATGAGTACAGAAAAATTGAGGCTTCAATTATTAAAGCAGATTCTTAGACTTTTATGGATATATTCCTAAATAATATATCTATAGCGTTGATATTCTGTACCATGTTACTGTTACACAACCCGAACAAAATACACCTAATATTTTATTTTGAAAATAGTTTTTAGTATACAATAATATTTATTAAAAAAATGTTTGAAAAAATTATGAATTGGAACCTTATTTTATTTTGATAGGAATTTATTCAAAAAAAGGACTTCTATTATGGTCATGCAAAATTTCAGCTCATTCCAGTGGTTTCACTCTACATTAAGTTTTCCTCATTTTAGCAATGTTAGGGTGCAACCAAAAAATTTAAAAACGTCTAACAAACCTCGGATAATAATTTTCGGATCATTGTTGAATGTCTGGAAATATTTTTTCTCGACATAGATTGTTCACACAATCCTTAAAGTTTGTTAATTAACAAACCTTTTATTACATTAAAGTAAAGTAATTGAAAGGGTTCAGCACAGTGCTACAAAAATAATAAAGGGGATAACAAATCTCGACTATAATAAACGGTTAAGTAAGCTAAACATGTATACACTGGAAAGAAGAAGAAGGAGGGAGGATTTGATTCAGCTTTTCAAGTTGGTAAAACAAGGGGACACAGAGGGCTTAATTTTAATAGGGATAACATAACAGTATAAATTGTATAAGACACATTTTAATCGGGATTTAAGGAAAAATTACTACTTTAATAGGGTAATAGACAATTGGAACGCGTTGTCAGAAAATATAGTTAGTTCAAAGGGAGTGTACGAATTTAAGATACAATTGGATAGTCAAGGGGAATTGGGGAATTAACAAACAAAGGACCAGCCTTGTTGGGCTTGAGCCTGTAGCTGGTTGTCAATATTTGTATTTGTATTAAAGTTTCATCAAAACATACGTCGGTTTTACTGTATAGAGTTACAGAAATTCACAGGTGAATGAAAAAAATAAGCATTTTATATCTGTAAAAACCTTAAATAGTTTCAGTTTGAAGAATTCAGTCTTTATATTTCATTTAACCTAACAATCAAACTATTTGAACTAACATCCCTGCAAACATTAAATTATGCTAAAGTTGCATTTCTTTGTTGGACGCCTTATATTAATTTGAAGGTACAAACTGAAAATTCAACTGAAAATGTAAAAACCTATCAAACTCTATGAATGGTATTTATTCTGTGTCCCCTATTTCCCCTTAAAATTTGTGCACTTTTGGTGCACGAACACTGTGTCTACTGAGTCTTCAGTGAGTGTGTTTTGGTGGGAATTAGTAACCTTCCATCGTGTTGTTGTAGCCAAGATCTAACACATGTTTCTTTCTGCCAATGTTTTAATAAAGTTTCTGCGATGCATCCTGCTTTTTGGCACCTTTCACTATTTCACTTACTCTGTGAAAGATGATGAACGAAAGACGTCACAAGGATCCCAGTCACCATTTACGTGTTTCAAATGGATGCATAGGGTAGCAGATCTACAGGACTCGGGGATGGGGTGAAATGGCTCTGTAGGTTTGTTCTAGGGATGTCAACTCTCAGAAAATAACCGGTTTTCGGTAAACCATTTTTTTTGTTGTCCAATTATAGCTGCTCCGGTTTAACCGAGTCAAAAAAAAAAACCGGTTTTTAAAATAAGCGATTTTTAAAAAATTCAAGGTGTTTCTATGCAGTTGTATATAAAAAATGCTAAATGGTCGTTAACTGTTTTTATTTATCACATCACAACTGTTATAAAAATTCACATAAATTCTAAAATAAACCAAAACTTAATTGTTTCAAAATGAAGGTACACAAACTAATAAAATAATTAAAATATTAGTTACCTTGTTAGATTGTTTTATCTATTCAACCCAATCATTTTTATTTACTCTGCTCATAAATACTCGCTCAGTTATATGCTGGTTAGTTAATCGACTTCTGTCATCCGAAACCACAGAATTCAGAGCAGATACTAACCTTTCAGATAGCACAGAACTTCCAACAACTGTCAAATACTTAAAAGCTAGCAATGTTAATGCAGGCGAACGTGTCTTTCTTTGACCCCCAAATTCAAGTGGACTACTATCCCTTAACAACAGAGGCTGCTGCAAATATAGTTTGAGCTCATTGGGAAAGTAAGCCTCTGCACCCTGCGATTTTGGAAAAATGGATTTTGTCAAATTTTTGTCACGTGTTGCCCAAAGAAGGCTTGAGTTTGTTGAATCTGAACTCTCTGGTATTGCTGAAAGAGACGAATTTTTTCTTAATTGATTCAGGTAGTGCGGTAACTCTTTGATGACTTGGGAAACTGCTTGACTAGCAATTGTGGAAGATATAAAGTTTTTTGAATCTGGGGTCAGAAAGAGACGCTTTGCACAGAAGAGGGTTGGATAAAAGAAGTTTTGAACGAGAGTGAAAACTTTGCGACAACTTTGCTTATAACATTTTAGAAATATCATGAATTATAGTAATTTTTGCCAGTGATGCCTTAATACATGAAATAAGAGGGACACAAGACTACCAGTTAAATATTCACTCCCAGATTCAAACTCGGCGCCTGTAAATATGTGTGTTAGGCATCTCCTGTTCAATTTTACATCGTAATTAAAAGTTGTTTGGTATAAAAGTACTTTAGATCATCGCTCACCCCTTTGTTTATACCTCAACCCGCATAGACTAAACAATACAAAGTCAGAGAATGACAACAAGCTATGTCGCGGTATTGGTTGAAAAGGAATTTAAATTATGTGGATCTTGAAGAATCAGTTATGAAAAAAGAACCATTTGCATCCCATACACAAAGCCCCCCAAATACAATTTTCTTGAATTTTCCGGGCCGTTTTTTTTGTTATTAGTTTTTAAAATAACAACCGCGGCTATAACAGTGCCAAGAAAACACCGAAAAAAACCGGTTAACCGAAACGAAAAAACCGACTTATCGGTTTAACCGGACGGTTATTGACATCCCTAGTTTGCTCTCTGAGCTAGCAACCTGAGAGATTGTTTATTGTATTTTTTTATATTTACGTACACTTTACATGTGAATAAACATAACTTCGATTTACGCTTGATTAGTTGGCTTTATAGTGTGTGCAGATCTGATTGACTCTTTAACATTGAAAATATTTTGTGGAGACCTCGAGTGCTGTGTGTCCTTCTAAATACGTCCTTGATCACTCTTGCCGTAGGAAATGGACTAGATACTTTTCTCGTCTTGCCCAACCCCTTCGCCCCCAGCGCATACACAGATTCTTCGCTTGCTACAGGTATTTTAACTAACTTCATACTGGTGCAACGCAACGGGCTGTTGGCGATGGGATAAAACCCGAAGGGAAAGATCAGACTACAAGACCACGTAACTTTGAACCACGGTCAGAAAACGAGGTCAGCACATGAGCTGGTACCCCACTCTCCAAACTGCAACAACACGCCAACATGAGGACATTTGAAGACCTGACAGTTTAATATGTACCAGCCCCTTTGTACACGCCGGTCTATGGTTGGATTCGAACTCGCAAGCTTCCGGTTGCTAATCCGTTATCTTCCAACCGGGCTAATATGGACATAGCATGTTCACTACAAATCGGTACTCTCGAAACGAATTTTAAAAAATGCCATCGCATCCTTCATTTGAGGGTCAGGCGCTGGTAGATTTAATAGGATGTTACGTATGTTTATTGAATTAAGATTTTGAAGTTTTTATTTTTATCTGCCTAGTTCTCTTCATTTCACCAGTCGTCATCTTCATGTAGAATTCCTTCCCTACAACTGATTACACCTTTATTTCAACCTTCCTGTCGTCCTTTTCCTGTCTCGATGCCTTTTCTTTTCTCCTAGTCCAAGGGGTTCCATATAGCTGAGTCCTCTACTAGTCCCATATTTCCTCTTGTGATTAAAAGCGATGTAAAACCACACAGGCTTTACAAAATCTTGATAAAAATGCGACAATTGGCGACTAGAATGGGATTCACATCTTTAACCCTTCTTTGCATAATGGTGGAAATTTCCATCATAACATTGAATGCCCAAAAATTATATAAAAGAACAAGTTCACTTTAAGTTGATCGTGTCTATATACCTTTTTAATGTCCATTGCATAAAAAAAACATAGCTGTCAAAAATAAGCAAGTGTCACTATCAGTAAAACGAGCTTGAAGTTGTGATTCCGCTGTTTGTTGTAGTTGCAATACACGTATGATTTCGTTTTTAATTTAGTTTTATTATATTTGAGTTTCTATTGCTAAAAAAGTGAAAATGAGTGGAAGAAAGGTTTGTAACATGTGTTTCTGTTATTTTTAGAGCAATTTCTGAAAAAGTTTGCGTTTAATTTAAAAAATATCACATGATACCATCATATTGTTTTTTGTTAAATTTATACTATTAATATATACTAAGATTTTTTTTAAACCATTTTTCCTTTAATTTTGAACATGAATTATATCACCTTGATTTATTTCACCAATAAAGAAAAAAGCATGCAAAGAAGGGTTAAAACACGTCCGAAAGGGAACTTCTAAAGGTTTCATAGCGCAATAGTCATATTTGGCCAAGCTACAAGACAGATAACGTCAAGTAATCAACAAGGAAATAAATAGAGCAAAAACTAGGACAAGCGAGTACGTCGGATCACTAGGGGAAGACACTTCATTACGGTACCTTTTTGGTTATGATGCCAGTGTTTACTTAAAAAAGTAAACACGGTAAAGAAAGTAAATGAAGTGAAGAAAGGAGCCCCCGAGTTGGAAATATACGAGGATACAGGTAGTGAAATAAACATTAGAGTCGACGGCCAAATGTAAACTCAAATTCCAAATTAAAAATGAATGGAAAAAGCGTGTCACGCTCATTTCGCTTCTTGCATCACGTGACATTAAACTCTGCTCATGTTTATACAATTCCATTACTTCTACATCTTGGTCAATTGAGTATCACAACATGCATCGATTAAGTTGGATTTCGAAACTAGATCATTTTGGGTTGTGCCCCCCCCCCCCTCTGCATTCCTAATACATCCCTGCGCTGTAACACTTCGAAAGAGAAACTGAGAAATGATCAATTGAACGACTCCTTTGGGAGCCGCACGGTTCTAAAACTTGTGGGTTAAACATTGATATCCCTTGTTTGTCAATGTGCGGTTTCGGCAGCCGTGAATCACGGCCTCCGTGAAGTTATTTGCGGTGTCTTCGTGAAGAAGGCCGAATTCGGGAGTCGTCTGCCCTCATTGTCTTCGCACTCCCTTCCTGGAAGATTGCCGGCATCCGGAGTCGTTCACGGTCAAGGGCCGGATTGTCTGGGAGGGTCCGACCTTCGTCTGCCTTCTCCGCGGCGATCGATGCTCTCGTCTGCCGTGTATATGCAGCGCGAATGCGGACGTTTCGATCGCTCGGATCGCTCCTTCACGGATCATTTTGTTGTCCGGATAGCGAGCACTGCTCGCTTTTCCGATGAATGCAGGCAGGCGGAAGTGATTTCAACAGGTGCTCCGATGCAAAACCCGACCCTCCTCTGCTCATTAACACTCAGCGAGGCGAACACGCATGTATACGTTCGGCTACCTTCACCCTACCGCAGTTTTCCCAGCGCTGGGGTGTGTGATCCAAAATTTCGGTGAATTGCTCCAGTGCGACGCTAATTAACTCCTGCCTACCTTTACCTACCCCTTTTACATTGACAATTTTTTTCAGTGCCTCTCTAAATAATTCTATCTAAACTTTATATAAATTTTGCAAGCGTAGCTGTGATTAATTCTGGAAATTTACCAAAATACTTATATAGCTGGGTGTTATGTTAGAATTTTAAAAAATAGTTTGGTTGATTGGTAATTTGGTAATTTTCAATTAACGTCGTACTAGAGCAACACAACGGGCTATAAAGATAGTTTGGAAATAAATCAACTTGGTATGGTATTTTTTAATTAATGTCGTACTAGAGCAACACAACGGGCTATAAAGATAGTTTGCAAATAAATCAATTTGGTATGGTATTTTTTAATTAACGTCGTACTAGAGCAACACAACGGGCTATTGACGACTGTCACATCACCCAAATAAATCACCTTGGGAACTGAAATTATAAATCTGTTTATTAAAATGAGAAATAACAAAACGTAATTTTCACATATAGACACACTAGATTGCTCACTGTTATTAGAAATTATTATCAATCGAATCAGTAAAATTAAAAATAATCGCTTACGAGAAGAATATATATATGAGTCTGGTGTTGTTTCTTTGACTCTATTTTTGTCAAGTAGAACCCTTATACATCCTCATCATCTGACCATGGTTAAAAATTACGTGGTATTGTACTCGGATCTTTCTCTTTGGGATTGTTCCTGACCATCATCCATAGCCGTCGTGTTGATCTAGTACGACGTTAATTAAAAATACAAAATACCGTAAACATCATCGACCTTAAAATGAAATAGACGGATCATGTGGGCGGAGTTGCAGTCGTAAGATCTCTGAAGGGTAAATCACAAATCGATATATAAGATTGGCTATGGTAGCGCAGACTAGTGTTTTTAATCACAGTGGATAGTGACTTTTACCATCAATAGTTTAGGATTCATGCTTTCACCCACAACCACGTGGCATATCTTCAAACCGAGCAACTGGAAGAAATAACATGAAACTGTGGGCACATACTCCCTCTGTTTCATTTTAAGGTCGATGTTATACATACAGTCAACCACTTACAGTCGGTTCATTTCTTCAGTTTAAGAAATCAATAACAGTGTATCACTGTAGTACGTGTGTATAGACAAGAGGTTAAGTTTTTCTAAACATTTTATGCGGCAATTTTTTTAGCATCTTATCGTCCACTTCCAGAATTGCCCCCCCCCCAAATGATTCCTTTGATGTCTACAAAGAGAGGGCTTCTGAGCTCACTTTGGGAAACTGGTGTAATCGAAGAGAGAACTAACTATGTGTAGTATCGATTTGATATCGTGATCGGGCCCTATTTGGCAATGGGAGAAGTAACAATTACCGACGAACTAGAGTGGCTCCCTTCACATCATCAGTATCCGGATCAATCTGAATCCTGTAAAAGCTGACTGATGAAGATTCGGATTGGTTGTATGTGGGCTTCAGGGCGCAGGGGCCATATTTGCCATAGTTAGGTCAAACACAAGACAGAAAAGGCTAAGAAAGGCACATACGTATAAAGTTAGTTGCTTTTTATGGCGCAAGGGCCATACTTAGCAAAGGTGCATCAACGTCTTGTAAATGGACACACATCAGGAAAGCTTTACTAACACAAAAGCGAGAGCGATACACACAGGGAGGAATCGAACCTGCACCGCCGACAACTTGCAGTTTGCAAGCTTCTGAGCCATTGCGGCCCACACTTTATACTGGTAATAATAATTGGTAGTTTTTAATTAACATCCTACTAGAGCAACACAACGGGCTCACTTTATACTGGATTCGGGTTGGTTGTTGTTATGTTGGTATTTTTTATGGAGTAAGTTTAACAAGACAGACAATGTCAAGTAATGTGCGTACAAACACAAGGAAAGTTTTAATGGCATAGAAAAGAGAAATGCGCCCAGAGTAATTCGCAGGAATCGAACCTCTACTGGATTTGGATTGATCGGTTTGAACCACATTCTATTGGTGTGAAGAGGCCCTAATTAAGAGGATTAAGTAAATAAAAGATGAAAACAATAAAGTGCGAAAATATTTAAGCTGGACAAATACGAGGGCATGTCAATAAGTAACGCACATAATGTAAAAAATAATAATGATGAAGCAATTAACGACAATATGAAACAAGATATGAAAGCATTGCCCATTTATTACTTTTCCACATAATTTCCATGCATGTTGAGGCATTTGTAGCAACGATGGGTTAGTTTAAAAATCACAAAAGCGAAAATCACACTCCCGGTCTCATAGAACTCCGTCGGCTACGAGAAGAGGCACCTTCGTACTAGGGATGCGACATCGACAGCAAAACATCGATGTTCCAAATTAAAACATCGATGTTGATAAAACATCGTTCCAAAAACATCGATGTTTTTAAACATCGATGTTTTTAAAATTCAGTGTATTTAAACTTTTTTCCCCATTTCTAAAAACTGGTTTAGCAAACTAAGAATGCAACATCGACAGCAAAGCATCGATGTTGATAATGCATCGCCTCAAACTATCGATGTTTTTAAAATTCAGTGAATTCAAACTTTTTTTTCCCATTTCTTAAAATTGGTTTAGCACCTAGTGATGCTACATCGACAGCAAAACATCGATGTTCAAAATTGAAACATCGATGTTGATAATGCATCGCCCCCCAACTTTCGATGTTTTTAAAATTCAGTGCATTTAAGCGTTTTACCCCATTTCTTATAACTGGTTTTTGCAGCTAGTGATGTGACATCAGCTCCAATACATCGATGTTTTTTATAAAACATCAATGTTTTGAAAACATCTACATCGATGTAGTATCCCTACTTTTCAGACCCTTCACCTTTGGTCACTTTGGTCTAAAAGTATGTTCAATTTGCTGATTATGAAAATTATGCTACTTGGTTATTTTGTAAATTTTTATAACGATACTTTTTTCATTTAAAAATAAAACATCGAAAAGTATAAACATCGATGTTACAAAAACATCGACCCAATACATCGATGTTTTTAAAAAAAAACATCGATGTTTTAAAAATATCGACACCGATGTCGCATCCCTACTTCGTACGGCCTCCGTTGAGTGCGTCGTTAGAGTCAAACTTCTTACCGCCAAGGAACTTCTTCATGGATCCAGACAGATGGAAATCACAGCGTTCTAGGTCAGGGCTGTATGGAGGGTTCTCCAAATTTTCCCAGCCATATCCCGATGATGTTTCCACATCATGCTCGCAGATTTTGACTCTGGTGTCATGTGTAAAGCCCAGGTTTCATCCCGCTTCAAATGTGTCGGACTGCAAGCCCCTCTGCATCCATTGCGCTGTTCCGACAGTTGTTTTGGTACCCAGCGAGAACAAACTTTCCTGTACCCTAGCTTCTCATGAAAAATGTTCAAGGCAGATCCATAAGAAATGTTGCAACTTTCTTTTATTTCATTCAACGTCGTTCGACGGTTCTCTCGCATGACGTTGTCGATTTCATCAACAATTGAACAGATTGAAGAAGACAATGGCATCCCACATCGGACTTCATCGACAAAACTCGTTGCTCCTCCACTGTTGACGATGTAATCACTAACGCCATTTTACTGGTGACAGACGAACGGTACCGGTACGTGGAATCACGAGATCTTGCATTGTGCTCAGTCAGTAGCACACTTTAGTTCCCGTTTTACTAAATAATTTCAATTTGACTAATTATTTTTCTACTTAAAAATTGACATGTGCGTTACTTATTGATACACACTCGTACATTCGTATTTCCGTTGACATCAAGTGTCGCTAATGTCCTTTCCAACGAAGAAAGAGGCCGCGGTAGCCCGGTTGAAGAAGTAGTGGTCAAGCAACGGGTGGATTGTCACTGGTACAATATCTGATGTGATGTGATTTGTTTCATGATAAAGTTAATATTATGTCATGTCTCTAACAGTATTTCTTTTTGTTCCCCACAGACCTACCTGCTTCGAGCAAGGTAAAGAGGGTGGCCATCGGCGTGCTGAAGGGTATCTGCCTTCTGGGACTTCTGTGGTCGTTTGTGTGCTCACTTGATCTCCTGAGCACCTCCTTTCGACTAGTGGGTGGCAAGCAGGCCGGCAGGGTGTTCCAGGAGAGCGAGCTTTTGCGGAACCCCGTCGTCGGGCTCATGATCGGCGTCCTCGCCACAGTTCTCGTCCAAAGCTCCTCCACATCCACCTCCATCGTTGTCACTATGGTCGGCACAGGACGTGAGTTCCCTTTTTTCTACCTCCTCCTTATCAATACGTTTATGTCCTGTCTTTGTTGAGCCTAGCCACCACTACAAAACATTTTACAGTACCATAATATATACAGGGTGTTGCAAAAAAATGTTGCCCCACGTTGATTGTTTATAAGTTGTTATTAAATATCGTTCAATGTTTTTAACAAACTACATTAACGTATTTTTATAATACTTCGTTCGTATTTTCGAATTGGAGACTCCTCCGATCTATACAGCACTGCATCGTGAATCTTTGACTTGGTTTTCTTCGCATTTCGCCTAATTCCCCTCTCAAAACTCAACTCTCCTATCTGGATTATCTTCATTGGTAGTTGGTAATTCTTTAATTAACGTCGTACTAGAGCTACACAACGGGCTATTGACGACGATCCGGGATCAATTCCCTGAGGGAAAGATCCGATGACATCACGTAATTCTGAACCACGGTCAGATGACTAGGCAACACCCGAGCTGGCACCCCACTTTCCAAACTTCCACACCAACCCAACGTGAGGACTTTCGGCCTCTACAGATTTAAGGTGCACCGGCCACCTCTACACCATACGCTAGCAAACATCCATGCACTGACCCGGATTCGAACCAGGATTCTTCCGATCTAGAGGATAACAACTTAACCACCAGACCGGTTGGTCGGCATCATCTTCGTTGAGAGCGTGTACTAATATCGATGAGTAAATTTACCCATTAAATCGCTTCAAAATACGACGGACACTATATTTAGAATTCTTACTTCACGAACAGTCTGGCGAAGGGTGGTGAAGAGAAATGTTACCACACTTTATTAGCTGGTAAAACGCTGAATTTTATCTTTGTTGCAAATTTAACAGCGGAGAAATAATGGCCCAATCCAGATTAGGTTTCGTTGAAAGTTAGTGTTAAAGTGCTACTGGAAGTGCGAAAACGCTTTAGAATTCAACAACCTAGACACACCATAAGACCAATTAGAGTTCGACGCAGATGTAACTGTTCAGAATGTTCAGAGACAACGTTCTGGAAGACCAAGAACATCGACTGACGCAGACACGGAAGAAAGAGTGTTGGAAATGTATCGTCTACAGCCAAGAACATCGCTTCGCCAGGCTGTTCGTGAAGTAAGAATTCCAACGGATAGTGTCCATCGTATTTTGAAACGATTTAATTGGAAAAAAGTTGTTGTACCAAAAGATGCGTGAATGTAGTTCGTTATAAACATTGAAAGCAAATTGTACGATAGTTAATAAACACTTTATAAACAATCAAAGTATGAAACATTTTTTTTTGCGACAACCTGTATAGTTGTGCAACCAACACTACCAAGAAGCACTCTTTGGTAGGAAGAGTTCCAATGCCTTGATCCATCATTCTTAATTGGTGAACTACGCGCACTTTGAAAAACAAATGCTCGATGGCGCTCGCCTTATTCGACTCGCACTTCGATGGATGGTCCAGTATGAGTTGAATTGCTAATCACTTCCAACCTTTGAAGCTCTGTGTAATAACAGACGCTGTTCCTCTTCTTATCACAACTTCACTTTTCGTTGCTGCTCAGCAGCTTTTCAACAAACTTCCAGCTACACTCAGTTTCGACTGCTGAAGGCAACACAAAACAGTCTGCAGTCACAATCTTCCATTGTGCTTGTGACCACGAAAGTACACTCGTGATATTAATACAGTTCTCACAGTCTCGTGCAATTTGAAACCTATCAGTCAGTGGTATCATTTATAGAATTAAGGTACTGCCAAATTCTAGATTGGAATGCATTATGATGAATCTAGCCACCACTGCGAAACATTAATATGATATAATATTGTATTGAGCAGTGTAACTCAACTCCACCATAAAGAACTTTATGGTAGACAAATGCAGTCTTTTATGCGTCTTACTAACTGTCTATACCTGCCAACTTGCGCGGTATAGCGGCATAGTGTGAGGATTTGGGTTGAATTGCTAGGATTTATGAGTATACTATAAGTTTCCATATATTTTTCTTGCAAAATTAAAAATAAATCTTCAGTTTTAAATTTTGTTCCAAAAGATGCAATGCGTTTTTCAAGAAATTTGAGGTGTTGCATTTTTTGCAGTTCCCGCAATAGAATCTCTGTGTCACAGTAATTTTTCTCAATAATTGCAACTGTTATATAAATATTTGTTGAAACAAATTATGTGTGCATAAATTTATTTCGTCTGTCGTTTTTTCTAGTAAAACTTACGTTTGTTGGGGATTAATGTGTGTATCTTTTTGTATTGGTAGTGCTGACCGTACGCAATGCCATCCCCATCATCATGGGCGCTAACATCGGCACCTCGGTGACCAACACAATAGTGTCCCTGGGCCAGGTGTCCGACCGGAGGGAGTTCCGGAGAGCTTTCGCCGCCGCCACCATCCACGACATGTTCAACTGGTTGGCCGTCATCATGCTCCTGCCCCTCGAAATAGCCACAGGTAATTTCTCTTCACTCTGCATTTCGACACTCTTCCATCACGCTCAACGATTTCGGTAGACCAACGTGATGACTTTACAGATTGTACTAATCAGATTTTGCATTGGGTTCAATTATTCAACTATGGATGTTTTCAAACTGCGTCTATCTAAATTTTACAATTAGACAAAATTTATCTCTCAAAATTTTGACTGATTTCTAATTCCGAAATCTAGAGTTAATGGTGTATGCATTTTGTACAGTTAAGTACTTTGCCTAAAGTCATTTGGGCTCTATCGTCATTGTGTACAACTGAGCCCAATCTGTAACAAAACTAAAAAGGAGAAAGATTTTAAGAAACCGGACAAAACAAATTATGACATATTCGTAAAGTACAACTCCAAAAGTTTTATAACACTATCAAGGTTAAGTAATTTCCACATGGCAGCCTTTCGTGGCACGTAGCACATCAAAGACGGGCTAAGGGCCTAGAAAATCTAATGGGGCCTGAAAAAGGTCCGACCCACCTCCTCTCGTGTAGTCTTACACACTAGGGATAGGCTGAGCGGTTAGAATTAAAACAATATCCGTAAGGACTTTAAATAGTTGGTAGGTATTTTAACTAACATTGCACTGGAGCAACACAATGAGCTATTATCGAAGGTCCGGGATCATCTCCGAAGGGAAAGAGCCAATGACAACGCCACGTAGTTTTGAACCACGGTCAGATAACAAGGCAACACCTGAGCTGGTACCCCACTCTTCCACATTTAAGTAGTCGGAGTGGATGAACTGTAGCCCCACTTGAGTAAATAAAGGTTCAAGTTAAATTTGCATTGGAAAGAAAAGTTTTACTAGGTTGATTCTCAGTTTTCTCCGTGTTAAATGTTTGTAATTTAACTATACTTGAAATGTACTGATTGTTACCTTATCCTCAGGGTACCTGGAGAGTCTGACGAATGCCATCATGGCCTCGGGCAACTGGCAACATGTGGAAGGAGCCCAGAATCAGGCCTTCTTGCAGAAGATCACAAAGCCAGCCACATCACTAGTCGTTCAGGTAAAATATACATGCCTCTCTTTCAATAATTCACAACGCATACATTTGAACAGATCGTTGGCTTACAGCAGGAACATATTAACCGACATTTTTTTGGTGATACAAAATGTATCTTTTCATGGTGATTTGAAACACATAGTCTCATATTGCAATCTGTTTAGCTTTTGTCTGTTTTTATTCTTTGACCTTAACTCTAATAGTTAGTCTTTAAACAGCTGCACGGTAAAAATATTTTTGTAAGTTAATGAATTTCTGCTCTAAGCTGATCACATATCTTAACCAACACTGAACATTGCTCTCACGCTGAGAGAAAAACTTATATTTATTTTGTAGAAAGAGTCAAATCTATATTTTCCGTATTAAAAAAAGATTTATGTAGCGTCATGATATAGTTTTAATTTCGTATTTTAACTTTAACCCTCTGGATTAATGCACACATTATTCCATACATCAACCTGACATCTTCTCTGCATGACTCCTACACAGTTCTAGACTTAGTTAATCGAAAGTTTCCTATGTTTCTTTCAATCAAGTGACACAGATATGGCTCGTTAATCAACGAAAGGTTGTAATGTAAAAACACTACTGCCTTTCTTGTGACTCTCGGGGAACTAATCCGTATCATTTTAGTGATGTAATAATTGTGTATCTTGGCAGAAAAGGGACCAATATCCCTTTTGCAAGTTTTTGGTAACAAATGATTTGGTAATTTTATAATTTTTATTGTTTAAACAGTGTACAAAATAAATACCTTCCAATGTTTCGATACTTTCTTAATATGTTGACAGGGTGATTTGGGTACTTTTTTATAGTGACTTTCATTACTTTGAAATAATTTGTGAACATAACTCAAAATCGCTGAATTTGGGAACATTAATTATTTTTCTACCCAAGAACATACCCAGAAGAGTTATTGACTTGCATTTCGATACCGTGCAATTCAGGTACCGAGTTATTCAAAGCTTACTCGGATTTTTATTTTGTAATCTTATCAGCACGTTATACTATGGTCATTCATATACTTTTCAAGGCACTAACCTAATTTTTACATGCACTTTGTTATGTGAAACTTATTACATTTTCATCAGACTCTTAAAAATTCAACTTGTCACTTTTATACTTAAATATGATGCACATGAGATGCCATTAATAACTTTAACGGTATAGTTCATCTCAACACACTTGGAATAACTTTCAAACTAAAAGAACTTTTATTTTTGCAAAAAATAATAATTCCTAGATTTTCCAACTGATATATTAATTAGAAAATTTCACGCAGAGAAAAGGTGCTTCTGACACGTCTGGCTATAGAATATACTAATCTATTAACATACATTGATTTCTACATAAATTTCTTTTCTATTAACTCGCAATCCACATCATGTGTCATTCATGTAATTTTATTTTGTGCATTGCATTATTTTGTGCAAAATTTTTGATTAATGCCTCTTATATAAATATTTCGTAGTTCATTTATAACACTGTTCCCCATTTCAAATTTAATTTCAATAGTTTCACTGTAGATAATTCCTTAGGCTAGGATAAAAACAGATTGAGGTTTTTCGTTTTAATTTGTTTATTGATATTCTACTTTGGTATCTTAATCTGTTGTACTGGCGCAGTGTGAACTTTTAGGTCCTTGTATGAATTGCATTATACCTAAATAAACTATGTGAATTAGCAGAAATGTTTTGTTTGAAAGCAGATTAGAAAATAGCAATACGAAGGAAATAAAACTCTATTTAAAACTTGAAAGATGAATACTTAATGCTCAGAATAAAAAATTTAATTTTAGTTTTTCATCCCACCTTCAAAACTGTAATAGTATGTAGAGTTACCCCCAAAATACTAAAACTTATTAAAATATTCCATTTGTCCCTAAATTCCATAACTTCAGGACTACAAAATAAAGTAATACTTCCTGTCCCAATATAAGAGTCCCATTTTACCCTTGAATTTTGTTTCTAAATAATTATCACATTTGTAAAAAAGATGCAAAAGAAGATTTGATCTTAAATTAAAAGGTATATTTTTTGAACATCGTTAAATGTTAGATATTAAGAATGTTGGACTTCTTTTGCTTTAGAATTACAATTAATATTACTATTGTTCGACGATTTTCAAGTCGCAGTTTTCCTTTTTTAATGTGTACAATTTTGTAGGCTTCACTAATAGATGACATCATTAAACTTTCCACATGGATGCAGTAATGTTAACGAAATAATTTGTAACGAATTCATTTTTGAAAAGTTCCTTGTTTCGATTTTTTGCAAGCCTTTGTATACAATGAAAAAAGAAGATCGCGTGGCATTCTTTGGTTCCCCAAACCGTAATAAATGTTGTCATCAATGGTATTATCCACTTCAAAATTGAGGAAAAAGTATCAACACTCTGTGGGGTTCGCACGCACGTTTCCGTTTTTGCTGACTGCAGTTTTCCCTGTACGTCTTCTAACCAGTTTTAACCTTCTAGACCAATAGAATCTCAGTAAAAAATTATAAATTTTCAAAACTAATAAAGATTTTTTAAAATTTATAAAAGATCGCCAGTGGTTATTTCGGTGGAGAGAGGCCTATCGTCATAAGAAGAAACGCGAGTTTAAATATTGTTATTCTAGAAAAGTATGGCCACAACTCAGATTTTAACTAAGCCCTTCCAGGGCGAGTGTAAAGGCACCAGCTAAAGGCTCTCTTGCTCCACTGAAATGACCATTGACGATCTTTTATGTTTTTAACTTTGATATATATTTGAAGTTTTTATTTTTTACTATCAATTTGAATAAGTTTTTCATCTGTTTATCTCATAGGAGTCTTTCAACCAATAGTAAAGTGTTATTTAATCACTATTGTGAGGGAAAGCTTTGCTACACACTATTCGAAAATACAGTGACACTCAGAGGTTTGATATGGGAAACAAAAATCCGGAATGTGACGCTTAGTTTGGGGCACAGATTATAAAGGGTGTCCTAAAAGTTCTCGTATTGTCGATTCCTGAATTTATTATACAAAAAAAAATATTTTAAAACAATTATTTTTATGCCAATGGTAAAAAGCACTTTTAAATTAACGTAGGAAAAAAATTTGAACTTACATTTATAATAAATGTTCAAAATTCCCACCTTTTTCTTGGAGGCAAACCTGAAGCCGTTTGCACATATTTTTAAAAACGCATTTGAAGATGCTGGGAGTGACTTCTTGTATCCTTTGAGTACTATCAATTTTCAAATCACCTATTGTTTGGGGATTTTCTTCATTAATTTTGTTCTTTAAATATCTCCACAGAAAAAAGTTAGGGATGCTGAGATCAGGGAAACGAGGTGGCCTAATGTTTCTTGAGACGAGTCGATTGCAATAATAAGATCGCAATACCATCGGCAATAATAAAGCCGCTTCTCATTGTCCTGTGGCTTGAGTTCCTTTAACATTTTTACACGATAAGCACGAAAATGCAAAAATACCGCCGAACGAGTTGATATTGCGATCGATATTGCATCATTTGGATATTTATGTGGCCAAAATTCTTTACATATTTCATATGATTTATATTCAAAATAAGCCTCAAACAGCGCAATTATCTGAATGCGTTATAAACTCATCTTGCAATGAAAAACAAAATGACGTGGAACTCAATTATCGCACAACTTGAGCGCGAAAAAAACCCAAACGATAAATATTAAAGACTCGATAAAACTATAAACAGACGATAAAATTGAATAATTCAACCCAAAAAAAACACTGGCCATAATTTTTTAAAGTTGGAGTACGGGAACTTTTAGGACACCCTGTATTAAGTCTCTCTATCATCAACTTTGTACGGGGATTAGCAATATAGCATTAGAACAAGTGTTCCAGATGTCCCTGAAATCCACCGCTATTCCGCTTATACGAGTTTCTAAATCTGGACTGCAAATCGATCAGCCATTTTTAATCAGCCCTGAATTAGTGCAGTCATGAGAGGAGGCATTTGGAATAAGGCACAAATGGAATAAGGTACAAATGTTTTTTTCCCTCTTCCTGCGGACTGTTCTAATTACTGGGGAGAGTGTGTGATCAGCGGTCCAGACTGTTTGTGCAGGATCGAATATTCGAGATGTGGAAGGGAGTGAATCAATAGGGTGGGGATGGCGCAGCGGGTCCTAGTGACATTCGATGTGTTGGCACGCCATCGTGGTCATTAGGTTGGAATACAAACAAGAGATGCGCACCATCACGGAAAGCTAAGTGGCGCTGATTCAAAATTTCGTGACTGATTTCAACGTGCACGACGTTTTTGTATTGTGTCGAAAGATAATTTAACTAAGTCAAAGGGGGAAATATTTTTATTATATTGTGTATAATGAAAGATTATTTTAATAATTAGATAACTGTGCTTCGTGAGCCGCCATATTTTGTTGCTTTGTGAGCAGCCATATTGACAGTATGAAACCCAAACATTAGCTGATTCTATTTCGAAAAACTTTCATATAAACACTACCCTACAATAATGGGCCGGACGCCAGCAGATTTGTATAAAGTCCGACTACTTGCTTGGGGGTGTTTTATGTGGTATGACCTGGGACCTTTGCTTGTGGTTCCTGGTAAATTGAACGTCGACAACTACATGAACATTTTGGACAATCAGGTTCTTCCTACGCTCTGGCAATTTTATGGAATGGACGAATGTTACTACTTCCAGTACGACAACGCTTCGTGTCATGTTGCAGCCTCTGTCAATCGAGTATCGTGGAAGAGAGTGGTATCGAGATATGGATGCAAAACGTCTTTCCTGGCCTGATCAGTCCCGACCTAAACCCCATAGAACATTTGTGGGACGAGTTAGAGCGACACTTACGGACCATGTCCGAAATCTACAGCTGAGCTGGCGACATTCTTGTTGTAGGAATGGACCCAAATACCCATAGCTGTGTATCAAAATCTTTTTGAAAGTATGCCCAGAAGGGTTGCTAGTGTAATTGAAGCATGTGGGGGACCATCCTCTTTAAAGCATTGTAAGTGTATATATGTGTAAAGCATGTATTATTTCCCTCATACCATCACATCTTGCTGTCCGGTCCATTATTGTAGGGCATTGTGTGTATATGTATATATATATATGTATATATATATATATATATATATATATATATATATATATATATATATATATATATATATATATATATATATATATATATATATATATATATATATATATATATATATATATATATGAAGGAAGTTTTGAAACACGATTTAATTTATCTATACCCGAATATTTAGAAACAAAAACTAAAATTGATCGATTAAATTATTTTTTAAATTTCATTGAATAAGAGGGTTTTTTTTAATGAAAAGTTTATAATTTTTGTGTAAAGATATTATCTTCTTATCGACTTTTTGTTTAATGCTTCCATTTACAATGTCTTAACCCTGGAAGTGGTTTCGATGAGGTGTCATGTCCATCAAGATCTGTCCAATTTTGGTAATGCCGACAAATTTTATCTCGGCGGTTGAGCCAATTTTTTATGACCAGATCAGACCAGTTTTCGTCTAATGACGAAATATTTCGTCGTTACAGCCTTTCAGTTTTTCTAATGATAAAATACCTCATAGTGACAGCCACTAGTAGGTTTAACATTTATTCAGAATACCTTTAATGTCCTTTGTAGGAATACTATTTCTCCAACAGTATTTTTAAATAACGGTAATTGAAAGGAGAAATTTTGAGATGCTTTCAGGCATTTCGAAAAACCGTGTTTAAATTGGCATAATTGAAAATGAGTTCTTTTAAAATTTATTGAGATTAGAGATGATACATACATTTTACTTCACAAAATAATTCTGACAGTATATTTTGCTTAATCATTAGCGCTATTTATTAATTGCAATTTTTGGGATAGACTCCTCAAGTAGCTGTTTGCTAACTTTTTCATAAACCAAATGTATTTTACGTTTCAGCTGGATAAGAAGCTCTTGGAAAATATGGCCGTCGGACAAGTGAACGAAACAGACCTGTCATTGCTCAAAAAGTGCTCGAGTAACGGAACGGAATACTCTTGTAAGTGTTGTCATCATTCATAACACCGCCCTTTGATTGACTGCGTCTGAAATGTTTTTATTTTTACTGGATACCACACATGAAAAAGCAATTTACTAATGCCATGTTTAAGATACAATTTAGAATGCGCTTGCACTAGTCTTATATTGATCGCCGACGTAATGTGTAACCTCCATTGAATAAAAATATCAACGAACGCTTAATCTACGTTATTTTTTACTGTTTGTTCAAAGCGTCATTGTGACGTGTGTCTTTTGTAAACACCACGTAGCTCTTTGTGGTTCGTGTAATTTAGAGATGGCTGTTATTCCGTTAGCATATAAAACAACAGTTGTGTTACAAATTAGCCAGTTAGCAACTGTTTTCAAAATATTAATTACTAACGATAAATGTTATCGTCCAAATGTTAGAGAAGTGACTTTGAAAATGATAAAACGTATTCCAAAAATTAATAAATTAAAATTATAAATATCTTAACAAAAACATGCTGAAACTTACATTTAAAAAATAATCCCTTGTTCATTGAAACTGTTACCAGCTATTAAAATAAATTGCTAACATCAGTTTTTAAGATAATAATAGCTGTCATGTTCAGTTATTTACTGTCAATATTACAATTAATTGTTAACGTAACTCTGTTAGTGTGTAAACATTTTTTCTCTTAAAATTAAGTCGATTTTTGTTAAGACTTATTTATTAATGATTTTGGTATTTTTATGGCTTTAAATGCATTGATAGGGGGTTGACCGTCTAATGTTCCTTTTCTAACGACCGAGTATTTTTTATTGAACTCAAGAGATTATGTTAGTTTGGAAATCGATGCTAATTGATGCTAGTTTAAATCTATATGATAGTTTATCATGAGATTATTCTTCAGGACTTAGGATACCGTTGCGCACTTACAAAAAACTATTTACGGTGTGAATAAAGAAACCAGGACGGAAGACAAGGATTTATTTCCTGTTATGCGAATTGGCCAAAGAAAAAGAGAAAACTTAAAATTTAACAAAACTTTTATGTGAGAAAAATGTAACACTAAAATTATCTATGCAAAGAACGTAGCAACGTAAGGATTGGTCAGCAATATATGAGATCTTCCAATAGCTCTATCTCTCATAACTCCCATTACCCTCAAGTGCACTCCTTTCTGACCATGTGACACCTGCACTTTTGTTCTCTCCGTCAAATAGGGGTTGAGCAAAGAAACAGGATATCGTTGGCTTAGAGCAAAAACTCATGGTCATTTTTTAGGACAGGCATTTTTGTCACTAAATTATTATTTTCATGGTGGGGAGAAATAAATTGTCATATTGCATTCGGTTTGAAAAAAATATAACTCTCAAAATATTTATACTTTTAATTTAAGAAATAATAGTTTTTATCGGCTGGGCGGTAAAATTTGTTTTTCGTCAGTTAATGAGTTTTTGATGATATTACATAATAGTATCTTAGGCAACTCTTCGTACAAAACATTCTGCGTTATATCATTGTCTTAGAACAGAAATTCTAATTGACGACATTTCTTTTCCTGTACCTGTTTGAAGACTATTAGTTTTTGGTCAAAAAATAAAAATCACGCACGATAGTTAAATACTTGCCGTTTTAAAAGATTACTAAGACTGCATTTATCATCACCACGAGGATAAGGATTAGTGTCTTCGAAAACATTTCGATGGATGAGTTTCTGCTCTAAGGCCAACGATATAAATGAATTTGAAAATGCCAAGAATGTCGGGTAAGGTAGTAACTGGCTGTTGCAGGCAGGTTTTATAATTTACTGACCTCTATTCCTTTTACAGGTGGTTACCTTCTGGAGATGATTCCATTCTCCGACTTCACCCTGGGCCTCGGCCTACTGGTGGTGTCCCTCGTCCTGCTCTGCTCATGCCTCGTGTGCCTGGTGAAGCTGCTACACTCGATGCTGGGCGGCCCCATCGCTTCTCTCTTGCGGCGTGTGATCAACGTAGAGCCGCCCTTCCCCTACAGCCTCTTCACAGGCTACGTAGCCATGGCCCTGGGCTGCGTTCTCACCGTGATCGTGCAGAGCAGCTCCGTGTTCACGTCGGCCCTGACCCCCCTGGCGGGGGTTGGTATCGTCTCCCTGGAACGTATGTACCCGCTTACCTTGGGAGCCAACATCGGCACTACGACTACTGGCCTGCTGGCAGCCTTCGCGGCACCACCCGCCGCCTTGCGCGACACCCTCCAGATCGCCTTCTGCCACCTGTTCTTCAACATCTCCGGAATCCTGCTCTTCTACCCCATCCCCGCCACACGGCTGCCCGTGCCGCTGGCCAAGCGGCTCGGCTCCATCACCGCCGAGTACAGGTGGTTCTCCATCCTCTACCTCATCGTCATGTTCATCGGCCTGCCCACGGCCGTCTTTGCGCTGAGCATGGCCGGGCCAATCGTCTTCGCGGCCGTCGGGGGCCCCATCGTCCTCTTTGTGTCCGTGGTGGTTCTCATCAACGTCCTGCAGCACAAGCGTCCTTCTCTTCTGCCCCTGAAACTGAGAGACTGGTCCTTCCTGCCCATGTGGATGCACTCACTGGACCCGCTGGACAGGCTTATCACCAGGGCGTGCTGCTGCTGTAAGAGCCTGCAGGAAGGCAGGAGGGACGCCCCTGCTCTAGGGCTCATTCCCAACCAGTCCCAGATGAACATCCTGCAACCCTGCTCCACGTCCTCATCGGTTCTCACCCTGAACTCCACGTGCGGGACCGAGTACCACACCATGAACGGATTCGAGAACTGCGCCTTCGGAAACATGCCCCCGAAGAGGAAGACATCCGGCAACAACAACAACAACACCATCGACTCTTGGGACTTTGGTGGCACCACCACGTCCCTATGATGATGAGGTACGCAGAGATCACGCAGCGAATCCTTTCTTGCCGGGAAAAGACAATAATGGGGACTTGAGCGAGGATTTGTGGAATGTCTTGGTCTCTAGCTGTTTTTTTTTTGCTTTGTGGAATACAAGGAAATAGACTTATTTTTAAACATAATTTGTTCTGTGTTGTGAATCCTAGCAAGCAGAAGCAACCATTCATCTAAATGGACATACTGTGAATTTTGTATGTTCCTGTAACTAGGTTGGGTTACGGAAATTTATCTTGGAGAAAGAAACCAGTAAAGCTAATTTTAAAGACATCTGACATCTCAAGCTATTGTTCAAATATATTTACTAAACCTCGTTGAGGTATATTGATAGCACCAATAAGATGCTGTAAATTAGAAATGAAATTTCTTAGAAGAGCCTTTAAGTTTTAAATCTGAAAGACGCGTTAATTACCTGGGCTTGGTAAAAAATAAATGCTTCATACAAATTGTAGACATCTGTACATGTTTGCCATTTACTATAAAAGGAACTGAAAAACGTTATGAAGAGATTGCTGGCAATCGCAAATAAAAAATTCATCTAATTTATGGGGAAAGTTGCTGTTGAAACACTGAATTACAGATTTCTGAATCAGTTCAGGTAGGCAACTGTACAAATTCTGCTTTACTGGAAGCTTTACCATTTGCACAACTTCCGAGTTGCTTCTGCGTGTTAGGCCAAACCTTCAGCTAAGATGAAAAGTGCCTGGTCTTGCGATTTGATACCTTGTTCCAACTATGCAAGAAACAGCCCTTGCTGAAGGTGACCCGCTCTGGGCCATAAGGATAGCTACTCTTTTTGTGACGTAGCGAGGCTGGTGATGAGAACTTACACAGACATTGGGATGGTCTCTGTCAGCGACCTTCCGATGATCTGACGTGTTTACGTGTATCTCAATCTTCATTCCATTGCAGCAACGTTTCCCGAACATTTTGGGCTGCGGACAATTTTACTTTTAAATTATATTGCCTGTACTTATGTGCTTAGCAAAAAAATATATTTAAAAGAATGAATCCTTTTTTTTTTGTACTTAATTGACCAAAGATCATAAACCTGATATTCCTAGCTAAAGTTTGGTTTTTTCGCTGGTAGAAAATACTATGTTAAATAGAAAATATTTAAAAATTTGCGAAATAAAATTTTGTTGATGGAAAATTTCTTTAAATAGAAAATATTCCAAAATCATGAAAAAACACCATACACAGTAATTTTAACTAAAATGAGAAATTTAAGTATAAATTAATGGGAAGATCGATTAAATTTCTTTTTATTTATTTTTTGTCTTAAAATAAATATGTCTAATGGAACACTTGGGAAACGTTGCAACTCAGGCATACTTTAAGGTGTACATATATGGCGTTCCCAAATGAGCCTCAAAGCGACTCAATGAGAGAAATCCTTTTTTTTTTGTTTCTTTTTATGGAGACATCAGTCTCATTCATAAAATGTATCGGTTGTATCGGCGAAGTCGACGAGCGACGAGAAGTAAATCACTGATGGGAATCGAGGCTTGAAAAAAAGCAATTCTGTTTTAGCCTTTTGTGATTTCGCACGTGTCCACATAATGTTCTCCGAAACATAACGACGTCAAGAAGTTTTTTGCATTCCGTGGAAATGTCAAGTCTAAACGAGCTTTTCGTTCCTTTAATATAACCATTATATGACCAAGAAATATTGTTGATTGTTCCCGCGGAAATGCTTGTTCCGTTTCTGTTTTTAACGAGTTCTTAAAAGGAAATTACTACTCGGTCGTAAATCGAAAGGGTTATGCAATAGAGACAATGAAAGTAGACTACGAGAATAATGGTTCCATTTCGATATCACTGTACCATTCCTCCTCCAAACAAAAGTGAGTTGGAATTTCATCCTTTCGGTTGAGATAATTGCTTTTATTCTATTCCTGTACCTTGAAAGAAAGGCCAATGTTGAAAAAATAATGTTAAACTTGGCTTCTATCCATATCTGTGCGTTAATAGGTTTGAAGTAAAACTTAACTCAAGGTGGTACATATTTAATGTCTTTCTTGAACAGACTTTTTAAAACTAAATGCAATATTTGACTTTTACATCGAAACTGCTTCCCTGAACTAAAATCCCCCGATCAGTTTGATTTTTTAGTAAAACTTTAATTAAAATTAAAAACTGTTATTTAGATCACACATCTTTTTAATTCCTGTAGTAGCTCATCACAACTTTGGAAAATTTTAAAGTGTTTCCCTACTCTTATACAAAATAGTCTTCCAAATCTCAATGTCGCTCTTCGACTTCTAACAACGCTTACTGTTGTCAAGTACATTCTATCCTCTCCAAACTTCGTATCATTGAAATAATTCTGACGTGAATGCTCGATTCAAATCAGGAACTGACTTTTCGAAACAAAATTTATTTTACTCTCTCTAGTAATTTAATAGTGGGATTTCAAGTAATTGTTTTGCCTTTCTGTCAAAAACAAAATATGAATTAATATTATCGCTAATGGGTAACGTTAAACACCCACAAGGTTTGAATATTACATAGCAAGCGCAGAGAAAAGGTTTTGGGTCACTCGTTCAAAGGTGCGTACTTATATAACCTGTATCACAGAAATGATTCTATGGATATGCTTTTAGGAGAATCGTAGAGCTTGCTATTACAACCTTCGATTCAAAATAATTTATTTCTTGAATGTAATTTTTTAAAAGGTAAATATTGTAATTTTCTGATGTCATATTTCATCCGGTAGACAATCCATTTTTAGTAGATGTATGGATCATTCCTTATTGTCTTTCATACTGAGGGAAATTTTCGTTGTTTGATGCGTGTGCAAAAGCACTTGCTGTTGAGGGCTGAGTCAAAGGAATTTGTGTACTGGAAATAAGGAAAATTATCTGGTTATCTTGACAACAAATGCGGCATTCAAAAGACTTCTATTCTGGAATGTTCTTTGTTATTCTAGAATACTCTTTTTCGTTCAATCTGATGAATTGAAACTAATTTATTATCGCCAGAGCTTAACAGTGGAAATTCAGCCTGCAAGAATGGTATAATACAACCAAAGGAATTAGGCAGCTCTGCACGAAGAGCACAGATATAAAAACGTAGCTAATTCTCTTTCCATTCGGATATTTTTGCTTCTGTTTTCGATGAAAAGGGGTTTTGGAACTTTCTAAGTTGTTTTACATTCGCACACTTGTTCTAACAAACAAATTACTATTAAAATTCCTTTTTGTTTTATCGAAAAAATTTTGCAAAACGTTTAAAAAAAAATAAGATCGGAAAAAAAACGACAAATAAGTGATAAATCCAAAAGCACACTAATGCGCCATCTTGGCGCATTTTCACAAACCGCCAAATTCTGCTCAATGATAAGAGGCAGTTATCTCAGTGAAACAAAAAATTAAAAACCCAAATTCGGCACTTTTGCTCCATTTTGGCGTCAAATACTTATTTTGAATTCAACCCAACTTATAATTGGTAAAACATTCATATTTTGGTTTGTCGAAAGTTTTTGTGTGTAAATAATCAACTTGGATTAGGGAATAGGCTTATTTAGATTACAGAGAATAACAGCTTTAGGTAAAAGTATATTTTCCACTCGCACTGTAATAACGAAAGCAACTGTAAATAATTTTTAAAGTATATTCTGTACTAAAAATGTTATGTATTTTTTTTAAAACGTGTGTACAGAAAAGTTTTTGTAAGCGAAGTAATTGAATGACAGATTTTTTTACCTTTACTTTATTTCATGTTTATCTGTTGTATAAAAATCTTGTTAATAATTTTGAAAAAGTACTTCAAATTGTGATTGTGTATTGTTATAAAGCGAGATATTTTAAGAAAGCAATTGTTTTGATTGTATTGGTGTTAAAATTTAATGTGATTTCTGTTACGCGGTGTTACGGCTTACGAAATAAATCGATATCTTAAACAGGATATATCGATAACGTCGCCTAGATGGCAATCATCTAACGTTTAAGCTGGGGTTGCTGATATTTAAAAGGAAGGTTGGGCCAGATTTGATTACGCCAAAACAAAAAATAATCTAGATGGCATTCTAAGAGATTGAAGAAATGTCAATTACTTTTTATTTTAACTAAACTATGAAATAATTAGTCCAAAGTACATTGAGTAACTTAGTTTACTGATAATTTACTAGCCAAATTTAGAATCATAAAAAAAAAACAATTTTATTTTCTTTATTTTAGAAATAAACTAAACGGCCCTTAACCAAAATTCACATTTTGATCAGATGCTTCATGTTTATTGTGTATTCGTCTTTGTTTACTAATATGTATTGCTATGAGTCATTTTATTTCGAGAGCTACGTATTCTGAATGTGACGTCACTTGACATATTTTTCAAATAATACGATTTCAGCACCTTTGCCAATAAAAATTCAAAAGAACAAATTCCGATTGAATACACGATAGTTGATTGGATCAACACTAATTAGATTTTTTGCCAAACGTTGCCAAAACGTCTATAAACTATATTTTAAGGTAACCCAGTTATGTATCGAGAGCATTTGGACTGCGAAAGTAAAATCTTCGCAAATCGTCTCGTTTCTATGTTTACTCTGAAAATCCCTCTTATTAAAACAAATTAAAATATAACAAATTGAGGCTATTTTCTAAAGCGTTACTATTTTGAATTTTTCTTCACTTTTTCTAAAGTAATTTTTATTTTATAACATGTCGTTCTAAGGAAACCTACGTAGAATATATTTTTAAAAATTAGTCGCAAACAAATCTCAGGCTACTGTTTTAAACGAATTTAAATATGTAAGCGCAATTTGTTCATCTCATAACAGTTAAGAAGCATGTCCTACTGTTCTGATAAAAGTGGTATAAAAAACATTTGTTTTGAAGTACTTTATAGTCATTAGCGAACACATAATATTTAAAATATATGCTTTAGTTTCATTATCATGATAAAATAAATCAAATGCATTCTAATTCTTCGCCCGAAAAGAGAATCATTCTTTGTTAATCATTCTGACGCATTCAAAATGTATTTAAAATAAATATTTTTATCTCCAATTGCATTGAATAATTTATGGGATATTTAACTTCGCCTCATGAAAATTTCATGTCTGATTAATATTCTAAGACATGAGCTAGAGAAAAATCGTTTTCTTCTTATTTGTAAATAATTACACGATAACGCGCTTGACTTTTGGCAACGCTTAGGCTAGATGAAAACTCTCGCCTAGTTTTAGCACCCCAGACGGCAATGATGATAAAAAAATACATTGAATAATGATGGTATTCCAGTAAAGAGAAATTTTTTATGGTAAAAAATTTTTTTGTTCCATGTTCTCGTTTGCCATGTACTATAATTTTACTTTGTGTATTCGCTGTGTTTTTAAATTGGTTCAACTCACTCTGGTAGTATGAGAATACGATTTACAAAACTGCAATGATTATGTCTTTCAATTTAGAGTACATGGGAAAAAAGATGTGTTTGTAATTATTTTGGACTGTGAATAAAGAAGTTTTGTCTATGGATTCAAAGAACAATTATTTGAGTACATTGAATAAATGTAAAAATTTTTTGTTAATTTTCTTACAATTTTCTAATGATGTAATAGATATTTTTAAAACTCACACATACGAGCAACGTTTTCAATCATTCGCCATTAAAATATTCTGTTTTAATGACTGTTGCCGGAAGTATTTTTATTAGCATGACTAACAATTAATAAAAACTGTCAAAAAATCATCTAGAGCCTAAAAATACAACCTATAAAAGATTAAGATTGCAGAAATAGTCTACTGTCGTTTCGGTAGAACTTACGCATCCAGAATAGTTTACAATCAAAATAAATGGATGGGGAACACACCCGTGCTAATGTAAACTTTCTTCGCTCAGTATTGCCAACAACCAAACCGAAACAGTTAATCTCGTTATATGTAATAAATTATTCTTACTTGAGTTGGTTGAGAATAGTAACGCTCAACATCTATCAACTAAGCAGCACTAATATTTAGAAAAAACTGATCAGACATTAGCTTCAATTTGGGGTGTCACACAATAATTTAATAATTCCCTTTAAATATTCTAAAATAAAACAAAAAGATTACAGTAAATTAAGAAACAAACAACTGTCTGTGAGTTTTGTGGTCTTTGCTAAAAAGCGCTTTTATGGACAAAATATTCTATACAACAAACTGCATAATTTTCTCAATTTTGAAGATTAAGTACAGTGGAACAACATGAGATATGTTACTAGAATTGCAAAAAATGGGACCCAAAAAATTAAGTACAATCTGGTATTTTATTTTTTTAAATAACATAATGTCGAAACCTAATTTCAACATCCAAGATATGATCATTTTGGTATGTTTTCTTTACATGAGCATATACAGCTAGAAATAAATTAGGTTTAAAGTACTAATAAATTTATCTTGAAGTAATTCTATTACTACGAAATAAAGGAAGGATACCTGAATTTCAAACGGATGAAGAAAATTAACTATGAACCGAAAACTTTTCGCAAAGATGTGGCATCTCTACGGTTTATCCAACGAAAAGCCTTTTTTATCACAAGTATTTTTCTAGTTTTTCAATAGATGTTGGAAATGAGTTTTCTATTGCAAACAAAAGCGCTTCCGGGAAAAAAAAGCAAACTAATATTTGCTATGTCACATCCTGTCCTTCAGCACATTTCTGTAGTACTTGATCTTATACATTTCTTTCCATCGAAGGTTTAGTCCAAACAGACACTTTGTCAACAATATGTTTATAAAACACTAGCTGAATAACTGTAGCTCGGGTTTGAAATATAACCGTGACAGCTAAAATATGACCGCGACATTTCCCTTTGTTAAACACAAACCCTGTAGAACGTGTTTACATGCCCATGTCCATTTATTGCAGAAAAACAAACTTTAGATTTTCAATTTGGAGCTGTGAGGGACACTTTTTGGACTACCTGTGTGCCAATTTTTCATGGCTACAGATAGGTCTGAAGGTAACTAGGGTTGTTAAGGGGGGGGGGGAGTATGGACTGTACCCCAGTAAAAAAGGAAGATTAAATTAATTATATTAATATTATTAATATAGTAAGTATTAGTTACTAATTTTTTATATAATTAATATATTAAGTATTAATAACTAATTTTTATATATAATTAATATATTAAGTACTAATATCTAACTATATTAATATAATTAATATATTAAGTATTAATAACTAATTATTTTAATACAATTAACATATTAATTATTAATATCTAATTATATTAATATAATTAATATATTAAGCATTAATAACTAGTTATATTGATATAATTAATATATTAAGTATTAATAACGAATTATATTAATATAATTAATATATATTAGTTATTAATGACTAATATATAATAGTTATATATGAGCCGTTAATTTTGAAAGTGGTATAGGTCCACTTTGAAAAAAAATGAGTTTATTTTATTTTACAATTTTAATAATTATTATTGCATAGTAAAATTTAACAGGTTTATAGTTTAAAAAACTTTAACCGAGTTGAGTAACGTTTGCCAATATTTTAAAATTAATTTAAACGCAAACACTTAAATATCTCGATGTATGAAAAAATGGACTTAAAATACTTTAAAAAATAACGTCTCATGTATCAGTTTGCTTTTGCAAATGTTTGAGTAAACATTTGCTAAAGCAAACAAGTCTTTAAACTGCAATAATGCTTTCGCAATGTTATTTTTAATACACAAACATTTGCTAAAGCAAAAGTACAGAAGATGTGCTGCAAACTCCTGTTTGTAACAATAAGTCCGAATTTTTTTTATTTATACAATATTTACCAGATAACCTTATGGTGAATTTTAAAACTTACAATACATTTAAATTAGAAATTAAAAAGTTTTTACGTAAACGTTACGATTTTTTCTCAACTTCTTAGATTTAAACTTGTTTTCTAGAAGCACATCGTTAAAAATTCTCTCGATTCTGACTCTACAGCCTATGAGTGCTCATAATTTTTAAAAAGTATATTAACTATATATTTGTCACTAACTACATGCAACTATAATATTAATGATGATATTAAGACATGAAATCATTCATCAGTGTTGGTAGAAATTTGAATAGAGATATCACTATTGTCATGTCAACAAAAAGAAAAATAACTTATACTTTTCACAATAACAAATGTATTGAATTTAGTAAAAAAGTCATCTCCCGAAAGTTTTATTTAACTTCCAACACAATTACATAAAGTATGTCTTACCTTTATACTGCAATAATGCTTTCACAATGCTATTTTTAATACTCAAACATTTGCTAAAGCAAAAGTACAGAAGATATGCTACGTACTTCTGTTTGCAACAAAATGAATCAAGAATTCTTGAGCTGATACAAGGAAAGAAATAGCCAAGGAATACCATACTGATTACAATCGTGATTATAGGGTAAAACTAGTAGAACTTAATGAGAAATAAAATAAATGTATGTCGAAAAAGAAATGAACCCTCAAAGATCTCCCTATTCATTGACAAGTAAGTATCGAGAATTCGTTTACGAGGACACTTGTAGCACATAGAGGCATAGAGCGTGACTAGGGTCTATGAATGAGGTGGTCAGTCCCGAGAAGTAGGAACTGTACATCAATCAAAACGTGAAGCATCTGAAGACCTCTCAGGGAAATTTTTGTATTTTTATGTTAAAAATCACATGATATATTAATAAATATTTTCGTAGTACATTGATAAAATTATTAAATATTTTGCTTTAGTCACTATCATTTCAAATAAAGTCATTTTAAGCATTATTGTTTTACTGTATCATACATGAAAAACACATTGTTTAGTTGACAACAAATTATTTAAGGACCGTCTTGAATTACCTTAATAACCTGCTAATTGAAACCCCCGTTAATCCGAGAGTTTCGTTAATCCGAACCATCTGTTTTTAAAATTTGTAAAACAAAATACAGTAAATCAGTAACAACCTACTTTTTTTACATTATTAAAATAAAAAATATCATTGGCAAGAATGCACATACGTTTAAATATTTAGATTTATCATTAAATTTAAAAACAAAAATAGAAAAAGAGTCACTAAAACTTCATGAACTATTACATTTGGACAAAATTAATCAGTTTTTGCTGTGGTAAATTGGTAAATACATATAAACATTTTCCTAGTTGGTTCTTCAAAACACATACTCTAAGTTAAATATAAAAATCAAGTATATAAAGATTTCACTTATATGTCGTGTAATTATTTCTATTATGAGTGTAAAGATAATGTGCATTTAATATAATCTAGTTTAAATAGCCGTAAAGCTTAAAGCACCGATTGCTCATCAATAACAAATATATATATATATATATATATATATATATATATATATATATATATATATATATACAGGGTGGTCCCGAATTCATGGTACAAACTTTAATGGTAGGTACAGGACATTGTAACAATGATTTATTGTATAGGAATGTATAGTCGCAAGTGACGCGGTGAGGCGAAAACAGGGGAAATAACGGCCGAAAGGAAAAACAAAGATTTTATTGAAAGCATTGTTGACAAGTGTCATGCTTACAGTAATTGTTCAAAATTGCGTCCACCAGTATCGATACATGCTTGACAGCGTCGGTGGAGCGATTGGCGTACACGTTCAAAGATGCCTGGTATTTCACGCACACCTGCAGCAGCTACAGATAAGCGAGCGACGAGATCCTCATCTGAGTCAACTGGAGTCTCATAAACAAGATGCTTTAGATGTCCCCATAAAAAGTAATCGAGGCTCGATAAATCGGGAGATCGGGGTGGCCAAGGGACTGGTCCACCACGCCCAATCCATCGAGTACCAAACGTGGCATTCAGGTAATTCCGTACATCAATGCTGAAGTGTGCTGGCGCCCCATCGTGCTGAAACCACATGCGGTTACGAATGGCGATCGGAACATCATGCAGCAGTTGTGGTAACACTTCTTTCAGAAAAATAAGATAGCTTCCGCCAGTGAGCCGCGTGGGTAGTAAGTATGGGCCAATCAAAAAGTCGTTCACAATACCAGCCCACACATTAATACTGAAACGTTGTTGAAACGCATGTCGACGCGTTGCATGTGGATTATCGGTTGCCCACACATGGTAATTGTGCGCATTAAAGACACCCTCGCGTGAAAATGTCGCTTCATCTGTAAATAGCACATAATCTACGAAATCCGGCTGCAACGCACATTGCTGCATCACCCACAGGCAGAAGTTCACGCGGCGAGGATAATCTGCCGGATTCAATGCTTGTACTTTCTGAAAATGGAAGGGGTGTAAGCGATTTTCGTTTAACACTCTGCATACAGTCTGATGACTCACACCTACGTCACGCGCAACAGTTCTTGTGCTTGACTCGGGTCTATCAGCCACAATGTTCAAGATGCTTTCTTCCAGCCTTGGAGTGCGTACAGCTCTTACTCGACCAGCGCCATGTCTGTTGACGTCGAACGCACCTGTTTCACAAAGTTGACGATGTAACCGTTGAAAAATTCTATGATCCGGCATTCGTCGATCAGGATACTCCGCGCGATACATTCGTAACGCAGCTCTGCCGTTACCATTTGCACGGCCGTACATGTAATGCATGTCTGCTTTTTCTGCATACGTAAAGTCACCCATCGTCTACGGCAGCACAATTGTGAATGGCGCTTTTCCCTACTGCGATGCATCATGTTCAACAGCGGCTAGACATCTACTGCCCTCTACCGGCAATGATACCAACCGATCACTCCATTTCTCTTTCCTTTTATTTCCCCTGTTTACGCCTCACCGCGTCACTTGCGACTATACATTCCTATACAATAAATCATTGTTACAATGTCCTGTACCTACCATTAAAGTTTGTACCATGAATTCGGGACCACCCTGTATATATATATATATATACAGGGTGGTCCCGAATTCATGGTACAAACTTTAATGGTAGGTACAGGACATTGTAACAATGATTTATTGTATAGGAATGTATAGTCGCAAGTGACGCGGTGAGGCGAAAACAGGGGAAATAACGGCCGAAAGGAAAAACAAAGATTTTATTGAAAGCGTTGTTGACAAGTGTCATGTTTACAGTAATTGTTCAAAATTGCGTCCACCAGTATCGATACATGCTTGACAGCGTCGGTGGAGCGATTGGCGTACACGTTCAAAGATGCCTGGTATTTCACGCACACCTGCAGCAGCTACAGATAAGCGAGCGACGAGATCCTCATCTGAGTCAACTGGAGTCTCATAAACAAGATGCTTTAGATGTCCCCATAAAAAGTAATCGAGGCTCGATAAATCGGGAGATCGGGGTGGCCAAGGGACTGGTCCACCACGCCCAATCCATCGAGTACCAAACGTGGCATTCAGGTAATTCCGTACATCAATGCTGAAGTGTGCTGGCGCCCCATCGTGCTGAAACCACATGCGGTTACGAATGGCGATCGGAACATCATACAGCAGTTGTGGTAACACTTCTTTCAGAAAAATAAGATAGCTTCCGCCAGTGAGCCGCGTGGGTAGTAAGTATGGGCCAATCAAAAAGTCGTTCACAATACCAGCCCACACATTAATACTGAAACGTTGTTGAAACGCATGTCGACGCGTTGCATGTGGATTATCGGTTGCCCACACATGGGAATTGTGCGCATTAAAGACACCCTCGCGTGAAAATGTCGCTTCATCTGTAAATAGCACATAATCTACGAAATCCGGCTGCAACGCACATTGCTGCATCACCCACAGGCAGAAGTTCACGCGGCGAGGATAATCTGCCGGATTCAATGCTTGTACTTTCTGAAAATGGAAGGGGTGTAAGCGATTTTCGTTTAACACTCTGCATACAGTCTGATGACTCACACCTACGTCACGCGCAACAGTTCTTGTGCTTGACTCGGGTCTATCAGCCACAATGTTCAAGATGCTTTCTTCCAGCCTTGGAGTGCGTACAGCTCTTACTCGACCAGCGCCATGTCTGTTGACGTCGAACGCACCTGTTTCACAAAGTTGACGATGTAACCGTTGAAAAATTCTATGATCCGGCATTCGTCGATCAGGATACTCCGCGCGATACATTCGTAACGCAGCTCTGCCGTTACCATTTGCACGGCCGTACATGTAATGCATGTCTGCTTTTTCTGCATACGTAAAGTCACCCATCGTCTACGGCAGCACAATTGTGAATGGCGCTTTTCCCTACTGCGATGCATCATGTTCAACAGCGGCTAGACATCTACTGCCCTCTACCGGCAATGATACCAACCGATCACTCCATTTCTCTTTCCTTTTATTTCCCCTGTTTACGCCTCACCGAGTCACTTGCGACTATACATTCCTATACAATAAATCATTGTTACAATGTCCTGTACCTACCATTAAAGTTTGTACCATGAATTCGGGACCACCCTGTATATATATATATATATATATATATATATATATATATATATATATATATATATATATATATATATATATATATATATATATATATATATATATATATATATATATATATATATAACTTGATTTACTTAGTATTATCAAACTGCAATACCTATACAGCACTGTAAATATGTATATTGTTTTGAATGTATCGAAACAACATTGTTTAGACACATTCGATTTGAAAAATCAAAATTGAGCATTTCTATTTCACTGTAAATTAACCGAAAATCATCAGCACAAAATATTTCTTGATTTTACTACGAAACTAAAAGCAGAGGACTGATGAAACATATCTGTTATTGCGGAGCAATCAAAACCAGATCTTCATCCCATTTATAGCTTAATCAGCACCACTTATCTGAGTTATGACCATTTCCGCGAAATTGATTTTTTACCCGGCTGTACCGGTACACAACAACATCAACAGGTCCTCCCCATACACCCAGTCGGCAAATCGTTTGTCCAAAATAGTTTCGGACAAGGTTAGACAAAGATGAAAACATCACTCTGGATGGCAGTCTGCCCGGCGGTGCCTCGGTGCTCGGCAGTGAAACTCTCTCCGTTGTGTTCCGTTTCCAAGCAACTCCATTAACGTGGCAGAATTCCAACGCAAGTTTGTTCAAGGTCAAGACGCTTTTTTCCCGGGTTTTGACTTCTTTTTTAAATAACCGTGGACACAAACAGTGCCCCATTTCAGCGGCGTATGTTAAATTGCAGGAAGAGAATGTCAATAGATTTTCCCGTTGCAGTGGGCAGACATCACTTCCGTTCGATGTTCTCGAACTTTCGACCCTGGAGTGGTAGCCTTTTCAAGGTGCCTGCGGCAATTAAGAACTAGCCGTTGTCATAGAGTCTTTGTTGCTAAAGACAGGAATGATATTAAATAAAACCATGTGCGTGAAATACACTGGTTTTGTAATACAAATTTTATCGGATATTCCACACTGCACGAGGAGGATTTTCACTGGAAGCAAACAAATCACTGGAACTAGGGAATTTTACTTCCGGTTGCTTAGTATGAAATTTAAGTACAATGTAATGTCCAATGTAATGAAATTTAAGTAAAAAAAAAATAGGAAGCACGTTCCACCACAAAAGCACTAACGCCATCTTCATTTAGCGAAACAAAAAAAAACATCTCCTTAGAAATTGGATATATATATATAGAAGGATGTGGGTGTATGTATGTATGAGTGTATATTCTCTATACAAACCTAGACAGTTTGACCATTCCACACGAAATTTGGTACACTTATACTTAAGAACACTGCAGAGAACATAGGGTATTTCTTTCCTGTCTTAAGACCATTCTGTTGTCATGAAAATTGGCAAACAGGTAGCCCTAAAAGATCTCCTCGAAGCCCCAATTTCAAAATCTAAAGTTTTTTTCCTACAAAAAATGAACATAGATAAGGAAACACGTTCTACAGGGTTTGTGTGTAAACACAAGGAAATGTGGCTGTTATATTTTAGCTGTCGCGGTCATATTTGAAACCCGAGCAACGCCGGGTATTTCAGCTAGAAAAACAAAAAGAACCAAATACAATATCGTATTTAAAATAATAGAATACAAAAACGCTTGACATCATACTAATCAGAATGCAGATTTGGGGTTGCCGTGACTGAGTGGGTTCGTTCACTGTGCTAGCAACCTATGAGCTGTAGGTGGTGCAGGTCCAATTCCAGTAATGTTAGATTCCTCTTGGGTGCATCACTCTCTATTCTGTGTCAGTAAAGTTTTCCTTGTGTGTGTGTATGACAGTTTACTTGGCGTTGCTACGTGAAGTTCAACACAGCCAACCAGAATGCATTTTTGAAATTGTTTCTTATCGTGAAATGTAGAATTAGTATTTGTTTTGCTACAAGAGTCTCTAACACGACTGGTAATTCATAAAGTTTTAAATTTATTTAACTTTCAAAAATTTCTTCTAAAAGCATTATATTTTTTATTTTTCAAAGTGAACGTAGAGAAAAAAATGAGAAAATTTTCCTTGTTAAGAGTTCGCTTAAAAAGTCAAGCGTTATTTTTTATTCATACGCTACTTTAAAAATAAATGCTACGTCATATAATAATACATAATTTGCATATTTTAAATACTTTAAAAACACACAGTGATGACGATGATTTACTGTTAAGGGGACACGGTAATCTTTGAACAATTTTGTGTTTTCATATTCACAACAAAATGTTTTAGTATACCTTATTCCAATACACATTAAATATACATTACAAAAGAAAAAAATTATTTTTTTCATTCCCAATGATTAAATAAATTAATTTTATAAAAATATTTAAATTTTTTCAAATCCCTGCTCCATTTGCAAATTTTAATGTTTTTCAAATATGTTTTTGTTTTTACTTTCTATGAAGTGTTCCTCACAATTCTGTGTATGGGATTACATGTACCACACTTTGTTATTTTTACAAATATTTTTGTAACAAACACTGTAAAAAACAGCAAAAAAAAACAATCAATTGATTTCAGCAATTTTTGAAAAAATAACTATATTTCAAAATCTTTATTCCATGCACAAAGTTATCAAATGCAACATAATAAACAACAGAAAAAGTTTCAAATCTCTACATCAATTATAGTATAAGCCTTAGCATTTGAGACACACTGCAGTCCTGAAAAATAAAAAGTCGAGAAAAAGTACTTTGAAGTTTTAAATGCTTTGGGTTTCGGTCTTATATTCGATAGAAAAACTTGAATACCTCGCTAAATAATGTAGCCATAGCTATGAAATTTTTAGCACATATTCTTTAAAGTTATCTAATTAATAGATGATAATAAAAAAAATGTCAACAGAGTTTGATTAGTTCTAGGGTATTGTGTCCCCTTAAATACATTCTGTATCAATCTACATTATAGTGTTATCGATTAAAGCCTTCAGATGCTTAATATGACAGATCCAATAAATTCTAGAATTCGGAGCACATTCTGTTTTTTAATTGTTTTCTCATCCTATCCACTATTATTAGATAATATTTATTATTTTCTATTTGTATTGTTTATCAAATACTCTGAAATTACTGATACTCTGAATTGTACCTGTGTTTTTCACAAATTGTCGACTTTACATTTCTACTTTTTAGGACATTTCACCATAAATAACATAAGAACATTAAAGTAAATTTCTATTTTGACTAAAAAAATAAAAGTTTTTTTGTATCGGAATTATTTAAAACTCAAGGTGCTTTTGGTATCCTTTTCTTTTGATTCTTTGAGCAGTATATAAATACAGCAATCGAATAAGTTAATAGTGCTTCACGGTGCTTTGCTTAGCTACACTTATGTCGAAAAGGATTTTGTGCATTTATTTTCATAGGAAACAAAAATGCAAGAAATCGTTTAGAATTCCAATTCGTCCTTTCAATTTCAAAACACAAAAATTCATCGCAATATTTTTAATCAGAGCCAAAAAAGTAATAAATCCATGCTTTCAAAAGAGTTTATGTACTCCAATTAAATGTTTGCCATTCAAGCATATATTTTGTCTGTCGTTGCTGATTTATAAATAAAGCTCTCGACACTTTCATCTTTCGCAATTCACGTCACTTTAATCGGTTGGAATAAAGTAAGGGTGCATAATTCAAACCTGCACTACTTGGCTCCCATTTCCCTGGCACACTTTCTTTCTCTTGGAAGGGACATTTGGCAAACTCTCCCACCGGAATTAAATTGCCCCTTTTTAGAAGAAATAAATATTATGAATTTTGATTTGTATTGTTGGCATCAGCTCCTGCAAGGATCGAAAAGCTACTTCTTTTTGCGGAAAGCAGACCAACCATACCATCATTGTGGACTGCACTGACGAACTTCGATATTCCTAATGGCTGTATTGTTTCAGTGTTATTAAATAAGTATGTCCTTGAATTTTTTTTCTTCTGCGAACGCATTAATTTTAAGAGTGCTTTTGGAGGTCACTGAATTGTTTTTTTATTTGGAATTTCTTTCTATATTTGCTTTGAAAATTGAACAAAACCCAAAATTTTGGCATATGAGAACAATGGAAATGCATAATAGAAAAAGACATACCTGTTGACAAGCAAATTGTTCAACATATTTCAACATATTACCACGATGTAATCAAAATTATGATTAAAAATTTTTCACATGAAGGCTCTGACTTTCTACTGTAGCTTCACATCAAAATAATCGGATAATTTGTAATTTTTTCTAAAAATTTAAACATTAAAGTAACTTACGAAATACGATAAAAAAATGAGTTCGACCACCGACCTTGAAAAGTATAAATGTTAAACAAAAAGGTGAAATTCGATGTCTGTACGATTGATTTTTTAGCATTTTGTCTTACATCTTAGATCTAAATATTAGTTTTAACCAGGTATTTGATCAATATCACTATTTTATGTCATCTGACCGTGGTTCAAAATTACGAAGTGTTGTTCTCGGATCTTTCCCTTAAGGGACTGATCCCGAATCGTCGTCAATAGCCCGTTGTGTTGCCCTAGTACGACGTTAACTAAAATTACCAATTACCACTATTTTATGATATCAAAAATGCGTAATTTCTTCACAAAGGTAATGATAGGATACAAATAATCAAAACGAGATTGAATTTTAAGTCGTTTCATGTCTTTTATTTCAATTATACCTTCTTAGGCAAATCACTTTACTGTTTGGTAGGTAGGTATTTTAGTTAAAGTAGCGCATGAGCAACACAACGGGCTAAAGGCGACGGTCCGGGATCAATCCTAAAAGGAAAGGTCAGAGGATTTTGAACCACGGTCTGATGACAAGGTTAACACCTGAGCTGGCACCCCACACTCCAAACTCTCCATACTACGCCAACATGAGGACATTTGAGGCCGCGATGGATTTAAACGTGCACCAGCCCCCTTTTTAGTCGACGGTCTGGTTGAATTAGAACTTGCAACTCTCCGGTCTATACTATTTGGATGGATTTCTGACAAGGTAGAGCAAAAGCTGTACTTCAAATCTACCGCCAGGAAATTTAAAATTTATTTTTTAAAAGATTAATATATGCATAATGAATCTAGGTCATTGCAGAACATGATCTGCAGTTGACAGTAGCTATTGACCAAACTTTGATTTGCTCTTTCTTCAAATTAAAAAATGATGTTCAATAATGAATTGAAGTGTTGACAATATGTTTTCAGCACTGAATGAACGTTATTAGAAATTTATGCAAACCGGAAAAACATTGTGTGAATTTGAGTTCAGTCAGTGCAATATCATGATCATCTGTCAAATGTAAAGCATATTCTGTAATGATCTAGGAGTTTGTATCGGCACTTGGAGCAGACACACTTGAATTTATTCCTAGTACTAAGGTTATATATTCATACAGGTATACTACTTTTTAAAAAAGAAATTTGAAAATTTTCGTTGGTGAATTTGAGGTTTTGATAGTTTTGGTTTTACCATGTCTGTAATCCAATCAATAGTGATTTGCATTAAAAGATCTGATAGGTATATAAAAGCTACCCCCTCCAAAAAAATGACTTAAAATCTGACCTAATTTTGAAAATTTGTGGCTTGTCATTCCTTTATGAAAAAATATGAACGTTAAACATTTTTTATATCATCAAATAGTGAAATCTATTGAACATCTACATTCCTTCAAGTAAAATCAAATGAAATTGGATCGATTTCTACCAAATACCTGTAACAAGCCATGTCAAGTAGACTTAAACGAATCTGTGAAGTAAAACAAAATGAAAAAATTCTTAGATATTAATTTTCACGTTTTTGTTTAACGATTGCACTTTTTATGGTAGGCGACCGTGAGTCTTTCGTGTGTCTAATTTCATGGATAATGTTCAATTTTATGTTTTTTTTAATAAAAACTTAATTATAATTTGATTGGAGGCTGATTTTTGGAAATATAGCTTTCATTAGGTAAAGTTTTAAATTGCCGCATCTATCAGGTAATGCTGGACAAAAAAAAATTAAAAAATTTAGATGTAAAGGTTTTACTGTTATGTGTATATGCATGGTAAAAATTTGAAAAAAATCGGTGTTTGAAGTGTAAAGACTTTTTCTCAAAACGGATGTTTTCATTTGGAATGACCTATTTGGTCAGTTTCGGTTAGTAGAAATATGTTTTCTAAGATATAACCGGCATGTTTAATATACCTTGTTAGAGAAAATGTGATGTAGAAGTTCGAATCCCTTTACTCCATCAAAAAAAATCGAAACATTCTAGTTGTAACGACATGAAATATGGAAGACATGAACTTATATCATTGGACATCTATGTCACGAGAGACATGTTCCAAAAATCACCGACTCACTAAAATGAAAAATTGCGGGTGATATTGGAGTGTGTGTTAGGAGAATCGATAGAGTAGTTTTCAATCACATTTACTGGAATTTACTTTTGGTAATGGTAATTAATTAAAATCGCACTGGATCAACACAAGAAGCTATTGAAATTGATTTTGGAAATGTATACTTTTAAAAATGTAAAAACTTTTTGATATTTTAATAAATTAATTTTTCACAGATTCTAAAAATCGAAATTCGGAACTTTTTCGAAATACTTTTTGTACCATAATTTTTTATCGAATTTTCCCCTCTATTTAGTTTTGATAAGAAAGTCATCAAAATAATATTTTAACAGAATATTTAAGTATCCACCATTCTAGAATTTTGTTTTTGAGTATATTTTTTCCAATAAAATTCCCCGTACAATAAAAACCATTAAGAAACCAAATTCGCATGTTTTATTATTATATTCTGTTCAATACTACTGATTCTCAATTAATTGTTGATGAAGATTGTAAAAAGGAAATTTTTTCAACTCGTAGTTTCTGAGAACTGCCGTCACTAAAACAGGAATCATTCCACAGAAAAGGATGGAGGGAAAATGAGAAAGGTATATGCATGGAAAAATACTGATGTAAACTCTTTTGAGAAATTAATACCATTGCTAAAAAAAATTAATCATAACATTAAAATTCCGAACGAATAGTTTCTGGAATCATTTGTGATTTCGGAGCCTTAACTCTCTGAATGTCGTTAGGTTTCCGTGGAGTCTAGTATTGCTTTTCATCCACAACATACAAAATCACTGACGGATTGTCTCGAATGGTTCGTGCAGGAAAGATTGCTTTTGCCTCTGATAGGGGAAAGTTTAGATAGGAACTTTAACGTCGTACTGAAGCAGCAACACAACGGGTTTTGGTGACGTATCGAGATCAATCCCAACAGGAGATGATAGGGGTAATTGTAATGGGTAATTTCAATTAACGCCGTACTAAAGCAACACAACGGGCTATTGACGACGGTCCGTGATCAATCCCCTGAGGGAAAGAACCGAGGACACCACCACGTGGAGATGACAGGGGAAAGGGTGACTAAGAATTGATAAAAGTAAATAATATCAATTTAAAACAATTAGCCGCTTTATAAATTAGGCTGCGATTTTATCAACGTTAATTCGAGGAAATAGCACAGTTGATTGCCATTGTATAAAAGAAGGTTTTCATTTGTTTTAGTAAAATATATTGATTCAGTGTGTTAGCAAAAGTTAATACAAAATTTATGCAAGTTAGATTTTTAAGACTAGGTAGATTTATGAAGTGATGATATTTCTAACTGCCATGATCTATTATACTTTTGAACAAACACTAAAGCTTTTCCGACCGATACCTTGCTTTCTAGTATTGTTTGACCGCATAATTGAGCCACAATCAGACATGCTTTCAAGTACAACAGAAGACTAATGCTGAAGTCGCATTGTATATAAGTAAGTACTTAATTAAATTCGAACTAAAACAACACAACGGGCAATTAGTATTATATATATAGTTGATTTAATGTTTGTCTGCAGCAGTTTACTGTATTCCTAATTGGGAAAAAAAACTTTCAAATTATTGCATGAAATAAACTGTTGTCGTCGTTTATTTCTGTCTCTTTATTTGTAAACTCTAGTCGTCGTAGGTTATGTTATTTTTCTGCTCAAACATTCCAAACAAACGGCAAACAAACGGCCTCCTAATTTATCATTCTGGAAAGCACCAGACACACTCACTGCCAAAAGTTAAGCATGGAGATGAAAATGTTAATTTCAGAAGCCAATCTGAATTTGGGAGGCTGCAATTTCCTGCTGAGGTAGATGGAAGTATGCGAATACGGTTTCGTGTCGATAAATATGGCATTCGTATAAAAAGTCAGCATTGTGAAGGGTTAGAGGAGTTGCATGTAAGTGCTGATAAAAAGTGTTTAGAACTTTCGTATTATTAGATTTCAAGACAGACGTGTTTCTATGGCTTCCAGAGAACGAATGGCAGATAGTTAGCTCTGGCGTTCTGTGGGACGCCTTGAAGCAGGACAATCAATCACTGATGTTACTCTTTTCTTCGACGTTCGCCATTCCGTCATTTCACGATAATGGAAACCATTCCAAACAAGGCAAACAGTTGTCCGAAAACCTGTGGCCGGCCGCCCGAGGGTTACGACCCCTGCGGATGACCGATATATTGCTGTTGTAGCGAAGCGGAATCGAAGTGCAACCTCCACACGCGTGACATCTATGGTTGCAGCGTCCATTGGTAAGACGATATCTGCCACTACTGTGCGCTGAGGTCTACACATAAATGCAATTTACGCACAAGTATCAAGAGTTTGTGTTTCTCTATCCGTCCAATCCAGAGGGGCACGATTAAAGTTGTGTCGGCAACATGTGAATAAGACTGTGTCTGGTTGGACCAACGTTATGTTCACGGATGAGTCGAGATTTGCCCTGGAGCCAGATAACAAACGTGTAAGGGTCTGGAGAGAACAAGGCACACGCAATCGGCCACAGAACATCATCGAGCATCACGCATTCCGAGGTGGAAGCATCATGGTGTGGGCCCGGATTTTGTTGGGATATCGTATCAACCTGTACTCTATAGACAGGATTCTGTGACGGCTGTCCGGTATCGGAATGAAGTTCTAGAGCCCACTGTGAGATTGTACGGTGTAGCAATTGGCCCTTCTCTCGTTTTAATGGATGATAATGTGCTCCCCATCGTCGACGACTACCTGGAGAGTGAGGGGATTGCGCGTATGTTTTGGCCGGTGTGCTCGCCCGACCTTTATCCTATTGAAAATCTTTAGAATGCCTTCGGCCGTGCTGTGTCTGTACGTTTCCCACCCCCAGCTACTCTAACAGAGTTGCAAACTGCTCTACAGGAGGAATGGCGATTACGTGACTCTGAGGTGGTGGATCACCTGACGGAAAGCATGGCACACGCTGTAAACTTTGTATGAGGATGAGGGATGGTCACATACTCTATTAATGTCGGTTTTGTTTATTTGTTTTGGATTTGAACATCATTTTGTTAATGACTCCAATAGGACTTCATCTTATAATTTATGAAAATTCAATATTGTTTTCATCTTTATATTTAATACTTTTTGTTTCGTGCACAAACCTATTTGCCACTTTCCTGTCGCATTTCGTGTTAGTCAAAGCTGTACTTGTCGTGTTTTTCGCATTTCACCTTTCGTGCTAAACTTTTGGCAGTGAGGTATATATATATATATATAAATAAAAGAAAGGGAATTGACTTCAGAAGAAAAGAAAAAACCAGCATCGAGTAAAGCTTTCAATATAAGTTTTTGCTTGAATGAGACAGCATCGAAAATCGCGTGCACTGTTGAAACAGAAACGACTTGAACGTGGTAAAAATATATATTCCTTCACACCCAGATACAGACTAAGACGAGCAGTGTGAAGGAGGCAAGATCGTTGAGTGTTAAATACAAAAACACACTAGGTGCTTAGTATCGGCTTAATATGCTACAGCCAGTGTTATTCTTCTCTCAATTAGGCGTCTTCCCCCGCAAAAACTTCAACTCGTCACTCCCGAAAGATACTTCGACCTTTTCCTCTGGCAATCAGCTCGCGCATGCGCAAGTGGAGCTCCCAATCGATCCGAATTTAGGACTCTGTAACAGTGTGGTGGGATTGCCTCAGATTTCGTCAATCGGTTGCGTGGTTTTCACGTGGCATCGAAGCGGAAATTGATTTTTGAACATTGATACCCTAGAAAATGGAGCTCTTCAAGAAATAGACCTCAAATGCTGGACCTATAATGTCCCAAAGCTGAGAGAAGCAACAATTGCCACATTGGAATCGATTGAAAAGTTTCAGAGATAGGGCGTTCCGGAACTCTTGAGGCTTAGCGATCGCTGATGACGTCACTGTTGACACTCTCGTATATCTCTAGAATATCTAGAGGTATACGGTGCTATCGGGGGGATTGCCAACTGTAAAATAATCTTTTCTGTGTTCGAAAAACATTCTTTTAATTTGAAATACCGGTTTAAATCATGAAAACACGTTGAATAGGGGAATTGGGATACCAGCTCCTGTGTTGCTTTCGCCATTTGACCGTGATTCAAAATTACGTGATGTTGTGCTCTGATCTTTCCCTTCGTAATGGATCCTGGACCGTCGCCAATAGCCCCTTGTGTTGATCCAATGCGACGTTAATTTCCTACCTTATTATTAAAAGATTAGTCAACTTTAAAATTAACCAATAGTTTCCATTTTTTGACATAAAAGTAGAGTAGCTTAATGTTTACAAGTTAATGTACAATTTTAAGTGTATCTAATTGAAGTTTCTTGAATGTGGACTTATTTGACTACATCTAAAGTAATGCGAACTTCTAATATATAAAGGCTCCCCACCATTAATCTTTGGAAACGTAAACGGAGCCGCTAGGGTGAAACTAATGTCTCAAGTAACCGTTGCTTGCAAATCTAAATATTTATAACACATTGGTGATAATCTTGCAAATTAATTAATGTCCATCAGACACTCTTCTGTGCGCTGATGTATTTTTTTTCACACGGTTGCTAAATAGCTCGTTGTGTAGCACCAGTGCGACACAAATTCAACGATCTTACCTTACCCCCACATACCTGCTATCCCTTAGCACGTTCGGGTGGCGTTTGGAGACATACATCAGATGTGAATGCGGCTCAATTTTATGCTTTTTGCCTTCCCTCAAAGTGTGTCAGGAAGTTTTAAACCAATCTATAACCTTTATTCTCTTATAAGTTAAATAGAGAAATATTTATAAGATAAATTTTGAGTGATACTGAAAAAGTATGTGACATAATGCACCTCGTTGAAATGCCGTACCCAAATTTGAGTGAAAGAAGAAATGCATTTCTAGCATTCTCATGATTATAAACACGTCATTTGAAGAGTTGAATGGGAAATATGATGTAATATGCTTTGTGAAAACCAACGTTAGTACAAAATAGACAACTCGCCACGCAACACGCTCATGCGTTTGGTACGTGTGAAGTATAGTAGTGAAATAGGATATCTTAAGAAAGGTGGTTTTTCGACTCGAAAAAACGAAGAAGGTCATTTCACAGCTAGTCAATCGATGTTTTTCTCAGTTCAGTTGCCATTTCTTCTGTATTATGCCGCATTGCAATTTCATACCTTTTCGTAGTTTTGAACACTTTACTTAAATGGAATACAGATGGCGGACATGAGCTAAATGCAGACTTTTTTTAGCTGTTTTCTTGTTCTGTCTTGTAAGACATGACAAGAAAACGTAAAACGTATATTAAACCATCTTGTAACATTGCATCAGTGGAATGCGCTTTCTACCATGCCTTAGGATCAAACTATTATAACGCCTTCCTTTGTTCAATGAGTTCGTTAATCAGCCATATAGTTGTGTAGAGTACTAAGGAGGTTGAGTGTGAAACTAGGTTTTATATATGGATAGTCATATATATTTTCCCTTTAAAGTGTGTCACCGGTTGAAGAAAGAGCAGTCACATAGATCAACATTCCCTAAACTCTTTTTTAGACTGAGAACACAATTCATTTTAGATTTTCTTGTCTGGTTCACGAGTTTTCAGCTGTTCAAATGCATTTCCCATCACTTTATTTGTTTTTATCAAAATAGATAAAAAGACAAATGCAGTCAAGTTACATCCTGTGTTCTTTCTATTCAAGAGGAAATATTTATTGTTACGCACATAACTGCGGGGTATGTGAAAAATGCTTAACCTTGTGATGCGTTGGTGGTAATTATAAACGCATTACTGAAACAACAGAAATTTTAATACAGAATTTAGTTCGCACGTCTTACAGTAAGACTAAAATATTCTTTCTTAAATCTTATGTATTCCGTAATAGACTAAATAATTAAAAAAAAATTTTTTTTAATAGTCACTTTCTGGAAAATGATGCGGTTTTCAAACAAATGTGAAAATAAGTATTTTCTCAACTGCATTTCTGACCCCACAATGTAAAACTTATTTTATTCAATCATCACAAATAATTGCATCATTGACGTTTGCTTTTTCTGCGATCAATAATTCTACTTTAATGGTCGCCAAATCTTCAGTTTTCCTCGGAAACTTTCTTTTCAGTGTACTATTTTGAAATGAAACAACAAAGCACATCCATACACATTTGGATCAACACAACTATAGTAAAAACAGACACGCCTCATTTTCCTCAAATACCATGTCTCATTTTCAGCATTGTTTTTCAGTAACTTGTAAACCATCCACGGCCGTTCCTGAGTGGCATGCTGGACATGCCTCTACACATCTTCAGAAAAGAAAAGAGGCAGGCAAAACACACGCGGCCAGGTGTGCATTCAGTACTTTTTTCGTCCACTATTACATTTTCTTATAATTGTTAGTTTTCATATTTTATTCGTCTATATTTTTCTTTTCTTTTTGAGAGTTTGATAAAAAGAAAAATGAATATATCCGCTTTTCACTAATTTACTTTGGAATACTTTAAAAAGATACCGCAAGGAACTATATTCTTGAAAAATTAAACGTTTGAGACGAGGTGACTTGTTGAGGTTTACACGATGTCAGGATATTTCTGAGACGAGTTATGCCCCTGGAACGTTTCCGACATTACTGTTACTAAATGCATATCCAACTGTGACTGTTCAAAACTAATAAGCATTCATTTGAGCTTGTACAAAGGCAGTATAATACGAGAAATAAATCTAAAATGAACTTGTAAAAATTGTCATTAATGTTTGTTTTTAAATGAGTCGCGATAGGTGAGTAAAGACAGCAAGCAGCTCTTGGCATTACATTTATTTTATTTCAATCACTTTAGTTTTACCGTGACTTGGTGAGCCGCAAATAAAGTTCCGTGATTTATTCTCGCTAATTCTGAACCTATTGTAAAATTATTCTGGATATTCTGAGGGAAAACTAGGAATAGTGAATATAATAAAGAGGGATTTTCAAACTGAGCGCATGGGCTCCCAAAGGAGTCGTGAAAGTTTAACTGAGCTCAGATAACTGACGTTGGTACAACTAATTTATGTTCCGCGAAAAAATAATATTTTCATCTTATATTTCACAAAATACTGTGCTTGGATATAAAATGTCAGTTGAGATCACTGTAAGGATAATTCCAGGCAGATAATGGCTGTCCTTGGAAACCTGGAGACACCCTGGAGCACAATTTATAAAACATTAGATGCATATCGCAATTCCCAAACTTATGCTCCGATTCGAACCTGTGTGTGATGGAAAGAAGCATATTTCTCCTTACGATGAACTTTGAAATTGTCATAAAATGCACTGTAGATTCATTTAATAATAATTTCGTAAAATTAATGAAATTCCAATCGAAAGATACCCAAATGTGTTTAATTTAATACACGAAATAAAGGCTTACTTCCCGCGCAAGTTCTAATTATACGGAATCAGTCCCCCCCCCTCTCCCTCCCCCCAAGATGACACAGGCATGTCACCTTATTCTTTCTATAGAGGAGGGAAAAAAAAAAAACATTCCCATCACCACCCATTATGACAGGGGCATGTCGCCTCATTCCTTCCCCCTGAAAGAGAAAAAAAAAGAAATTCTTTAAGGATCAGTCCCACCACCACCCAACATGATAAGAGTTGTAAATGCATATTTTCCGGTATTTGAATGTAGCACATAATAATTCGTTATTCCTAATTGGGCTTTCCGGGCTATGACGTAACAGCGAGTTTAAACGGCAAAAAAAAAATCGTTGCTACGGCTACGGCTATAAATTTTATGTCTATCAAACCCGTTAGAAATGCAACCTATTCCTTTCCGTAAAGAAAAACTTATATTTAGTCACGAAATTTTACTCACGCCTGAAGACTGAAAATTTGTACGTGTTTTGCTCACTCGCGGTAGAAATTCGCTTTTTTTTTACACTTAATGCATCCAAAACTAATAGACGCTAAGGAAAGAAAAAAACCTTCTCCATCGTGTTCCCTGTACAATTTTGAACTAACCATGTTAATTTCGTAAATTTCTGATGCGTACTTTCTCACGAAACAGTCTGAGAATCGAGCGAAAAAAGCGAGTTTTCAATCCTGCGGCGGTGGATGTGGCAGTAACTTTTTTTAATAGAGATTATATTGGTACGATTAATTTAAGTGTTGAATTTAACGATCCAAGGAATCCAAATATTAATTTTAATTAAAATGCAATAATGTAAATGCCCTTAAAAAAAAAAAAAAAAAAAAACGGCAGCTGAGATTTATATATAAAAGTGACAAAAGCTGCAAACAAAAAAGTTTGAAAAGATAGTAAGAAAAATTGATATTCTCAAAACGCAAAACCGAGAAAACCAATCTTGTGAGAAAATAGAAGTAAAAGTAATATATTACTAAGGATTCTATACAATATAACAGACATTTATGGTGAGATTATATAAATTATTGGATGTCTGGATAATTTTATCTTGAAATATACTGCAGGAGGTATGCCACACAATATTCAAGAAGCATAAAATATATTCTCCACAAGATTCATGGTTTTATTTAATCTATGCTGATAGAAATGCCATAAACTACCGTTGATTGGTACAAGTTAAACCGATTGAGGTTTAAATCATGGCCTATTACTGATTTAAAAATAGTTTAAATTTGGCATCTGGGAACATAGTCTTAGTCCCTTGAAGAAAAAACCTTTTTGATTAAATGCATTACTCTCCTAAATTTCTAAAGTTCTACCGTACTATGAAACAGTTTCTATTCTTGAAACGATTTTCTTTCCAAATAAAACATCAATCTTAAAGAAACCATACTCTAAATATCAAATTCCTATAAAAAAATCGCTCAATCGGAGAACCTATAGCATCTCTTCTGGGGAAGTAACTACTTAATTGTATGTTTTTTATTCAACAAAAAATTCGACTTGGACAAACCTGAGGAATCAGATTAGGAAATAAATTAGATTTTTAATCAAATTTTAGATTTCGAATGAAGGTGTAAAATCTTTCCAAGATTTTCAAACTCCATATGGCTCTTCTATAAAATTTACATTTCTGATTACTGTTTAAACTACAGGTTGCGAACTTCGTAGTACTAGCTTATGTATACCAGTGTTCTCTAAAAATCCAAAGAAACATAATTGAATTTCATTTTATCACTCAGATATGCAAATCTTCCTAGAAGTGATGTGAAGTTGTTTCACACTCGCGTATCAAGAAGAGGAACAGGAAAATGTCCAAACAACCCGATTGAGTAGTAGACTGCAGGTTTAGTTTTGCAGTTGTGAAAAAAATGTTGCGATATTTGTAGATGTTATCAGAATTCTTCCTTCCGGTCGCTTTGATAAGAATGTCGTAAAAACATTTCTCTTAGAAACGTAAAAAAGTTTTCAGTGATTAAATGCTTTTGCTCTTAATGAATTTTTCATCTTGAAAAATTAGTTTTGACAGAACGAAAAATCTCTAACGTTTAAAAGTTTAGATTTGTCATTTTTTAGATATTCATTTCTTATATTGCACATAAGTTTGGGAGGTAGTGCTATAATACCATACCATGCTATAATTCAGACCCATTTACATTTGTACGTTTTTAAGCAAAGGTTGGTTGATGATTGGGTTTCTACGGCGCAAGGCCCATAATTGGCCAAGCTGCGCTAAGCATAAAATATCAAGTAAATGAACATACACACAAGTCTCTACTTCAGTGCGATAGTCCATTTGGAAGCGCAACGGATTAGCAACCTCATAGTAGTCTTTTCGAAACTATGTCCAGCCAAAGACCGTCATGTACAAGGGCTAGTGAACGCGATAAACTGTCGTTAAATCGAAATGTCCTCACGTTGGCGTGGTGTTGAAGTTTGGAGAGTGGGGTGACGGCTCAGAGTTGTCTGACGATGGTTCTAAATTACGTTTTCGATGGATCTTAGGATTGACCTCAACCCGTCACCAATTACCCGTTATGTTGTTTCAATGTGATTTTAATTAACTACCTACCTCTTCTTCAATATGAGCCAAAATCAGCAAATAAATGCAGAATTATTTTCACGAACTGCGTCGTAACGAATTCTTCAGACGAAATCGAGTATTGTAATCCCGATCTAAGAAATAGCGATTTAGCAGTTTTTATCTCTCTGATCCTCGGTTTTACATGCTTTACGTTGAAATCCAGACCTAGCAATGGATGTTTGCATTGATTTGATACTCTTTCATCCGTAGGTACCGGTCTAATTAGTCCTCGTGAGACAAATATTGACCGTAGGGCGATAAACCTATCTATGCGCTTGTGCTAGGATGGGCCAGGTCACAAAGGGATTTCTATATTTAGGTAAGATAAGGTAATTTTAATTAACGTCGGACTAGAGCTACACAACGGGCTATTCTATATTTAGGAACTTCATTTTGTTTAAATTTTACAATATATCGTAGAATCTAATACAGTACATATAGAAAACAAATTTACACAAGGCGTGGAAAACCAAATCTTTTAAATGGCGTCTTTACTGCTTCGCAGTTGTGCCTTTGTACTTCAGACACTTAGTACTTCAGATTCCAGTGTTGTTTTCAGACCGAATAATCTAATACAGTACATATAGAAAACAAATTTACACAAGGCGTGGAAAACCAAATCTTTTAAATGGCGTCTTTACTGCTTCGCAGTTGTGCCTTTGTACTTCAGACACTTAGTACTTCAGATTCCAGTGTTGTTTTCAGACCGAATAATCTAATACAGTACATATAGAAAACAAATTTACACAAGGCGTGGAAAACCAAATCTTTTAAATGGCGTCTTTACTGCTTCGCAGTTGTGCCTTTGTACTTCAGACACTTAGTACTTCAGATTCCAGTGTTGTTTTCAGACCGAATAATCTAATACAGTACATATAGAAAACAAATTTACACAAGGCGTGGAAAACCAAATCTTTTAAATGGCGTCTTTACTGCTTCGCAGTTGTGCCTTTGTACTTCAGACACTTAGTACTTCAGATTCCAGTGTTGTTTTCAGACCGAATACTATTCTTCAGCTGTCGGAGTGTCTTGTAAGGCTTGTCAACATAAACTGCCTGGCCAGTGATTGTGAACCGGCTTGTTCTCGGTCTTCCCTATCCTAATCAGGGAATTTTTCTTGTTCACCGGCTTCTTTGTTGCGTGATTTGTTATCGACCTGTTGGTTTTTTTTAAAATCTTTTTTTAATAAATGGTGTTGGAAGTCGCCAAGGAAGGAATGGCCATCTCATATATACTATATCTAATTGATGTGTTAGCCATTATGAAGCCATTCTACTAAACTACAAGTCCTAGGAAGCTGAAATTTTGCAGGGTGCATCTTCTTATACTGTAGAGGTGCACTACGAAAGGATTTTTTAAGAATTCGACATCTAAGGTCATCAATTCGAAATCGCCATAGAAATAGCATTGACTATAAAACGATTCCTATACGCAGCTCAGATTGATTTACCAGTGTTGACCGAAAAACAATTCTTTTTAAACAAATTAAATTATAACTTCTATATATATATTTCTCTTACGTGGCACGCAAAAAAGACGTTATTTGTAATCGCGTTTAGGCAACACTGTACGGTTTGTTTGTTTATCGCGAAGTCACGCGCATCGATTGAATTTATAGCGTTATCGGATGAAATTTTATTGGGAAAAAAAACGAAATTTTAATGAGCTGTTGCAGTTAGTTTATAATAGAAATCAAAGAAAACGGAGGATCTTTATAGGGCCATTTAAAAAAAGGTCCTTTTCAGGGCCAACAATTATAGTTCAACAAGACGCTTGCACTACAAGACGCTTGCACTGCAACAAACTCAATGAAAAAGTGTGGGTCCTTTGAGTGCTGAGAAAATGTACACGCAAACAACATGCTGGGTATTCAATTTCCAAAGCAACGCTCACATTTCGAGTCAAAATTTGCACAAAGTTTTCATTTGAATTCTGATTTTAGCGATACTGTATATATTTTTTCTGTAATACAGCAAATTTAGATATGAAAAACATTTTTTTGGTAACATATTTTGTAAACAATCCCTTATGCTAGGACACATGTCTTCATTGAGGCGAGCGAAGCGAGCATAGGTTCGCGCAGCGAACCAATGAGGATTGCGAAGCAATCCTCCGGGGGTTGGCGAGCGTTAGCGAGAAGGGGGCAGGCCCCCTAGTACTTTTTACTTCTCGTGATGAAAATAATATTTATAATTATTTGGTTTATATAGAAATAATACTTAAAGCATTTAATATTGCATAACTTACATTTTGTAATAGAACACGAAGCCCCCCCCCCCAAAAAAAAAAAAAAAAAACTCATTGATCATAAAAACTTAATTTTGCTTTTCGGTATCTGGTAAACGTCAGAATTAAGGTTTAATTTTTTTTTAAATTTTACTTAGAATTCTTTGTTTGGGAATTTGAGTTGACTGCGAGATGTTGCGGTTATATTTGGGGATTCCTGAGTATTATAAATGTGTTCTTTTTGCTTATAAATCATTAATGTCTGTATTAACATTGCTCGTTTTATTATCGAATTGTTCTATTTCAGAATATATTCAGGAAGTCGAAATTCCAACATATTAGAACAGATATTTTTTTTCAGAATTCTGCATTTTTATCAAGGTTTGGAATTTTGTTTCATCTTTGCTTATGTGTTCCGGTATATTACCTATTGCAGAAATATTATTTAGGAGTTAATTTTAATAATTTATTTATTTCCTGCAAAATATCGCGACATAGGTAATTTCTTAGTGGTATATGTATATTTCAACCAACTTTATTTAAATTTTTGGTAGAATACGTAAAAGTGAGTAGATTGCTGTATCATAAAACTAAATAAAATATACAAATAAAAATATTTTTTAAGTGTGTGATTTCTTATTTTAAAATGACAAGTAAATTTTAAAAATAACTATAAAATAAGATGGGTTACGTCAAATTAAAACGGGTAGTCATACGTTGTAGTTCAAATACATTTCAAAATTTTGATATAGCTTTTCATTGAAATACGATTAAAATCAATTACATTTCATTTGTTTTTCGTTTCATGGGTGTTATTGAAAGCTGTATTCCATAGTCAAGTAACTATATCTATCTTTCTAAATAGGTACGTGCTTTCCATTTAGAAACCGAATTTCTGAATTTTAAAAGTACCATAAGGGTTCAATTTAAAACTGTATTATACCGCTAGTTGTACCGCCCTAAACGCGGCTTCTCTGATCAAGCCGACACAAAGCAGATGTATTCCAGAATTCCCTAATTGGAGGTAATAAAACTCCTTTTAAGTGATCAACTGCCCATAACTAACCCCAGAAGTCCTATTACAGCACTCCATTTGACATTAGATCGATCATAAAGTTCTGGGCACTTGAAACAAACCCTCTTCACCTGACTTTACACTGACATCACGATCTCTTTTCAATCTCAAGCCCCTTGAGAACACTCAAAATTCCCTCGACACCTGGTTTTTTCCGTTCCAAGGCGTCCTGCAAGACGTTAGAATTTTCCAGAGACTACTGAGACCTGAGAGCGATAACAAGCTCGCTTACTTGCCAAACCCTTCTTGTCCAAAAAAATATCTGTAAACTTGCTGTAAATATCTGCTAAGCTGTAGGATGGTAGAATAAATATTGTAGTGATTGAAACCAAAGATCTTATTTTTACTTACAAAGATCTTATATACGCTACCATTTCATTTCTGTCACCACACCATTTCATCTGGTACAGTATGTCTGTTGGAGAAAAAGGAATTTTTAACAAGGCTTAATTGATCTTAGAATAATATCAGTTAGTAATTTTGGAAAATTTAAATTGTTTGTCTTAACAGACAGAAAATCGAGGTTACTTACTATATTTATTGAAGATGTTCTTATGCAACTTTGATACATGTGAATCGTTCGATGAAAGCAGTGACTTTCTTTTTGTAAAAGCACTGTAAAATCAACTTTCTGTTTATTAAAAAGTTGTAATCGATTGAGTTTAATTTGTCTGCACTGATGACATTTATTTCTAACACAAGCTCCGTTATTCCACATGCCTCTGAATGCAATCTCCAGGAAAAAATGCGCTTGCTGCAAACTAAATTAGTCACGAATGCCGTAAATTTTTTACCCTCCTTTGACAAATAGAACGCGAGCTAATATGTAGCCTATCATACCCACAGGGTTCTAAAATATGTGTACCAAATGTGTATATTGGTTAAACGGTGTAGATTTGTAGACCAGATAAACGCCAACTCTGCTTTATATATCTAATAGACGTTCAGTTATTCTATCTACTGCTGAATAGAATTTAGGAATTTAAAAAAAATGCGTTTGCTTCAAACTAAATATGTAACGAATGGCGCAACAATTTAATTTTCCATCTTCTCATATTGATGATGACATTCGAAAATATCGCATACTAGGTGCAAGAATGCCACAAATATCATAGGAAAACCAAGTGCAAGACAATCCGCAAAAATTCACCATTTTTACAGTAAATGAATGCACGGGAATATTCGTAGTCACTCCAAAACTCAAAATCAACTTCTGCAGAAAAAAAAAAACTTTCAGCAGAAGTGCGACGAATATGAAATGGGTTGTATGGATAGACTAGCAGAAATACCCGGCTTTGCTCGGGTTGAATTAATAATATGTTGATTGAAAAAGTCATAATCAATTATTTTTCATAAAAGAATGTTACATTTAAGTGTACGGGGAAAAAAATTTAATACCAATTTAATTTCTTCATCGCTTCTACAATTTACTTCGGACGCAAATATGCATTTATCTTGTATCCAACCATATAATCCATTTCATATTCGTCACACTTCTGCTGAAGTTGATTTTAAGTTTTCGAGTGACTACAAATATTCCCGTGTATTCAATTTCAGTAAAAATGGCAAATTTTCGGTGGATAGTCTTGCATTTAGTTTTCCTATGAATATGTTTTCATTGTGCCATTCTTTCACCTAGTATGCGATATTTTCGAATTTCATCATCAATATGAGAAGATGGTAAGTTAAATTGTTACAGCATTCGTTACTAATATAGTTTGAAGCAAACGCAATTTTTCTTGAAAATTACATTCAGCGACAGGTGGAATAACGGAACTTTTGTTAGATATATAAAGCAGAGTTGACACTTGTCTGTTCTCTACACCAATCCACACATTTGGTACACATATTTTAGAACCCTGCGAATACGGTAGGCTACATATTAACCCGCGTTCTATTTGTCCAAGGAGGCTAAAAAGTTACGGCATTCGTGACTAATTTAATTTGAAGCAAACGCACTTTTTCCAGAAAATTCCATTCAGTGGCATGTGGAATAACAGAGCTTTTGTTAGAAATACCTGTCATCAGAGAAGACAAATTAAACCCAATCGATCACAATTTTTTAATAAACAGAAGGTTGATTTTACAGCGCTTTTACAAAAAGAAAATCACTTTCAACGAACGATTCACATGCATATAAGTTGCGTAAGAACAGCTTCATGAAACACGAAAAACAAATGAAATTTAATTTATTTTAATCGTCTTACAATGAAAAGCTATATAAAAATTTTGAAATATACTTGAACTACAAGGTTTGACTGCCCATTTTAATTTAACGTAACCCATCTATATTAAAATAATTTCTTGAATGAATTTTTTTGTTATTTTAAAATAACAAATTACACACTTTAAAAATATTTTGATTCATAAATTTTATTAATGTTTATTACCTATACACTTTTACGTATTCAACCAAAGATTTAAAGAAAGTTGTTGGAAATATACATATACCACCCCTAAAGTACCCATGTCTAGTGATATTTTGCAGAAAATAAATAAAATCCTCCTAAATAATATTTTTGGAATAGGTATTACACCGGAACACATAATACAAACAGAAACAAAATTCAGATCCTTAAAAAAGGCAGAATTCTGAAAAAAATATCTGTTCTTGCGTGTTGAATTTCGACTTCCTGAATATATTCTGAAGTAAAACAATTCGACAAAAAACTTGAACAATATTGATAAAGACAATGATTTATAAGCAAAAAAAGAACACATTTATAAAACTTGGGAATCCTCAAATATGACCGCAACCATCTCGTTTTCAACTCAAATACCCAAAAAAAGGATTATAAATCAAATTTAAAAAAATTAAACATTAATCCTTAGGTTGCCAGATACCGAGTAGCAAAATTAAGCTTTTATAATCAATGAGTTTATCGTTTGAGCTTTTCGTGCTCCATTATAAAATTTAAGTAAATATAAAATTAAATGTTCCAAATATTCTTTCTTCATCAATCACAAATATTTATAAATATTATTTTCATCATGGGAAGATGTAAAAATTCAATTCAAACATGAACATTATAATTTAATTTGTTTTAAGAAAATTGCTTTTCGATCAACACTGGTAAAGCAATCTGAGATGCGTATAGCAATCATTTTATACTCAATGTTATTTTTATGGCGATTTCAAATTGGCTTAGGCCTTAGGTCAATTTTACGCCTCTTAGGATTCGATTTTTTCAAAATCCTTTCTTAGTGCACCCCTACGCTATAAGAAGAATCACCCTTCAAAATCTCAGCTTCCTAGGACTTGTAGTTCTAGAGATACAGTGATGAGTCAGTCAGTCAGAGAGTGAGTGGTATTTGAATTTTATATACAGGGTGTTTCAGTGAACCGTTTCAGAACTTCTAAGAGGGGTAGGGTACATCCTGACGAACCAAAATCATACACCAATGGGCAGTCAGAAATGCTTTCCTGACGCGGTATATGGCGTTGTGCGAAAATCCCGAGCTTTCGTGTAGGGAATCTTCATTTCGCACAAGAACGCCAAGTTAGTAGGATGGATGATGACACGATCGCAGAGTTAGCCGATATGCATTTGGCATACGGGGCTGCAAATTATAGTGGACCAGCCGCACAGCGTTTGTACGCGGAACGATATCCGACGAGGCGTATCCCCAGTCATAATTTCTTTGCAAGACTGCACCAGAGGTTAGCTGAGACAGGTTCATTAGAAACAGCTGACAGGGACAGGGTAAGAACAGCACGGACTGCAGACGTCGAACAGAATGTGCTGCAGCATGTACAGGGGAATCCAAGAACGAGTACACGAAGTGTAGCAAACGCAGTCGGGGTTTCCCATTACAGCGTCTGGAGGATTCTACGAGAAGACATGCATCCGTTTCACGTGCAGCGTGTCCAGACACAGCAACCGGAGGATTATGCACCTCGTATTGCTTTCGCACAGTGGTACCTTGGAAAATGTGCTACAAATCCTCTTTTTCCTGCTGAAGTGTTGTTTTCCGATGAGGCATCCTTCACAAGGGAAGGAATTTTCAACACGCATAACGACCATATCTGGGCGGTCGAGAACCCGCATGCAATACGACGTCGTGCAGCACAGATTCGATTTTCGGTCAATGTATGGGTTGGTATTATGAGAGATCACCTCATCGGACCTTACCTGTTACCGTCTCGTCTAACCGGACCTAACTACTTACTCTTTCTGCAGCAAGTATTGCCACAACTTTTGAGAGATGAACAGATTTCTGTATCGACGCAACAGACAATGTGGTTCCAACACGATGGAGCCCCTGCCCATTATAGCGGAGATGTTCGTAACTACCTGGATGTCACATTTGGTCAGCAGTGGATCGGACGTGGTGGTCCCGTGCGTTGGCCTGCTCGGTCACCCGACCTATCATGTCTTGATTTTTATTTCTGTGGTCATCTGCAATCGCTAGTTTATGACACCCCTGTTGAGGAGCTGGTTGCGAGAATTGCAGTAGCTGCCGGAGAAATTCCGAGATATGCCTGGAGTATTCCAGAATGTTCGGTAATGGTAATTTTAGTTAACGTCGTACTAGAGCAACACAACGGGCTATTGACGACGGTCCGGGATCAGTCCCTTGAGGGAAAGATCCGAGGACAACACCTCGTAATTTTGAACCACGGTCAGATGACGAAGCAACACCTGAGCTGGCACCCCACTCTCCAAACTTCCACACCAACCCAACGTGAGGACTTTCGGCCACGACAGATTTAAGGTGCACCAGCCGCCTCTACACCATACGCTTACAAACATCCATGCCCGTACCCGGATTCGAACCAGGAACCTTCCGATCTAGAGGCTAACACCTTCACCACTATACCGGTTGGTCGGCCCAGAATGTTCGGATGTCCATGCGTCGGAGATATGAGGCGTGCATTGTAGCCCGTGGAAGAAACTTCGAACACTTACTTTAATTCATGTACCTTTTGCTTCTTTTCATGTATTATTAAAACGATTTCTCACTTACGGTCTCTTTTCTTTACGGTGCTTCTGTGTACAACACCGCTTCAGGAAAGCATTTCCGACCCCACATTGCTATATGATTTCGAGTTGTCAGGATGTACCCTAACCCTCTAAGTAGTTCTGAAACGATTCACTGAAACACCCTGTATATAGATACAACTTATATGCATATTTGCGTCCGAAATAAATGGTAGAAGCGATGGAGAAGTTAAAATGGATATTAAAACATTTTTCCGAACACTTAAATGTTAACATTTTTTTTGAAAAAGAATTCATGATGACTTTTTAATCAACATATAATAAATTCAACCCGGTAATTTTGCTAGTGATACATAAAAATTTACTACATTCTTCGTCTTCACCTATTTTCCGAGTTTCTCCACACCTAATTGTAATCTCGAGGAATGAGTATAATTTTATACATATTTAAATAGAAAAAAATTCTTTCCAAACTGTTCAATCGAATGAAGCAATTTTAAAAATGTAACTAAATATTGAACACTTTTTTATTTATTAAAATAAAATCTAAAATTATTTTGCTAGATTAAAAAAAAAAACATTGGAATGGTGGATTAATAATAAAAATAAAAAAAAAATGCATGATTCAATGTGAAGTACATGTCTCGGCTACGAACATTGAAACCTTATTATCTGCAGGTGTGGTTTTTATCTGGTGTAAAACTTTCTGCAGATTTCAAATCCGTTGAAATTTCCAATCTGTCTTTAACGATTCCTATTTTACGAAAAAAGAACTTACAATCCCAGTTAAAATCTTTTTATTTCTTTGCTCTCCTTCACTAAAATGAAATTTATTTTTATTTTTACGCGAAAGAAAGAAGCAATTATTATTATTTTTTTTTGGAAAGCGAAAGTTAACGTGACGTCACAATCTAGCGAAAACATAAAAGAAAATCAAACGAAAACTACCTAGACATAGCAATAAGTCTTAAACTTTGATGTTTCTTCATTCCTCGGAATTACCGCGGTAGAATGAAGAAAAAAACTATTAAATTCATTTTAAAATGATCTAGATTGAATTTTAAAATTCACTATGACCCTAAAATTGCAAAAATTTGCACTAGCTGTGTGCCAAACCCCATTACTGTATGTGCCAGATTCGTCAGGACGTCGCGGGCAAGAAACAAACACTTCCTTTTATAATAGTAAAGATTATTCATACATAATAGAAAATTATGGTTGTATGACTTGAAACATTAAAAGAATTACCGAACAGGCTTTTACTCGTATTTTAGAATTTACTAAACATTTAGCACTTTAGGCATTTACTTTACAAACTATTTTTCAACCTGACCCAAGTTTGATAAATTTTTAAGTAATTGCATTCCTCTAAATTATCGAATGGAATTTCGAAATTTATGACATAATCAAATGTAAGAGAGTTACTATTATTTTAAATTCGTTCAATGCTGGTATATTATGGGTCCTTAAATCAGTAAATCAAAGTTGGAATTAAGTGTTATTGATTGTAGAACTGAACATTTTCTTATGCTAGTAAGGTTAGTCTATTAAAGCATTAATTTTAAGACTTAAATAAAAATTAAAATGTGTATAGAATTTGATATTTTTTTTCACCTGATATTTCACTTAGAATACTTTATTCTTTCAGATAATTCTAGGTTTTACTGTTTAATGAATGAAATAAGGTTGATAATGTCCATCAAGTCCAGGTGGCAATCCAGTCAAAAGTCAATGAATTGGAAAAGACATTTTTAATGTATTTGTTCACACAGAAATTAAATATATTTTCCTAGACAAAGTCAAATGCTGAGGAAGGTAATGCAAAAAAATAAAATAAAATAAAATTTAAAAAGAATTAACAAGCAATAAACTTTCTAACATAAGTATTGGTGCACATTGGAGTCGTTAACACATGTCTATCACTCTCACAAAAACATACAAATTCTCCCCACTGAAATGCACAAAGGGAATGTTACAGCCTTAGTATATAGTTGAGCTGTAATCATATATCAACACAATACACAAACAAATACACATAATATACATTTCTACAAAAAACTTTATAAATGGTAAAACTTTTCTAAATCGTCGTAGAATCGTAAGTAGGCACATATGAAAGAAAATCTAAGCTCAAATGTGAAATAACAGTCAGTAGGCCATACCTGTGAACTTTAGTCAGGGAAATTTTAAAAATTGTGTAGGAAATCCATTGCAAAATTGAAATTACATAACAAATTCTTTTTCAAATTTATCATGAAGCTGAATTTATAACTGTAAATACATTTATTGAAAAATAGAAATTTTTTTAATTTGCATAATTATTTCAAACAGAATTTAAAATGTAACAGTTTCAAGAAAAAGCAACATAGCAAATTATAGTTAATCATTAATTAAAAAGGTTTAATTTTGAAAGATCTAAATGAAATTAAAATTCAAGTGAAAGATGCACAGGGGTTAAGGACAGGTATTTACATAAGAAATTTTAAAAAAGCAGCTTTACAGGCAAAAGAAAATCTGCACATTTTGTTGAACTAGAAATATTGTACCAGACATTTTTAGGGCAGAATATTAAAAAGTCCACAAAAATCTTATGACGCAAATCAAATAAAAATTTTTTAAACATTTATGTTATCCTTCAGAGGAGTGATACTTAGATCAGAGTATACGTATCGCGGAGAATATGTGTATCACTGGATCGTATTCAAATGGAGTGTATGTTACTATGTTTCCACTATAATGAATGTGAAAATTATTTAAAACAATTAACATTATGCATAAAAAATATTTATATCACAATGTCATTAAAACAAGACATAGCAGTATATAGAAAACATGTTACTTTTGTAATTGTCTGTTGTGGTTTAACAATTTCTTTTATTTCAATTTGCTGAATTTGGTAATAATCACACTGTACTTCTAAGTTCCAGATAAGCTGTTTAATGAATCCTGCCTAAAAAAATGCTTTTTAAACAGTCAACAATTTCGTGTGTAACTAACAAGGTTTAAAAAGTGAAAGAGTTAAATTAAACACTTAAAATGCTACATATTTAAACATTAGGTAAGTTTTAAAGTTAGTTTTAGGCTAGAAAGAATAAAAGGTTAGTACATCTGCCTGCATTGTTTCACCTGTAAGCTTGCCCTTTTAAACTATCCGCATTCATAGAAAACAGTAATGCACTAATTTGCTTAGTTTGGGTTTTAAGATAGATGTTTGGAAGATTGCTGCTTGATAAGATTTCGATAAAAATATATTCGCTGAAATAAAATGAAATTCATTGACTAATAAAACTTTAAAAGAATAAATTTGAGGCAACCACAAAACTGTTATAATTTTAAAAGTTTAACATGGGAAAAAAATAGCCTACTGACTGATATTTGTTAATAAATAAACTATCGCGAAGAGTTAGTGTAACTCAGGATTATTTTGGAAATGAACAGATGCATCAGATATCACTTCAATAGATTCCATCTATTCTGATCATTTTTAATTACAATATGAACACAGAACATAAAAGATATTTCGATGTGTATCAAAAACTATTTGTACTACTAATAAAAACCTCAACATAATATAGATAAAATTTACAAACAGGAAATCAAGCAGTCAAAACTTGTTAACATTCATACAAAATTAACATTTTTCAATAAATAAATCCACCAGTGCATAGAACATGCCAAATATAAATACAATAAGTTAGGAATGTTGATAAGGAAATTTTTAAACAATTCAAGTAATTTCAAAGCTCTACATAAATTAACAAAGGAATAAATAACAAAAACCTGAAATAAGAAAATGGAATGCTTTAACACAAATACATTTCTATTAGAAATAATTAAAATCTTTAAGCATACAATAATTTACATGCATTTTGATTTCAGTGAATGATTTTATCATTAAGAATATCCTTAGTAAAAAATTTTAATGCTCTAAAATTCTATTCACTCACTTAAAAATGATAATTTCTCTAAAGATATTTGGATACAGAAATACATTACTGAAATAAGAACTCATTGTTCCTATATTTATAAAAAATGCAATCTTCTGTCCTTTATTTACCTTGAATTCAATATCATTAATGTTTTCTAAAAATGGCAACTTTTATTGATCACATAAAGCATTTCAAAATATGTTTTAAAAATAAATGCCGTAAAAATGGAATGTAAAAATTAAAAGTTTAACAGTTTTTAAAACAATGTTCAACTACATCAACTTGAAGAAGTACATATTTATCTTCATTGGTAATGAACTAAATGCACGTATACAAAAATATATAAATTATTTTTCAAAAAAAAAATCAAGACATCTAAAATTTTAATTTTTACATTGAAAAATGTTTATTTCCAGCTATTAAATAATGTCTCTTTTATTAACCTTGCATAGAATTAAATATATAACAAAAAATACAAACATATAATCCAAGCAAATTAATTATGTACAAGCACATTAAATAATTTTAAAATTTCTAAAAAAATTTTTTATAGAAACAGAAATTCTTAGAAACAAAATTTAAATACATTAGGTCCATATCTGAGGATTGTTTAGTATCATTATTTCAATGAGGCCTTGAACACACTGAGCCTTATTTAATGTGGATTGGATAAGGGTCTATGTGAACCAGCACCTTATATTAAACATTTTAAGAAAATACTTCGAAGTATATATAACATGTATTCAAGCAAAATATAAAATAAATTATGCAAACAAAATTGGAATAGTTGTCATAAATTATTGGTATGCATTACAGCTGAAATATGAATTTTTTTTTTTTTTTTGGGGGGGGGACAGGTTATACATTGTAATCAAAAGCATTTCTAACTGAATACACACAGAATAAAACTTTGATGTATTAGAATGAAGAAAAAGGATTTGTAGAATACTTTTAGATTGCAAAGGCTTTAAATACTTTACAACTTTGCATCAGAAAATTTTAACTGATAGCCATTTTTTTATGTTTATTTTTCTTTAATACTTATTGTAACTATATTTTATTTCACTCTACTCTTTTTGCTCCTATTTTAATTATAATTGATCATTTAACCGCTTTTAACATGATTTAAAACAAATGCAATTAAAAAATGCCTTGCCCTAAGAATTAATATTCCTCAGCAGAATTAGCAGTTGCAATGTTTCACATAGGTTAAAAGTATATGTTTGAACTATGTGAAACACTGAAGACATTGAAAAAACTAAATTCACACTTAACATCTTTAAATTAATTATGCTTCAATTTTTTACTAAGCATATGCTCATAATTTATATGTAAATAAATGCTGTGGGGTCACTAAATTGATATCCCACTCAATTTATAATTTTAAATTAAGTGAAGACAACCAAAACTTTTCCTACATATTCATTCAGTTTTAATACCTGAATGCTTAAAAAGTATCAATATTACAGTGGTTGTCTACAAATGCTCAATAGACAGAATTCTAATTTGCATTAAATTTTCAAAATTGATTACGCAGATGCAGTATACTTTATGAAACCACAACATATTTTAAAACAAATAAACATTTGTTTAATTGTTTCAAGAGAAATGTCCAGCACACAGATGTGGAAGACATGAAACTAATGTATTTTTAATAATTTTTTAACACAACTTATTAAATACTATTCCAATCAATAAATATTAAGAAAACATTTTACAGTAAATTAGTAAATGGCAAATCTAAAATGGCTACAATGTACATGCTCTGTATATTCAGTTGCATGTAGCACAAATAGTTACTTATAACAAAGCATTAAATAAATATAACTGAAAAATTACCTATTTATTTGAATTAAAAGTATGGCACATATATGTACACTTAGCATTAATGCATAGAAATAAAATCTACAAAGTAGACAAAAATATATGCATAAAAAGTATTGTTAAGAGTGATAACTAAATGGAATGTTACATTTTATAATATCCCTGCATCATTACCTATTGGTTTTGTTTTTACCTCTAGATCGAAAATAACTATAAATTAATCTCATCTCTTAAAATGTGCTCACAAAACAGCATCAAGATGAATATACAGAGTATCACAATAACTTCTCTCTAATAGCTCTTTAAATACATATTTATATTTATATAATATATATATGGATATATGCAACAGGGAAATAAATAAAAATTCTACATTGCTGATGCCGAAGCACCTGCATCGATGGCAAGACAACACATCTGCATCGACTGTCCCTAAACAAACCAAAATACACGAGCCACAAATGTACTGACCTCAACGATAGCCTATTGGACCCAGGGAGTGCAGAATAAACTTAGAATAGCACACATTTAGGAGATAATCTCATGAAGCCACTGAGAAACTGCATCTAGATTTTAGAAAAGGCACAGTCACTGCTAATGTGGCTAAACATCAGATCAGGAAACGGAAAGGTACTGCATGCATGTTCACCGAGAAGCACACCACCTTATGCTCGCGCAAATGTAAAGCGTAACCAAAACACTCTAGTACCGTAAAACCCCCAAACTAGATCCTTAGTAGAGTCACAGTTTTTCAATATGCATCGATAAGCACAAGGGAGCATTTTTAATGTTGAAGAGTTGTTAAAAATCGAATTTAAGTTTGAAACTTAATATTCTCACCAAGGAGTGATAAGTTCCAACTAAGGTCACCCAAAACGTTTTTCTAAAACAGAAAAAGTTTCCTACTAAAAGAATAATGAAACCAATTTTGTGAGACAATTAGCCTTGAATAAAAATTTGTTACAGGGCAAATATATTTATGGAGGACCTTGGGAGCCCTACAAAAAATGAGTAACATTAGAAAACATGCTTCATTTTATTTAATAAAAATAAATAAAATTTACTGAATTTTTATTATTATAAAAGCAAAACAGGGAAAGTGTACAATTTCAGACACTTTTCAGTACTGTTGACAATTTGACGGAGAGCAATTTTTCAAGGGATTTTTCACATGGCTTTCGTGCAAATTTTTTTTTTTTTTTTTTAAGGATAACCATTTTTATTACCTACGTGTGAACGAAAGATAATATTGTGAAACTTGTCTCATTTAACCAATAAGCATGCCGATTTTTAATCAGTTTAGCAAATTAATTTACTCTAAGCAAGTATACAATTTCACACTTTCAGAGCTGTTGACTATTTGATAGAAATCAATTTTTCACAGGCTTTCGTGCAAAATTTGTACACCAACTTTGTTTAAGAACAACCACCTTTATTACCCAGTTGTGAAAGAAAAGTAATATTGTGAAACTTGTCTTATCTAACCAATAAAGCATGTCAATTTTTAACCAGTGCAGCAAATTCATTTGCTGGAGAAAATGTTAAAGTGGCAAGGAAGCCTTTTCGAGGATTATACAGTACCAAAAGCCCTACAGGGGAGGCAGTTTGCTTTCTTTAAATGCACCCCTGGGTAAGTAACTCTGCCGTAAAGAAAACACGAATCGGTTTTAGACTTTTCTGAGAACGTGATGCAGGTCGAGGACTTCGGGAATGACGATGTCCTCCAGCTGGATGTTGGAAGGGTTGAAGGGGAACCGGATAGGGAACGCATACTTAGTGTCCATGAGAAGGGTGCTGGGTCCCGCAGGGGGTCCTTGCCCCGTGGAAGCCCGCTCCTCGTCCCTCTTATGCAAGCAGGCCTGCATTTTACGGATGAAGGAGACCGGGACACGCTCCTCGTACTCGTCGGCAGGTGTGTACAGGTTCAGGATTTTGACAATCTGCAAACATAATCAAACAGTAAAGTACAATGGCAGTTAAGGCAATGGCAATATCAGACATTCAAACTGGGTTTCTAGAAACCTGAGGCTCTGGGTTATGTTTTAACAGGGAACTTCTCTGGTTTAGATGTTGAAGAGAATAAAAATTAAACCCAATAGGCAGCATTAAATGAAAAGTATTATACAGAGGTAACATAAGAAATTGATATGTAATTATAACCTAAAAGTAATGGATATTCAAAAGGAAATCAGGATAAAACCTTAGAAATAGGCAGTTTTAGTACAAGAAACAACGTACTTGTGATGTGGTAAGCTTGTCACACATATCAGACACATTCTGTACATCTTCGTCGGTCTTTCGTGCTTGCAAAAGCTGCGACGCTTGTATGATGGGTTGAAGGGTTTCTACAACTTCTGTACATTGCATGCGCAAATCTCGACACCACTGCTCCAAGTGACTTAAGTTGTACCTAAATTATATAAATGAATGAGTTTCATTCCATGTTAATTTTCAAATTGCAATCTTTGAATTTAAGGAACTTCTAATAAGAAAGCATTATAAAAATATGTCCACTAAAACAAAGTTTTAAGAATAAGTTAACCACTTTGGCCAACTACAGAATACATATAGCATTTTGTGTAATACATCTAAGTATTCTTCAAAGTCACTTTGAGATTCTTTTTTGTCTAAATTAACAGGTAAAAGTTTGAACAAAATAAGTTTCATTTATGTATGCTTAAATATTTTTATTTATTATAAAAAAAAAAAAAAAAAAATTTTTTGGGGGGGGGGTACAAGGGCCATAATTAGTTAAGCTGTACCAAACACAATAGTCAAGTAATGGGTACACACATATAACAAGGAAATTATTGACACAGGAGAAAAGTTAGTCGGGTTTTATTATGGAAGGGCCAAACACAGGAGAAATACAGCCAAACAATGTATCTAAGGGAGTTTGGTGTACAATGTAACTGCAGGTAGGAACAATGAATATTCACCAGATGTGCAGTCAAAATATTGATTTTGTTTGTTATATGTGAAATGGTCTTCAACATTTTTAAAAAATGGTTCACGTGATAGAATGAATTAAATTCCGGTGACTCTTACTTATGGTTTCGTTTTGGCATTACTGCGAAACAAGAAAGCCATAAGTGCATAGAAAGAAACTAAATACCTGATTTGCATGCCCTTCGTCCAATGACACATATCCTTACGCAGTAGTAAATTATTGAGAGCACCAGCGCAGATGAAATAGAAGAGCTGTAAAACAGAAGAATAAGATACAGAAAATATCCATGCATTTGAGATTAGCTCTGTGGTATAAAAAGGAAATAATTAAAAGTGCTGAATTGCCAACTAACTAACCTGTTTGTAGACTTGAGTGATGAGCTCTGGGTCCACACCATGAATACTGAGCACTTTGAAGAATGCTGCAAGCTTCAAAATGAAAGAAAAATCAGCAGGATAGATTTACCATGTCTAATATTTTCATTAAACATTTTTATCGTACAAAGTAGGGTTAGACCTCCCTTCTTAAAGATTTTCTGAATTTCAGCTTCAAGAGCTGACTGCCATTAGTTTGCCTTCATATCTTGGAAGTAAAATCCTTATTAAATCTTTGGTCTAGTATACCATTCAAGAAAGATGCTATTTTCAGTTAGATGCAAGTTTAATTTCCTATTGAAATTTGAACTCAAATTAAGAGTAAAATTTGTTAGTAAACAGCAAACTAAAGTTGACCTGGATATTTTTTTATTAGTTTTTTGGAAACAACCTGATGAAATTTCAATCACAAAAGAATTACAAATTTGTGAAATTTTAAAAATTGAAGATATAAAAAAACTTGTTTCTTTTTCATAATAAAAATCTCATCTCAGTTCTCCAAGAAATTTGTAAAATGCGTTCTAGATCTTAATTATTTTCCAGAACATCATATGACTATTAGTAACTCACAAGTCTATTTTTCAATTATTTATCAGTTAATCTCTCACTCAAGTTAAAACTAAATTAAATTCAAAACTGATTTGCATCCAATAAATACTTACAAGAGATAATGATATACCTGGCAACATCATAGAACACAATTTATAACTTATAACTTTTCTCACAGAAACAAAGCTCTTTGTAGAAATTCTGGGAAGCATTTTTCCTAATATAAAAGCAGTTCATATAAAATTTGCTTTTGAGTATGACACTGCTAGGGGCCTGTTGTGGGGAAACTCCATGATTAATGGGATTGCGAATGACAGACATTTCAACTTAGTTCAAGGCATGGGATCTGCACCTCAAATCAGAATGGGCATATCCCAGATCGCAATCTGACTGATTACTATTACTCGCCCATTTTCAAACAGGGAAAACTCAATTATCCAAACAATTTAAAAGCAGGTTTTTCTCTGAGAACTTTTAAGAGCATGAAACTTGTAAATAGGATTCCTCAATGTGAGCCTTTGCCAAAGAATCTAACATGAATCTTGAAACAAAGAATCTCTCTTGTGGAACAAAAAATATAAATCTTAAAACAACCTGAATTACATACTTCTCGCATGAGGCTGTCCAGTGCTGCCTGAGGATCCACAGGTGACTCTACTTCACGGGCGATGCTGGAAGACCGACCCCTCATACCAGAGGGTTTGTTGCCAGATATGCCTGGGATGGCTTCGTGCTCTAAAATAGCAGGAACTGCAAAGAGAAAAGCAACATTAATTCATTGATGAAATTTTAATTTATCCAAGCTATTTGTGAGATGATGTGGAAAATTTCCAAACATTACCTCTCTATGCTAATCCAAAAAGATCAATTGCATTTTCAACTATACAAGTTACCAAATTTCATAATAGACCTTTCTTTGCTCCTATCTATCACTAAACAATGTACTTTTGGGGAACATTTTTACTGTGCTTATTAATAAGTGAGTATCAGCAAGGTATTGGAATGAGGTTTAGCCACTATTGTTTGAATTCTAAATTCAGTGTCGAAGCTCATAAGGCTGGAACAATGAACAGCAATGCAGTTTATAAAATACTAGCCACTACGTGGCTAGCCCGTGATGTAAGGTATTAATCTGGCGTAACATTTTCCGCAGGTTTCAAATCCGTTGGAATTTTTAATCTATTTTTAGCAATTCCGATATTACGAAAAAAACTTAACAATTCCAGTCAATATATTTTTTATTTCTTACTCTCATTCCCGGAAATGGAATGGGACAGGAAATGTAATCTGTTTCTTTTTTTAAATGCAAAAGGTAGAAGATGCAATCTGTTTTTTTTTTTTTTTTTGAAAAGAGAAAGTTTAAGTGACGTCACAATCTCTTGCCAAAATATAAAAGATATATTCAATTAAAAAATTATTTTTTTAAAGAAAATCATATTTTTAGATATCGATCTAAAGTGAAATATTCCGCAGATTTCAAATCCGTTGAAATTTTACTCTATCTTTAACGGTCTAGGAGATAGAAAAAAGAACTACATAACTAAAGTTAAAATTTTTTTTTCATCCTCAGCTGGAAAATCATTCTTTTATGCAAAATGAAAACGTAAACAGGAAAAATGTTAAAATCTGTCATATCTTAATGCGGTTGCCATTCAAAAGAAAACAATAGTAATTACATTTCATTAAATTCATTTTAAAATGTTCTAGATTGAATTTTAAAATTCGCCTTTGCCCAAAAATTGCAAAAAATTCGGACTACCTGTGCACCAAATCCCATTACTGTAAGTGCCATATATTCGTCAGGACTTTGATCACAAGAAACAGACAAACACTTCCTTTTATAGTAGTAAAGACAAGCGTTTTTGATATGCTAAAGAGAGTTACAGAGGAAATACATCATTCAAGTGAGGTTACAAGCTAGAAGAACCTCTACAATAGCATACTGAGGTACACGATGAAGCACTTTTCAGGTGTGCATATTTTAAAAGGTGGCATTATGTACCAGGCAGTCTACTGCTTCATGCTCCATCTGGATATTTACGAAATTTTCGCTCCACATAGCTTAACAACAATAGATATACAATAGCATGAGTTCGAAAGATGGCACTGATTGGTTAATTTGCCATTGACTTTTCAGAAGCTCCCCCATATCTTGTCCTTTCCCCCTGAAAGATGTTTACATGCACATATCCCCTCTATAAATCGAGTATGAATATTAGTTTAAGAACTGCTGTTCTAGAACAATCTATTTCCTCATAGCTATCTTTAGCTACAAATTTTCTAGTACAAATCAGTAACAGATTTTTTTGAAGTAATGTTAGGAATATTTTAGTGGTCCCATGGAGTTTGTTATGTGAACCCCCTGTATGTTATTTTACAACACATCTCAAATCGCCCTTTTCGTCCTGTTGAAGTTGAATGCCACAGCTCTGAACTCAAATGTTACGTACCTATAAATGGTTGAACTCTTTCTTCCATGAGTTTGATCACAGCCTGATAGATCCAGACAGCAACGTCGCTCAGCAATTGACGATACTCAGATAGATCAAAATTCCTTAGGCACTGTTCATTCTGCTTTGGAGTGTTTTCAGCTTGGAAAGCCTAGGGAGAAAACAATATCAGACACTGCTATTTGAAATAGGTATCAAATATGTACAAAATACCAGTAAGCAAGCTATTTTTAATAGTGATGCTCAGTTTACCTGTTATAAATGTATGTTACCAAGATAAAAACTTATAATTTGACAGAAAAGCTTTAAGAGATCCTTGAATTCTAAAGACAAAGGATTGTGAATATCAATTTAACAATTTGCAACCGAATTACTACTGTATAAGGTGCTTTACACCATGAACAGTACCACCAACTAAAACTGACAGGAAAGAGGTTGCTTAGTTACAATATGATGCAAAAATTTGATTAAAACTTTGGAGCATGTCTTTGAAATTAATTATAATATTAAATTATGTTTCTCAAACAACACTTACATGCATTAAATTTCCCAGATAGATTAAAAATCAGAGTTTTTTAGAATTTCTAGTTTCTGAGGTTACACATTGACTATAATGACTGATGAAATAAATGTAACTTAGAACAGAAATTTTGAAAAGATAAATAAAAGCAAAGATGTCAAATTACACAATTGTTTACATACACAATTTCAGTTTCAACATAATAATTGAACACAATTTAATCTAACTTAACGATTAAGTAAAAATATAATACCTTATCACCACTATACTGCTTGAGATTATGCAATAACCTGCAAGTATTAGCCAACCACAATATGGTATAATCCAACTCTTCATGTCGTTTCTAAAATAAATTTCTCAATATCAGAGGCAACGTAAAGTTAGACTAAAGACCTGAATTGAAATAAAGCAAATATAAAAATAACGTAATATCATCTAAACAATAACAGACAAAAAAGCAAAAATTCCTACCTTTATAAGGCGCTTTACGCCATGAATAGTATTGTTGAGCAAGCATCTCACTTTGTCATCATCATTTATATAGTCTGTATGTCTAATACACATGAATAATATGTAAGCAGGTAATCCTGGCAGCAAGTTCACAGCTATTTTCGGCTTCAGATCTGTGAAGAAAGGCTTTTTAGCAATGCTGATAATATGAAATTATAAAATTATAATGCACCTATTTGCTTCATTACTACATGTTCCAAACAAGTTAATAGTTTACACAAAAATTTAGTGAAGTTTACTAAAAAAACTGCTGACACTTACAGAAAAATTAATGTTTTATTATTTATAGTAAAATAGTCTTCTACCTTAATAAGTACTGATGGTGCATAAATGCACTGTTAAAAAAACTATTTTTTTTTATAAACATGCAATTTTGGAAAGATTTTTTTTTTCAAAAAATTCTTTAAACTTTTTTATTTATTAATTATGCTGTGACATGCAAACCCTGTTATGCTACCTAACCATGGTGGAGATGTCTCTGGGCAGATTAGATGAAGTAAAGGTCACCCAAGCAGGGAATTCCACTATGACCAGATTCAAAATGCAAACATAGTTTCTTGAACAAAATTTAATAGAAAACAGCTCACCATAAATGAGATTCTTTATGATAATAGGCTCGTCTTCCTTCTTGTATTCAAACATTCCCAGGTACTCCACCTCCTTGTGTCGGACCAGAGGCATGTCGTTTGGCTTTTGGTGCATCTCCTGTTCCAATACCGTTTCACCTGAACACACAATATTAATTAGTAATATAGCTCACACAAACACTGAAAGTAAGCGAGCAGGGGGCGGAGCCCGCTAGTTTCTTTAAAAAGATACCACCAGAAAAAAGTATCTGCATTGTTTGTAAACAAATTTCATATAGAGAGAGATGACTTAAACTTGGGCCGTCAAATCAAAAGGTATTGATTTAATTTTGTGTAAGGGAAGATGGGATTGATTGTAAACACACAGCAATGTAAAACTCTGAATTTTTTACAAATTATGACAAAATAAATAACCAAACCTTAAGTTATTGTATTGCAGATATAATTTCATGATAATATATTGACTTTAAGCAAAAACATAGCAACTGACAAAACCTTTTTTACAGTACAGCTGTCTAAGGACTCCATACGATTATTTATTGGTTAATAGGTTTTTGAACTAAGCCAACCGACATAATAAAAGCATCTCATTGCTAACACATCTGTTTTTTACATTTATTCAATGGGTTATGAGTTATTGTGGGGGTGACTAAAGAGTGTCAGCACTGCAACCAGTACTAGTCTATTGTACCGAAATTCAATGGGTTACATATATCTAGAATTTTGATCTAACTATCCTTAGATTTTAAAAGGCATAGTGTAACAATTACACAAAAGGCAGAGTGCAACAGAATATACTCAACCTCAGATATTATGTTACCTAATGATAATACATTACCACAACTTATATTACGTTATCTAAAGATAATACTATACAATGTTACCTAATGACTAATATGGATAACCTAAATACATTAATCAGGAGAATGTAAAGTCTACTATTAAAATAAACTTCCAATTGAATAAAAAGGACACACTATACAAAAATAAATCTAGTTGCACACTATTAAATATCAATTATGGGTCACACTATATTTGTTATTAGTATCACTATGTCACAAGTCTTGGGCATATGTAAAGATTCATCGAATCCAAGAATCATCGAGTCCAAGAATGTCTTTTTGTGATTTATTTTCGGACATCAAACAAACAGTACAAACGGTACAAATAATAATATTACGCTGAGATACATAAATTCAAGTTTCAAGAAAAAGGAGGGAGCTCATCAAGAAAGCTCACACCCGAAGCCGTGCCATTCAGGAAGTCTTTGAAATTGTTTTCAATCACATTACTTTACGAACGATCACGTGGTCTCGCCGAGAGTGTCAGCAAGAAGCTCCACTCTCAACAACACCCACGTGGTACATTCCTATTCTCAACAGCATAAGTAGGGAAAATCACTGTGCAAATGAAAATAATAGGCACCCCATCTTCAAAGACATGATTCTTTTTTCCCAAATAAATATTTCAGTTATTGCATGAGTTCTACCGACTCTAAATTCATTCTTACTCTAATGGGTTGATCGTTAGTTTGATGTTAATGACTATAAAGTTATTACAGTACAACACTTGTTTTAATGCTTTTCATTAACGCAATTCAGCCTTTTCTTCTGAATTTTGAAGTTGATGTATCAAATGATAATTTATTTTCGACATCATATATATCATAAAGCAAGGAACAACATAAAGCAATAATGTAAAGATAGAAAAGCAGATTAATTAGACCTAATGGAATCCACTATAAGTATAACAGTAATTATAAACCCAAAAAGCTATTGCTTTACTTATTCTTATTTGTAAGGAATTTTTATTTGGTATTTTTAATAAACATCATGCTAGAGCAATGCAACAGGCTATTGTTGATGTTATGGGATCCAGCCCCGAAGGGAAAGTCCTATTTGTTAGAAATCAAATGATTGGTAAAACGGAATCTATAGGGTAATAACTGAAGATAAAAAGTACGTCCATTAAAATATTATTTCCTATGCCAACATTGCATTAGAACACCACTTTTTTTAGTCAAGAACTTAAGCAGGCAGAAGACAAAGCAACTAGAAACATTCAATGTGGTTTCTAGTATAAACTTCAAGAAGTCCACAGCAATTTACAAGTATTTAGTGATTTTCCTCAGAGCATCATGCGATTTTCACTATTATGGTATTACCATTTGTTCATGGATTGACATTTAACCCTGCATACGTTGCAGGTCTCTTAAAAAATAAGATAGAGGTGTATCTGCAAGTTGCTTAATATTGTATTTCGTAGTTATACATGCTTAATAATTCATTAAAAAACATACATAGTATAGTTTAGGACATACTAAAAAACAAGTTACTAAAAAATTTATTATTTTTTTAAACTTATAAAATAATACATTTTTAGTTATTCCTTCCATTATGTGACACTGAGAAAAGTCACCAGGCACCTATCAGGACCAGTGATGAACTGAGAGTTAATAATTAAATATCATGATGAATGAAAGAATCTATAAGCAAATTTTCAATTCGTCAAAAAGGTTAAAACTGACTAGGAACCATGCAGGAGAAATCAACACATAATAGTGATACTCAGTGGGTTTATGCAAGATTTAATATAATGCAGTATTTGATTATGTAACATTTCACTTACCATGAGGACTGAGAATGACAGAGGAACGTTTAGAAGTAAAGCCTGCAATCAGAGAAAGAAGCAAAAAGCAGGAAAATGAAAATGACAGACCAACCACCAGAAGCACAGAAGTAATTTTTAAAGCAATTAATAATTGAACTGAATGCATCAAAAATATGAATTAATACCATTTCATACACCACCAACATTTCCAAATTAATCTAAAAATCGATTTCAGAGATAATGCTCAAGAGATAAGTTTTTCGGTGCTTCTAAGCAACTCCATTTCACAATGCATCAGAAAACTAATGAAACTTTAAACTAATTAACTTTAAATAACAATTTTCCCAATTGAAATATTAAAAATTCATCTATTGGAAGTTAATTAAAAAAACAGTTTGGTCACTTATCTATGAAAACTTTAAAATGGTAAACACTCATGAATTTTTTTGATATTTGTCTTAATATTCTGTGTTGGGTTTTTGATAAAAATATATTCATATTTCAAATAGCTTTCAAAGGAATTTAGTAAAGCTAATTTCCAAGAATTCTATGTTCCTGCTTCTAAAATGCTATATGTTTTTTTTTATACAAAATTGATTATTTTAACTAGTTTATGAGTAATTAGATAGCAACATGTGAATATCAAGAAAGTTTTATAATCTAAAATAATTTTGGATTTTAATTTCGAATTATCTGTTGTAATTTTTCAATTTTGTTAAATGAAAAAAGCGAATTAAAAACCAATTAAATGTCAAAAAATATAAATTTGTTAATTTTGTTTCATATCTTAACTGGACAAACCTAGAGACAACTTAATTATTTCATAAGAGATTTAAAAAAAAAAAAAAAAAAACAGTATCTGGAATATATCTTTATTAGGTATAATTTTCTAACTAGAATAGTAATAATTAGAAATTAATAACAAAATTATCATAATGTAAAAATGTTAATACATTAGGTTGAATAAATTCATATCAGTGATTCAATTAGATACAACCATTATTCATAAAATCAGTAATCAAGTAATTCCTCATAATTTGTATCAAAAGCTACAAATCAAGAAACAAACCATACCTAATCATAATTTGATTCATAAAAATAAATAGCTCAATGCTACAAACATAATTTTAGTTCAAAAGAAAAACCATGTGTTATTATATCTTTGTGGTAAGATGCACTAAAGTTTTCGATTAAAAGGAAATTTTACCGGTATCTTTCACTTTCTTAGCATAGATTTTCAGCTGCTTCTTGTACTTTTTAACTTGATCTGCTAAGTTGTCAATCTTCTCTCTCAAATCCTACAGGAAACATATTTCATGATTAACAGAAGTAAATTGGTATCTTCAATATGAAAAATGAATGAAACAATGCAAGTAAATAGAAACAGTTTCTAATTTCCAATAAAGTCTCTTTAAAAAAGTATCTGACCCTTTGTCAAGAAAAATAGAACTTCTTAACTTATTTAGTTCAGGCCAAGTCCTCTGCAAAATAAACTTTTGAGTCTATACATTTCTCCTAATGGTTCTTCTAGAAACATTTTCCAATATCGTATTTTGGATCTTCATGTGCTTTGTGCATGGATCTGCACTAAAGAACAGAAATCTCGTTCCTCTGTGTCTCATCTTAAGTCTGGCGAAGACGGCTAAAAGCTAGATAACCTTATCTGGTGAGTTAGAGGAATGCCAAATTTTTGTAGAGCTATATTTTGAAGAAATAACTTTAGATGAGCATTGTAGAATTGTGAAGGATCTTCCAGATGCCACATGGAGTTATGGTTTCATTTGTCTAACAGCATCTTTTAGGTGATGAATAACAGCTGAGTGTAATTATCTCTATCAACATTTATTCCCTGGAGAATAATGTATTTGGAATTAACTATTCCCTGATGATCAAGAAAACTATTAACAAGTGCTTCAAGATTGTCCTAATTTCTTTGCCCTTTAAAGACATAGGTATTTTCCAAGGCCTTTATTTCAGGTAAGTAGACTATTCATTTGCAGTCATGAATTTTCACAAAATTCGGATGTGTAGTCGATTCTAACAAGTTTGGTAGTCATTTTATAACTGGAAGAGTAATGTGCCAGACTATGTGTGTATAAAACAGTTGTCTAGCAGCAACTAAAGGAATACAATTTGTAAAAAAATAACAAGTCACAAGGTCTGTCCTAGTCCTGTACCCAAGCTGCAGCTTCTTCTTGTAAAAAAAAAAAAAAAAAAAACGAGGTTGAAAACTTTTTAACCAGATTTTATGACACAAAATTATTTTTAACATTAAATCACCCTTAAAATTCCTCCATTTTTTAGAAATTAATTTCAAATTATGACATTTCAATTCTGAGCAAATCAACCCAACTTTTACAATTTTTGGATCGAACAGGAAGATATTTTATTTAAGGCTGCTGTAACTGCCAAGTTAGTTTCTAAAGGGTTACATGTAAAAAACTTACAACATTTTCTCCAGTCAGACGATTTATTTCATGCTGCAATATGGCTTCAGTCTGAGCTTGCGGTGTTTTCTTCAAATTCTATAAAAAAAACAGCGATAAATTTACTGATATAGGCCCATAACTTTAAATTCAGACTTTTAATTAGATAGGTGAATGACCATGTGGTATGAAAGATCATGGGCAAATCCAGTACAATCCATGCTACATTCACAGAAAATTTTCAAATTTGTTGCAATTTTCACATTTGTCAAAAGTTTTTCTTGTTTCCCCATATTAGAAATGTACAGATATGAACTTGAGGTGGTTTTAAAATATTTTTTTAATATGAAATACATATTTCACATAAAAAAAAGGTAGTGACTCACATAGCAGTGAAAAGGACACAACATTTTAATACATATTTTAAAATTTCAATTTTTTCCAAACTGTATTGAATACAAAGTTGAATCAGGATGAGAACCTTCTTCTGATTTAAAAATTAAAATAACTGCACCAGTAGAGTTTTACTTAAGCAATATATCCATGACCCTTCATTCATTTTGCGATTCCCATTACATCGATTTCGTCACTCACATCACAAATGGAAGTTATACATTTTGTGACTTCAATGGTACATTCTAATGGTATGTATTCAACACATTTTAGAATTTATATAATCTCATGAATTTATAAAATTAGATAAATGAAACAATTAATAATAATGGCATACACATTTTTATTTAAAAAATAGTGAATTTGACTTTTAATTACACAATTTATAAGAAACAGAATGGTGTCTGTGAATTAAGAATTAGATGCTCAACTTTTAAGATGTTTGTCTTTAGTATGTTTTGTTTAGTCACTTCCTATGAATTCCTTGATTTGAGCTGGAAATTCTTTAGTGATATTATCTGATGGATTTATCTAATGTGACTCAATCTACAATTAGAGTAAAATTTTCAAATAAAAATTTGTTATTTTAACATTGTCATCAAAAGGTTATTTGTTTCTTTGTCACAATGGAAATGCAGACATGAATTGTAGGCGATTTAAAAAGTATTTTAATATAAATATGTTTCACATTAAGGAATTTGTGTATACATTTAAAATGTCTTCAAAACTATATCAAATGAATGATGAATCGCAATGGAAATTTTCATACACTAACTGAAAAATATTTATATCTTGTCCAATTTTAAACTACATCATTATAACTTTAATTTTAAAATATCGTTGTAAGTCTAACGTTACATCTATTTTCTATCCTGCATTACAAACCTTTGGTATTTTGCAATTTGTAATCATAAACTAATAAAATAATTGTGGCAAGAATGTCATGCATTGATTTTAACATTAACATTTTCATGTCTCAATTTTTCAAATGTATTAATAATAAGACGAAAAAAATGTTTTCCTTATTAAACTAGTATGACACTGACGTTACTTGCATTCCCACGTCATGTTAAAATACATATCATGTTTATTGCAAAGTGCAGTTATTTTTTTTTTTTATTGGTTAAGTGTATGATGTCACACAGAGAAGGATGTTATAAGATTACATTTAAAATTGGCCTATTCTGCTAGTGTTATGAAGAAAATTGATTTGTGACCCCAGTTACTGTTTGAACAAGGATTTGAAACATTTTATTTTAAATTATAATACATAAACCAATTATTTTGAAAAATCACTGATAACTTAGCTAAATGATGAAGAATAGATGTAATTGCAAGGAAAAAAAATTTCCAAGTTCAATATTTTTTTAGTAGAATAAAATTTTAAAATCTACATATGTTACACTAAATATCAACAAGTTGCAAACAGGTTATCTTTTCAAATAAGAAGTGTAATATAGGAATTATTTTTGCAAATAAAAAATTATATTTGGATATTTCATGACGGAAATAAATAATAAAAATTCATGAAATAAATAATAAATCATTGTCTACGTAAATTTTTATCCTTCACTTCCTCTCTTTCTGATTTCATGGATTAGTCCATAAGAAAAACTAATGGTCCAACCCCATATTTAAAAAATAATGAAGTTTGACTAGTTGTTTTAAGAAAATTATTTCAAGATTTGCCTAACAGATGGTATAGCTTGCATGAACATGTTACAATAAACCCTACTCGTGATAAAACCATTACATTTCCAAGTGAATTGCTGTGAAAGTGAATACCTGACTCAGAAGTTTCTGTTGTCTTTCATTGTCTTCTTGGAGTTTTTGTAGCTCATGTCTCAACTCATTTTCTGTTTTCTCAGCATTGCCTTTTTCTGACTGAATCTCTGCTTCAAGTTGCCTGAAGTAAAATAAAAAACATGTTTATACTAAGAAATATGTCATAGTACAAAATAACAAATATCAGACAATTTATAAATTGCATAAATATAATAAGACACAAAATTGAATTTAAAATATTGCTTCATTAAGTTGTTTAGTTCATTCAGTGTTGATGTGTTTCTTTAGAATCAGTTTTCTCTTTTCAAGGATTTGGCTTGAATCATTTCGATTTCCCTTGAATTTTATAATCTGACTCAACACCAAATAAAACACATCTATTTTGCAAATTTTCTTACAAAATATAAAATCCAAGTACTTAACTGAATGAAATTATATCTACACCTAACACTATAACATATGGGTAAGTATATTCATTCACTGATAGAGTTCTCCCTCGGACATAATGCTTACTGCATCAGAGGTTCAGTCCTTGGTAAAATCTAAAAGACCTCAGATCCCCAACTTATCATTGGTATCCAACAAAATGTGCTGGATTTTCCCTTCCATTTGAAGGTCCCAGATCATTGCTAACTGCTTTGGCAAGAATCAGAGGTGGGCATACAAAAAGTATGTTTTTGAATCATACAGAGACAATGTTTATCCATCTTGTTCCTGTTCTGCTTTGCTTCCAACTCCATCTCACGTTTTTGACTGTATCTGGGCCTTTTCCAAATTTATTGGTGGAAGACCAAAAGAAGGCACCTTCTCTCCTGCTCAAGTGACGAGATATTACAGATCTGATCTAGTATTTTCTAGACCAGGGTGTTTGCTTGGTTGATATTGTGTTTTGTGGCACCAAAGACCCCATTTGACCAAGCTGCGTCAAACACAGATCAACGCCAATTATAAAAATGCTACGAAAAGGGAGACAAGAGGTAGGTAGGTATTTAATTAACTATTGGTGACGGTCAGGAATGGGAAATAAGAGGGTTAGGGAATAGTGTACTATACTAGGGGGATTAGCAACAATATAATTACTGAGACTAACTTGGGGGAGATATTGGAGCGACATGCAACGCCAAATTTGAAATGCATATGAATTTTTGGGAGAAATTATTTTTAGTTTTTCATTATACTAAACGTATGATTTGTACATTTGTAATTTTTATCTTTCATGTCAGGAAGACCAGACTCCATGTATAAAAATATCGGGGAATTTGAGTCCATATGAAACCATTCAACTGTGATGACATTAAAGTTCATTCCTTATACACAGTCACATTAATGTGACCACCACCTACTTTCGACGTCAACGTGAAATAACCAATCACAAAAGGCAGGTGGCAGCACATTGCAGTGGAGTGTATATAAAGGATGTCTTAGGGCATCGAAAAGCATTTCAATTGTTGGCGTAATGCAGAAATGTAGTGATTTATCCTACGTCCAAAAGGGCATGATTATGGGCTTTCGGGATAAGGGTGGAAGCATTTCGGAAACGGCTTTGTTAACTGTTCGCGTGCCGCCGAAAAAAAAGTATACTGTGCATGTCAAAATGGCACTATCCAAAATCAGCGGCATGGCACATGTGGTGCACCACGGGCTATAGATGACAGAGGCGAATGAAGACTACGGAGATGTGTTTGGGCGAATAGACGTGCAACTGTTGAGCAACTGACTGCCCAGATGAACCAATGGGCTACCAAGAATGTGTCCTCAACAACGGTTCAGCGATCGTTGCTGCGCATGGGCCTCCGCAGCAGACGCCTGGTTAATGCACCTATGCTGACTGCTGTTCATCGGCGATGAAGGCTGGAATTTGTATGCCAGTACCACAACTGGACGTCCACAGTGGCGACAGGTGGCTTTTTCCGATGAATCACGTTTTATGATCCATCGGACAGATGGACGTTGGCGTATACGGCGTGAAATGTCTGAAAGCAAACACCCTGCATCCTCAACCCATGGATCCTCAACCGCGTAATCTAGCGCAGCTGTCCACGGCACTGGAGTCGGCATGGCTCAACATCCCAGTGAACACCTTCAGACACAGAATTTACTCTCTTCCTGCACGTCTCGTAGTGGTCCGCTCTGCCAAAGGTGGTTATTCTGGCTTTTGACAGGTGGTCACATTAATGTGACTGGACTGTGTATAATTAAATTCAAAAATATCTTGCTCCGTAAAATTGTTTAAATAGTCTGGTTAGGGGGAAAATATTTATGGTTAAGAGAACCATTTTTTAAACAGAAAAAGAAACGAGCACATATTTCTCTCTACCTGATGAGAACCTTCTGTGTCTCGAAAGCCATAAGCAACTCTCCATCTTCGTTGATGAGTTCCATACGGCTCGCGGCCGACGGTGGGTTTATGGGAAGGTTTCGATCGGCAAGAATGGTTCTCAGCTGGATGCACTCTTCACGTCGCCTCTCCAACTCCTCCTGCATCACTTCAAACTGGTCTAAATGTGAAAGATAAGCGATTGAATAGTGGAAAAACAGAATTCAGCAGAACTTCTCATGCAGCACACAGAATGAGAGAATCAGCAGAACTTTTCATGCTACACAATAGACATAGAAGTTGTTGATTACCGAGCAAGTCCTGAGCCTTATGAGTTGGATCGTCCTTAGCAAGTGACTCCCTCATCTTGGTGATTTCGTCCTTCAGTTTGGAGTTCTCCATTTCCAAATCTTGCAACTGAGTAGAAAACGCAAAACATAAGTAGGAAATTCTTCTTTCATTAGTGCCTTATTTAACTTAACGTAAAATGTTTGAACATTTTCAATACAATACAAGTTTTTAAATTAAAATAAATGGCAAGCAACAGGATAAGGAGAAACAAGCTGTTAAAATGTTCACCAAAATACTTTATGCTTAGAATTAATATAAATAAAAGGTTGCAAATTGACATAATTTACTGAAGGAATAATTAATTACATGAACCATGTGAGGGGTTATGCTACACTCTAGATCATGAATTGATATTACAATCTGCCAGTAGATTTACTTAATGTATAGATTAAACTATTAGGTAAGAGCATATATATGTTAATATAAAAAATTACAAGATAGTCAGATAAAAAAATGTAATAAGACAATATTGTAAGAAAAGATAAGATAGTTAAGTCAGGAATATAGGGTAGTTAAGTAATGAATATAAGGTAGTTGACATGAATATAAGATAGTAAAGTTATGAATATAAGATAGTAAAGTTATCTTATTACATTTTTGATTTATCTATCTTATATTCAGATGCAAGTGAGTTTTTCATCTGAATATCTTTGCCATATACTAGAAATCAACTTAATAAAAAAAAATTTGGACATTTTAACCCTGCATGATATACATAAGGAATTAAAGATTTGTAGCAAGGCTCAAATATGACATATATAGCAAATTTTGTTATGAATAATCTATAAAAAAAATTTTATTACGTATATCCAACAAAACATAGTGGGTTGAAAAACCCTGTTGAAATACAATTATAATTTTCAAAAACTATATAAATTTACTCAAATTACTCATCCACTATAGTCGCAGCAAAGAAATTTGAAATTTTCCAGGTTGAACTGAATTTTGGAAGAAATCTTAAAACTAGAATTTGCAGGAATGTTTGTATTGACAAGTTTTAAATAATTATATTTGAAGCGTACTCTAATGGCATCTTTAATCAATTTCTCTTCTTTAGGCGATTCCTCTTCCTTTGCTTCACGGTTTTCCAGCTTCTTCTCCAGACGAGCTTTCTCAGATTCCGAGGCTTTCAGTTTTTGTTGCAGTTTCAGAACAAGAGTCACGTCTACCAGGTCTTTAGCAGAATCCTCAGAATCCAGCTAAACAAAGAACAAATAGGTTAAATCTATCAAGTGGGCCAAATTTAATACAAATTCAGCAAACAATGAATAAGTTTGTAACTAGCCGTGCTAATAATTATGCTTCCAGCTATTTAATTTGAAAAACTGAGTACCAGAGTCATGGATACTGAATAGTACTGACACTTAATTTCAATTTTTGCAAAACCAAGAAGGTGGGCAGCTGTTTTAGTGTTTTATGACACAAGGGCCATATTTGGTCACACTGCACCAAACACAAGCCAGTACAATATCAAATAAAATTCCAGCGGTCGCACCCTCCACACAAACGTGAAAGGTTGTGGGTATTTCTTAGATAGATTATTTTAAAATGTAAAACTAAATGCAAAGGGTGTTAAAATTTAAAATGTAAAGGGTGTATTTATTGAGATTATCTTCAAATGATATCAATACAATTTATTTATATTATTTCTTTATTTAATATACAATATAAATAATGCAAATATAAGGCATTAAAACAATTTAAAATGCCCCAAGAATTGTATAAATGAGGTGAAAATTAAAGGAATGAAATTGTCAATATAGTTAATGAATTATTTACATTTAAGTAACATAATAAAGTAATAAATAACATAATAAAGATTTCTTGTAACTAAAAAAACCAGATATAATAAAACTTAACGGTCGCGCGTATCTGTTAAATACAAATGAAGGATCTGCAGGAGACCTATTAACACCTCAAAATTAAAATTATGACTGAAAGTAATTCTCAGTGAGCAGGAGGAATAGCCAAATGCTAGTATTCAATAGCTATTTGGTCTAAAAATATGTAACTAAAATCAACTCGAGTGTATCTTCCACATACGCACGACCGCTGGAAGGTTAATAGTCATGCACACAATGAAAGTTTCACTGACAAAGACAAATCCTCACAGGGAGGTATGAACTTACAGGAATTGAAATAAGAAGGTGGAACTTATAAACTCCTGCGCTTGTTTTAATAATCCATGCTACACCCAACTTTGGACTACCAGTGGTCAAGTAAATATTTTGACAAATTACATCAAGACATGAAATGTTATCTTTCTCGTAAATTTGATTCATGTGTAAATCATGAGTATGTATGCTCAATATTTCCAAGAACCATTTTCACTAATGTAGAGAGCATTCTAGATTGATAAGTTAAAATTTAAAAATTATCGCTCATTTTGAAAGTCAGAATTTTATTTCATGCCTTCAAATAACCTTTTAGCATATTTTAAAAACCTTGAATGAGAAATTTAATAATTCTGGTTTAGTTTGAAGTTCAAAGTAAAGACTACTCTAAAGTAGTAAAACATTCTAAACTTCTCAATTCCAAATGACTGGCGTCAAGTACTTAAAATTGCGTTGTACTATGAATATTCGATAATATTTTTGCTCAATAGTGAACTAATTTAAAACATCCTTTTCAATAATCAGATTCAACTCTATGATTGTTTGGTATAATGTTCAGTATAAATTGACTGGTTAACTATCAAGGACAGATGTTTGGTAAATTAAAGGGTTCAGAATAAATCGAGAAAATGAAATAATGGCAATTACATAATCAGATATTATGTTATTATTAATTCTTATTTTATTGTTTTGGCAATACTACCAATGATTGTATCATTTGAATCTCTTACCCGTGTCTCTGAATCTGGACTTCCATCCTTGCTTATGGGAGAATGGTCATCCCATCTTACATCATCCAGTTTCAAGTGAGCAGACTCTTTGTCTTTGGTTCTAATCGAACCATAACCAATGTCCTGAATAAAAAAAAATGAAACATTTAACAGATGCAATGCTTAAGTTTTACTATCAAAAGCCCTTTACTTCTCCCAAAAATGTGTCGAAGGTTTTTTTCACATTTGAATAGTTTTACTAAACATTTGGGTTGCAGCAATGAGTTTTTAACTTTCAACAAGTTCTCATATGTCACCAACTTTCACACAAATTCTACTTTTACTTTAAAAAAAAAAAAAAAAAAAAAGCTAAAATGTTTCTTGAGCAAAGTAAAGTAACATCAAATTATCTAAACTTTTATGAATATTATTTGACTATGAAACCGAACTTAAATATTATTAAAACATTTAGTAAAATGCTTTAAAAGTCAAGCTAAGGTAAATCAGCAAATATGCTAAACAAATTACATATTCCAAACTAATACAACTGAAATTTAAAGCTGATAAAACTATTTTCATCTCATACGAATGCAATTTCATAATCAAAGCAAAGTAGTTTTGCTGCAAAAAATTTTTGTGAATTTAAAAGAAAAATATAAAAACTTTGGATAAATATTGCTTAATAAGGAACATTTTACATCAAACGGCAATAAAGGTTTAAAGTTAACTGCATTTGTAACTTTTGATATTCAATAAATTCATCAAATGTGTATTGCAATTTAAATATGTTAATTAAATTAACTAGTTAAACTGAACTAAAATCATGCTACCTACATTAGTATCTATTTTGTGTTGCTTGACTGCATTAAAAAATACATAGCTTTGAAATTTTACAAATGGAAATTTTATGAAATACTGTACTGCAATTTATCTTTGTGACATTATCTTGAGTTAAGTGGATTAAAAGTTACTTGCATACCTCATCGTGAGTGTCTGACATGTCATCCCTGACAATTTCAGTGGCATCACTTTTCACACTGATGAGACTGACATTGGAGGGTGTTCGATTGTGACCCATCCCTGATCCCCGAACACGGCTCATCTCATTTTGCAGGTTTTCATATCGCTGCTCCAGTCGCGCATTCTCCTTAAGCAGCTTCTGGTAAGCAGCTCGCTCTGCAGAAAACTCTTCCAGCAATAGACGCTTCTCGCTCTCTAGCACCTCTGCAAATAACATTGAAATTTAATTTTATTTCAATCAAGTAGCTGGTAGTAAAGATTAATAGACTTTTAGACACAACTAAAAATATTGCAAATGAAATATATACATTTGCAAGGGGGACATTATAGCCATTAAGTGCAACACAACTTGGGAATTAAAAAAAAATGTTTTTCTCATTAAAGATGCTTTGCATTCCTTTACAATTTTTGAGGTTTGATCAAATGTTAATTTCCATGCATTTGAAATTATTTTCTTCATCACAAACTTCACTGATGGGCATAAAATTTTTCTACTTTTTGGTGAATTAATATTTATAATTTAAAAGTTTTAAAATTCCCAAACTCTGTTGAAAACAGCCAAAATGCAGAGAAAAACTGATGGAACTGTTTTAAACTACATTGAAATAGCATAAACGGTGAAATAAAAATATGCAAGTAAAAATTTGTCTTTCTATAAATAAATTCTTCTTCATTATTTTATGTGCTCACTTATGAGCACATTTAACAGCATGTATAAAAGTGTCAAGAGATATTATGTAGCTTGGAACACTTTTCAGTAGTTATTCAAGAATTTGTAACAATCTGGTAAAAAGCAGCAGTCAATTTGCAAAAAAAAAAAAAAAAAAAAAAAAAAACACCCCGAGATACAGAGCACACATGTTGTTAATTTAAAGTAGATTTAAGACAATTTTTACAAAACTTTTAGGTGATATTAATTAATTTGCATACAAGCCAAAAAATTAATCTATACAGTCCTGAACAAGTACAATAAGTATCACACATTTTTATGAATAAATTACAAATAAATTAATAATTAGGATAAGCAGTGATTTCTTGTACATTTTGGAAATCTTGAAAATGGTAATTCTGATTATCAGAAATTATAAATTGCCTCACACATGCAAAGAAAAAATGAATTTTCTACATATTTGAGAAAAACAAAAAATGGAAAAGCTTTGACCTTGCTAATCACCATGAATGCAAAAAAGGATATTCTTAATGAGTATCAGTCGCATATATTAATGCAAAGTTGAGAATTCATATTTTTTTATGATTTAGAATAGCTGAAATTCCTATTGAAAATCAGTGCTATAGACCCGTTTTAGATGTATCTAATTTTCATTACAAAACAAAAATTTACCAAAAGCCCCTTTCTCCTTAGCTTTGATAGACTCGTTCATCTTGTCCAAATCTTCTTTTAGTCTAATATTATCCTTGTTAAGATGTTCCACAATCTGAAAGAATAAACAGGTTCTAGTAGGTTTGCATAGTACTTAAGGCTCATTTCCTATTTAATTCTGCACTAGATACTAAAACAATATATATATATTAATAATAAAACAATATATAAATTATTGAACAAGTACATTTCAAATTAATTCAACAATAATAATCTATAAAATTTAAAAAAAAATCAAAATTAAGATTTTTAATGATTAATTTTAGAATTTAATAATACAATTTAAAATTTTGAAATTGAATTCATGATATCTTTCTTTAGAAACATGCAGACATAAAATATATTTTGACCTCATCTTTTTCCAATTTGAGCAGATCTTTTTCAGTCATGATGTCCTCCTTTTCGTTTCGTAGTTGTTCATTTTCAGACTTGAGTGCAGCAACAGTCTGTACCAACTCTGCCACGCGGTTATCATATGCTTTAATGGTGCCCTCCAACTGTTTCACATGCTCAAGTTGAGCATGTACTTCCTTTGTATCGACTTGTTTTGTGTGCAGGTTTTTGTTTGTACGGAGCTAGAATTAAAATTGATTTTAATCCATTATTCGCAAGAATCGATTAGAATAATAAAGATTAACAAAAATATGCAGGTTCTTTATATTTGGTACATAAAACATTTTAGTCATTCAGGGTTCCTACTCTTTAAGCTAACATAATCAGTGCCTTTTCAAGGCTATTTTTAATTTAAGGAAACATTTATTTATATATATACATATTTAACTATCCCAACATTACTTTGTAAGTGCACAGGTGAAGAAAGTTTCACAAGTGCTATGTTTGGATTTCACAGATCTGATAAACCTTTAGACTATGGCATGTGCAGCAGTTGTACCATGATTGTGCCAAGAAAGAATTTAGACAATGGCCAGTACATCAGTTCTACCTTGAAAGTTACAAGAATCATACCAAGAAAGAATTGTGCTTGCTATATCTATAGCCATAGTCAAAAGGTTAAAACATCAATTATTCGCAAACCTATAAACATTATGCTCTTAATTTTGAATGACATTTACACTATTTGTTTTTGAAAGCAGGTAAAAAATTTGTATTTTTTTCAAAAATGTAATGCTTTTAAAATTTCTAATGACTTTTAGCAAATATTAAGGTTTCAAGAGCCCTTACCAAATAAAAACTCATGCCTTTTTAAAACTCATGGAAACCCTGCCATTAATAAAAAAATTTATGGAAGATAAAAATAACAACACATTACACAATATTTTTTACAATGTAACAGTAATGCAAGAATCAAGCATGAATGACATAAATCTAACTATCGAAAACATAACACAAATAGACGAGTTTAATTGAAAGATTTAAGCTTTTAATGACAAATAAAAAAATTGCAAAGGTACATATTAAATGCACAAACCAGTTCCTCAATCTTTTGTTGCAGAGATATGATCTTGTTCTCCAAACCTTTGTTAAGTTTCTTAACATGTTCCACAGATTTTGCTTCAATCTGAAAGACAAAAATTGGATTTTCAGTTGTTCTATAAAGTATAAAATTATACCAAAAGAGTTTTATGGATTTTATATAAATCATTAGAGAATCGAGTAAAGTTATCAAAAGCACATTTCAGTAAAGCAAAGTAAACAATCTTTTTGAATCTGCTCTTCAATAACAAAAATCTAGAAAACCAACAAAATCAGCTTATTTTTCACTAAGTAAAATTAAACTTTAGAATTTTATCTCGTTTTAAGTCTGAATCTAGATTAATAGTATTTTCAACTATGATTTAAAGATTGTTTCACAAAGACTACCCTTCAAATAGTCGAATCTAGACAAATCGAGCATGATTTCAGCAGCATTTAAGATTTTCCATTACATCTGAAATTGCTTTACAGTATAATAAAGGCAGAATGATCCTTAGAAAAAACATTGGAAGGTTTTAAGGTACAAAAAGTAACTTTTAGGCAAAAAATGCATTTACTATCTTTTTAAACAAAAATTCCTAATTAAACTTTTGAAACAAGGTACTGCATGTGAGCAAACAAAATTAAATTTACAAGATAAAGACTTCACAATGAATGACTTGGTATAGTATTTAAGTTTACAATCAAAAATATACAAAGGAAATTTTTAGGGTGAAAATTTTAAAATATGGCAAACAGGTTTCTTTTTCATCCTAACAGAAAGCAGATTAAGCAGAGATGTGCAGTAAAATACATAAATCAGTGTTTATATAAAATGTAAACATTTGAATTTATTACCTTGAGTTTCTTGAATTCCTTTCTTGCAAAATACCTTCTAACAGCTGACTGAGAAGTGACAATTCGGGTGAGACTTCTTCGATATTTCTTACGAGCAACAAATCCACGAACATGTTTCTAGAAAAAAATATAGTCAAAGCATCCAAATTAAAAATAGTAGTTTTGATGAAAAACTTTTCAAATTTTTGTATTACTTCTTTGGCAAAAAAAAAAGTATGTTTTGAAGCTATGAATTACTGTTTATCACAATGTATGCAGAATATTTTGTAAATAATAGAAAAATGGTAATCACACAAAGACAATATGTCAGATAAATACAGTAGATCTAAGTAAAACATGGTATTAGTTAAAGTAGACATGTAACTTGCAAAAGAGACATGTAGGTGCAAGTTTGACTCAAATGAACTTGAGATTTAAAACAAACTTACGAACGCTAACTCTGCATGGTGATTATTTCAAGGATTAATTTTGAAGCATCTTTTACATGCCAGTTAAAATAATTAAAATGCTAAACTTCTCTTACATAAAAAAAAAATAGTTTTTTTTTTTCTTTTTTAAATATACCCAATATATAAGTGACATTGTGATAAAGATTAGTGTTGTTTAGGTCCAGAAACTGAAGAATACTGTTATTCTTGTCACTACCATTAAATTATCTTTCACCATTATAAATTTGATAAGCAGAAATACCAAAAATATGCATGTTTTTGTTGAACATCTGCAAATGAGTAGTTTTAGGCATTTATTGACATTTTCTATAGCAACTTATGACTATCCTATAAAAGAAATTTATCCCAGTGTTGGAACACTGGTTATATTGAACTTTGGAAAATGTTATATGCAGTGGATTTTTATACATGTGAGTAGACAAAATATGTGTCATAGATTTACAATGCATCACATGTAATGCAAGTCTGCAGAAATATTATGTAAATGTAAGCAAGTAACAAAAATAATTTTCCAGCATTGAAATAATACTTAGTTTTTCAAAAGAAGAAAAGATTCAAATTACTCTCAATCTATATGGAGTTCATTTACTTAACAAAAAAATGAATTAATTTTGTTAAGAATTTAAAAAAAACTAAAAAAATTTGATAATCTTTAAAAAAAAAACAAAAAAAAAAACAAGATACTTAGTAGCATAAGATCTCGACCTATTAAACTTATTTAAAGTTTTGTAAATGTTTTCAAAACTACTTGATTCAAAAGAATTCTACAAAAATGAGCAATTATTAAAAATCTGAATGGTGACTCAACTTACTTGAATAATAGTTGCAGCTGCATTCTTGCGAAGGTTTTGAAATCTCTGCCTTGCCCACATTCCTCGAATACGAGATTGCAATCTGAGCACAATATGATTTGTGCGTTGGAACTTCTTGCGCAGCACAAACATTCGCACATTCTTTTGAATAGTGATTGCAGCTCTGGTTCTTCGAAGGAAAGTGGTGTACCTAAAAATGTATTAAATACATGTAATGCTGCAAATAGCTAGAGTATGGAATGCTTGTATGACAATTAAAAAAGGATGGGATGGCAAGATTTATGCATAATATAGAAATATGCAATCTTTAAAAAAATTTTAAATATGACCAAATTTGGATTTTGTAACAAATCAGAAAATTATTTGAAATTTATTGAAATAGAGATTTTCCAAACAATACTGAATACTAATTTTAATTTTACAAACAAACATGCGGCTTTTCAAGTTTATAATAGTTTTGATATCTTTAAATTTTTAATTATAGCATAACAATTAAAACATCCGGATATCATAAGCATTAAAAATTCAAAGATGGCAAAAAATATTAATTCACCGAATATTAGTCTTCTAAACTTCTTACATTTCAAAGACCTTAAATCACTTTCATTTCACCTCATATTACAAAAGTTTAATAAACATCATTTGCTAAATTTCCTTTTCCTTTTTATAAATTATAAGAGATCAACTTAAGGGTAATTTTAAGGAGTCATGTTTATTTGACTACACAAACTTTTTTGTTTCAATTGTGCTGTTGTAAATTATACACAACACCAATACATAATCTATTGTAATTGATTATTAAGATAAAAAATTAACTACATTACTATTACATTCTGCAATACTCATTTTCCCTTCGCTGGTTATCAAGTTGAAATATTAACCTTTAGAACATGCATTTTTATGCTTGCCAAACATTTTCCTCGTTTTCACATCTTTTTAAATAAAAATAATAAACATGTTAGTTTTATTTTAAACGAACTTTTATTTCAAATTAAGTTCTTTAAGGTACAAATACCAGAAAGAAACCTCCATCTCAGAACATTTGTGCAAGAGTCCATAGTAATCACTTGACTAGGCATTCTGTGGGTGTAACCTAAATCAGTTATAATTTGGGTAGATACGAATTATACGAAATGAGTTTATAAAACCAGCATAATGTAAAGAACGTTTTAATATTTCTTGCAATTTTGTGTTAATTGGTTGGGTTCTATGACACAAGGACCATATTTGGCCAAGTTACACTAAACATCAAGTAAAATGGATATAAACACAAGTTTATACTGATACAGAAGAAATATACTATGGAAGGAATCAAAACTGTACATCCTAAAGCTTGCAAGATACTAGTTCAGTAGCGCAAACGCACTGAGTCAGCAATTTTAGGAAGAAATTATTCAGAACAACCAGTTTTTATGGAGACTTTAACACTATGCATGGAAGACTATGTCAACCTATAAGTACATCATGATGGAGTTGTGTTATACTGGTGCTTAAACAACTGTATTGTAAGTTAATTCTTTTAGTGGTGATTAAGTTCATCACAATATTCACATCCAGAATACAACAGTGACTGAAATCGATGGGTTGGGGTTGGTTGTGCTGTACGGCACAAGGGCCACATTTGGTTATGCTACACCAAACACAAGAGAATGTAAAGCAATGGACATACACACAGAGAAAAGTACACCCAGAACTTACAGGTTGTTAACACAGAGGGAAAACCTACTGAGCTACAATGGCCCTGTTGAGTTTGATGAACGTGACCACTAGTTGATAGGATACCAATCGTGTGTCACCACAAGAGCTGTATTAAGATAACAGGTGCATTTCTGTTTGTATGGTCAAGCAATGTAAGAATGAGATGGTATACAGGTCCTGTATTGCTTTTAGCAGCTAAACGAATGCAATGAGCCCCTTTACTGTAAAGGTCAAGCAGTAATGAATAGCTGTAATAGGAACAGGAGCAGTGATTGTTATAGGGCTTCAAACAGTTATTAGAAATGATTAGAATCAAAAGGAAATTCAACTACTCGTCATGGACAATTCATCGAAATGTGATGAATGAGGCGAGTGCCATCTGGAATTTTTCAGAAGCATGAAATAGCTTATATTTCTGAAAATGCACACGTTTATAATTACTGTCAATCACCAATTTGCAATATGCGTGAAAGACGGTTCAACTGTGTCAATCCAAAAGTATTTTATGGTGAAGTTGTGTTACACCGGCATATATACAATTATATTTAAGTAAATTTTTTAGTGGTGGTTAAGTACCTCACAGCGCAATTAAATCTCTTTTTATTTACCTTCTTGCCAGTAGTCCTCTGGAATATTTCTGTATAAGAACTGCCGTTTTTCGTATTTGCCCGAACTTCCTCTTGCATAACCAGCCACGAATGTGCTTTTGGACCATGACTGCACATGCCCTGAGCTTGTCTGCTCGGAGCTTTTCCAAGTAAGCAACTTGACCAGCGCGAAAGAAAATCTTGGTTTTACCAAACTGAAACTTGTCTTCTTCCTGGAGAGAAAAACCACACACTCAGGGAACTAAATGAGGCAAAGGACATTCAGATGTATGCTTTGATTTTAAAAATCAAACATCTAAATGACAGATTTTATTCTGTTTGTAAATCTAGAAAATATGTAAACTAAAAGTATAGAAAATTTAGAATGCAATTAAAGAATATAATTTTAATAATTAATAAGCCCAACCTCTCACCTGTATTTAGTCAAGAATGCAAACATGCAGCAACATATGCATTCACAAACCTGAACAGCTATGGTGCAATGGTTATTTAACTATGGCAAAATGTTTTTGTTCTTGCTTTTTACAGATGAGTGCAAATGACTTAATATGCATCCGGAACAGTCTATTTTTTACGTTTTGCCAGAGTTTGAATCCTAACCACAAGCTTCCTAAACAGTCTACAATTATCACTGCAGTACACTTCCAAGGTCTTCAATATATATATATATTTGAACACATGATAAACTTTTTAAGTTTGTAACTTCAATCCTTCAACATAAGATTTTACTTAAAATATTGTTGGTTTATTGAGTCGGTGGCGCTTTTTTTGGGTTACTAAGTTTCCTTTGCTTTGAGAGCTTTGAAATCAGCTTTTTATTACTAAACATTGTGCAAATTGAAATAAATTATTTCATCTGATTGCATGATTAAAATGTTGAGTTAAAAGGTTAAGTCATAAACAGCACACCAGTGTATGTGAGAAACAGGCAAAAGGAATATTTTTAAGTGTTCATTTTCACAAATGACCCAATTCTGCTCTAATTTAAAATGAATAATCCCTTTTCAAGATAACATTATTTAACAATATTTTCTCCAAGTTTTGAATAATACTAGTAATGTTTAACATTCGAAATAGAGAACAATAAATTTCATTGGGGAAGGCTACAAATAATCTACACTACAAGATGCTACAGTATCTAACACACTATAAACATCTTATGAATGCATAGACTTACGCCTTTTCCAAAGAATGAATGTAGCTGAGCATGGAAAAGAAATGGAAAGTCAAGTTTCCCCACAGCATAAACAAACATGAAATTCAGTGAAACAATTGAATTTCAAAAGGTGAACATGTGAAAAACTCCGAATAATATTGATATCCCAAAATTTAAATGCAACTATAGATCGGGAAACTTGTAATCAGAGTTAACTTAAAATATGGTTGATCTTGGCTATTATTCATTTTTTAATATTATACCGTTGGCTTTTAGAACAGTAACAAATGCTATTAAATTTGAGATTATGAACTTATTGATACCGATATTTGTTAATTGTACATTCGTTTACCCTACTTTCATTCCTCTACGAGACCACTTTTTCATTAAAATTATTACTATGTCCTACAATACATGAATTATAAAAAGGGAAAATATTTCCTATTTTTATATAGGTCCAGTTCCATTTTAGCAAAGATACAGTTTTTGGAATGCTACCAGAAATACCACAGGTAACAAGGATCATAAATAAAAAATACATACAGAAAGATGAAACTTTTTAGAAACACTTTAATTTAAAGAATTTCTTTTTGCCTTGAGTATTTAAATATTTTAAAATAAAAATAAGAATGTATAAAATGAAATAATAAAAATAACCAAGTACAGCTAGTACCCTAAATGCTAAACTGTTGAAAAATAATATTTTTTATTAATTGAAAAACCCACTGCTTAAAACTTCAAATCTTACTTACCCGCACTAGATTTTCCAATATTTTTTGACAAGTTAATTTCAAATCAGCTCGTTTAATATCTTTAGAGCAGGTTAGAACTCGATAACGATTGAGAAAGTCTTGGTATGCCCATCTGAAATAAGTAGGCCATTCGGTTAGATAAAAAGAACTAATTTTTACGTCAAAGCACAATGAATTCATACACCATCAATTTGACAAAAGCTATTATCTAATTTATAATGTTTCAGCTTTTGTACTAAGCAATAATTAATTCCATGAGGAAACTCACAAAAACAGTTTAATAGTCATTAAAAGTTAATATTCTATAGATTGGAGTCTATATAAAGTATAAGACAGTGCAATTATATACACTTTTCAGAATTTAGTGAAAGAAAAGTAGTCAAAACTATATACCTCTCGATCCTTTACAAAACTCAAGTTTTTACTTCAAAATAGCGAGTATATATTGCAGTGATTAGGCAATAGGAAGAATGCTGTTGAGGAGTCTTTTAAAAGACATGACCTTTAAAGTACCAAACCACTAAAATTATTTGGCCTAATTTAGCTTATTAAAATGGAGATATACTAATATGCAAGAGAGAAGGTGATACATTTTAGGATACTAAATGTTGGATAGGGCACACATATTTCGTCATTTGAAATAGGTAATAGAAACTTATATTTTTAATGGGCATTTAATCATTATTCAATCAAGCATATTTTCATAGTTTGGGAAATAGAAATTAATATTAAAATTTTAATTTTTTATTTATTTGGTCAATTTTTACTTTGAATGGGAAGTTTTCCTGAGCTTCTGATTGTATACTTGAGTCTATTACACATGAAAATGGGTGCTATTCACAAAACGGCTAAGCTTTACTGGCCCATGCCTGAATAAAATAATCTAAATAGTGAAGAGTATTAAAGCACTTTACCTGGATGGGTACCCAGCAGCACTGATGCGAATGGTCTCAAGCACTCCACAGGCTCTCAACTGCTGCACAGCACGATGAGGCTCAAAGAAAAAGGCAACTTTCTGATCATTGGGTTTAATGCAGCGAACATAGTGAGGTGTTGTGGCATTTAGAGTTGACATCAGAAGACACAGGGATTCTCGAAACTAAAAACAAATAATTATAAATCTTAATCTAATTTTTTTTTATTGATTTAAATATTATAGACTATTGTTACAGAGCATACTTAAAGTGAATTAATTATTTTCAAAATATGTTGGTTTTCATTTCAATTGCTTTGATTGTCCCATTTTAATTGGTGAAAATTATTACATTTCATATGAATAGAAACAATGAACTGTTCATCTAAATAATTATGAAATTACTAATTTAAGCAGTATTAGTACATTGATTTTAATTAGTTTTTATAGATGTTAGTAAATTAGTTCCAAGTAGTTTAGTCTTAAGTTGAACAATACAATTTATAACTTATTAGGTACAAATAACTTATTAGGTACTACAGATAAAATTAAGTGTTGTAGATCTAAGGAATCTTAGTAAAAAAGGATACTAATTTAAACAGAAACCTCATTTCCAGGTTTTAAACAGTGCTTTACAAGGAGACAAATTTAATCAGTAAAACTTCTTGAATTTTGCAATTTCTAATAAAACTATATTGTAATACTTTTTAAGGAATAATCAAAGATTTTAGCATTTTACAATTTATACATACACAATGGGTTTTATTTAACTCGCCCAAGTTTTAATCTATAATAATTATTACTCTCCATTGAAACATTTAGCAGACTTAATCTAGAAACAAATCCAATAAAATATATATACAAGTAATACAAGCTAAAACTTCCAAGTACTTCTGTTATACCTGTGAACCGACTGTTTTCTTGTGCTGCTTCTGGCCTCCTTTGATCGGTGGAGCAGCAGACCTGATTTTGGCCACGGGTTTCAACTTGGCATCATTTTTCTCCTCCTCAAACAGTTCAGCCACAAGCTCAAACTGCATTAAAAACCAATTCAACAATTCAGTTATAGTATATAATAGTAAAATATCACCACATATTTAGTAGATACTTTACAAGCAAAGTTACAATTAGAAGAAAAATTACAATTGTTTTCTGAAAAAAAAAATTAGTTAATAATTAATATTTAAAAATAATTAATAATTATTTAACACTTTTTTTTTTCGATTTGGATAAAGTTTTCCAAGGGAGCAATGCTATCCTCTAAGAAACCACTTTTAAAAATCTGTATAACCCTGCAGATGGATTATTAAGTGCCTATTTTTGTTAACATCAAAACATGAACAAAAACTATAACCAGCAACTATTGAATGAAAGCATTTGGTGAAGGGACGTATTATAAAAATACACACATTATTCTCTTTGTTTTAAAATTTAAGTCGAATGTTTTGTGAATTAGTACAGGGTGGCTACAAAAATTGAAGTAAAAAGTTTTTCCCGAGTTTTCCCTGATTTCCAGAGTATTTTTCATGAACTTCCCTGAGTTTCTCCATCCGTTCGCAGAACAATTCTTCCGTAATTATGATAAACTTGACACTTGATGAACTAAAAAACTATAGACTGATAGATGAATAAAAATAAGATAAGTAAAAAATATTTTTAATTGTATTCCATAATAGACGAAATAATATAAAGTTATAGATAGAAAATTTAATTTTACATTTTTAACTATTTTGATGTGTTTGCAAAAGCAGCCATCAGCCCCTGAATCCGTCAATGGCGCCAGCGCTCAGTACATCTCTACTATTATAAAAGGAAGTGTTTGTCTGTCTGTCCTGTACGCAGTGTCCTGACGAATAGATGGCACTTACAATAGTGAAATTTAGCACACATGTGGTCCGAATTTTTTGAAATTTTTCTATCGTCCCCGAATTTTAAAATTTAATCTAAAACATTTAAAAATTAATTAATTGGAATTTAATTATTATTATTTTCCTTAGAATGGCATACGGTATAAATACAACGATTTTAGTATCAGCAACGATTTTAGCGGACGAACAAAACAAATAAAGTTTTAACTGGAGTTATGTAGTTCTTTTTTCGATCTCCTAGATCGTTAAAGATAGAAGAAAAATTTCAACGGATTTCAAATCTGCGGAAAATTTTACATCAGATCGATACCTAAAAACATGATATTCTTTAAATAAATAATTTTTAAATTGTAACTTCTATATTTTTTCCAATATGAATTTGGCCGCCGGTGCCGTGAAGAATTCTACCTTCGTGGTTTAAAAGATCAGATTAATTCATTTTGATTTCCTGAGCAACGGATTCGAGTTCGTTCGTTCTGGTTCGAACTGGCGTTCTTTGTTGCGTTTTTCTATCTCAGCGATCGTTAAAGATAGAATAAAAGTTTCAGCGGATTTGAAATCTGCGGAAAATTTCACAATAGATCAATGCCTAAAAATATGATTTTCTTTAAAAAATAATTTTTAAATTGTAACTTTTATATTTTTTCCAATACGAATTTCGCCGCCGAGAAGAATGACCTTCGTTTGATTCGAGATTCATTCATTTTGAAAAGTAACGAATTCGGGTGAAGCAAAAGAAATAATTAAAGTTATGACTGGCGTTCTTCAGTGCTTTTTTCTAAATCAGCGATTGTTTAAAATAAAATGAAAACATCAACGGATTTCAAAGCTGCGGAAAATTTTACACCAGATAGATACCTTATACGTTTGATTTTCTTTTAATAAATAATTTTTCAATTAAATATTTTTATTTTCATAGGAGATTGTGACGTCACGCCGATTGGATCTCTTCGCAAACGATTTTGGCCGCATTTGACAATGACGAATCCATCACGAAAAGAACTGTAACGGGAACGCAAACTTTTCAACAACAAAAAAAACCTCAGAGTTCAAAAAATTTCGAAAAAAATTAATAACTTCTAACACATATGTAATAAAAAACATGCATAATCTAAATGACTACTTTTTGGTTAGCCGGGCGCAATTTTGGAAAATCGCCAATCTAGGTATTTTAGAAACAAATGATTTTTTTTTAATGTTGATTAAATTGGAACCGGATGTTTAACTTTTGCAGGTTTTTCCGGCCTTTAGTATTTTTTAAAGCCGCAAGGCACTATGTTCCTATTATTGACATTAGGGAACGTGGCACAGCAGTAGACTTCGGTTACAGGATTTCCGGCCGTTACAGGTTTAATAAAACAGTATACAATGTATACAACTCTTTTTTCTGGATGTTTACGTAAAAAATACACTTCTCATTTTCGGAATGAAAACAAAATTGGCGACATTTTGATTTTGGTTCAAAGTGGCGCCCGCATGGCTAACGGAAAAGTACCAAATGGGTGCCATTTGCAAAACGAAATTCCAACTTTTTCCCTGAGTTAAACGAAACTTCCCTGAGTTTTCCCGGATTTTTCCAGAAAATGATTCTTCCCTGAGAAATCCCTGATTTCCCTGAATTCCCGGTTCTGTCGCCACCCTGTAGTAGTTAAACATGATGTGAAGTTCCCCATAGCCTCACCAGGTTTGGGTAGGGCAGTTGGACATGCGTGTCCCCCTCTTGTATGGGGAGAGAAACCCGTTTGGAGAAGGGGTAAAAAAAGATGACTTGCACGAAGGGGAGTGAGGAAGCCAGACGCATTGGTTTGTGCTGGAGAGCGATGGGCATTATTCCTGACAGTGTATGATAGACTGAATGATAATACATATATTATATCATTTGTATAGCTTATAATCAAGATTTTGGTGTCAATAAATGTTGAAATATGCTCCTGGACCAGTTTTGCTGCTTGGGGACGACAAGGCAGAGGAATAGGAAATCCACCGAAAGAAAGAACCGTCACACATGATCCTTGAGGCAATTTTATAAACCTATTTATGTACATAATACTATTAGTGGAAACAAACCTCTTCGTTACCAAAAGTAATGACAGCTAAATCTATAAAACTGTGTTCATATAAAAAACTAAAGAAAACCAGTTCTCTTTGTGATCATTTTATAAATGCTTTTTTCAACACTTTTATAAATCTTAATTGGTTCTTCCATTTCTGTAAATGCTTTCTTTTTTTACTTTGTCAAAAATTTCATCATTATAAAAATTAAACTTTACTATGCTAATTAAAATAGAAGATTGAAAGCAATGCAAATTTTAAGGTATAAAAATTCGTCATTTCTAGGTAAATTTGAAAATTTTTCTGTTGCTTTTAAGTTTTTTCTCATAGGAGAAAGAAAAATGCACCTCGTCACAAGTCAAGCTGAAATTTAAAAAAAAAGCATCTACCTACCTGACTAGCTTTGAGTATGTTGATATGTTCCTCCATGACAGTGTCCCTGTTCTTCACCAGGAAGCCTGCCACCTCATACTTAACCTTGTCTGCAAAGTGGTGGATGATGAAAGCTGTGTTGGAGAGGCGAGGCTTCTCAAAGTGCTTCCACTTCTTGCACTGGACGAAGATCTTCTGGCACCAGGTGTCATCCGAGCCCTTCGGCATCTGGCACGAGACATCTCTCAATCAACAGAAATATTACCCATTACAACAAAGAACTGTATTCCCATTTATAAATCACAATGTCTGGGCACCTTGGTTTATATTGAGGTGTTGATCCTTTATAAAAATTATTTCAATAGCATATTGACATTTATTTCCAGATTTGCTTGCGACATACCTGCCAACATTTAACAAGCTTATGCCCTAACATACATTTCATAATACACCTTTCTACACAAAAGGAAGTTGGAATAAGCTTCTTTATTAAATTAATTTGTAGTTTCTAAGGTTAAAGTAACACTGAGGTATACATTTTCTTTGGATAAAAGTAATTCAATCGATTATAATTTATTTTCTTACTTGATGAAAATTTAAAAAAAATTTTTTTATTCATTTTAAAAATATTGTCATAGGGATTGAAAACTGAATACCAAGTCATTCACAATTACAAAATACAACTATATGGTGAAATCAGACTGACAGGTTCATTGGTTTAGGTTTTACGGTGCATGGTTCAACAATGTGCCAATAAGACTGATAGATGTTTCATAACTAAATAAAAATATGAAAATTGAAAGTAAGACATTGCTCATGTAAAACAATAGTTTTTGACAATCCTGAAATATCCCATTTAGATCTATAAATGTTTTACATTGCCAATTATCAGAGAATGTGGATCAACTATGAACATCCTAACAGTTGGAAAGTGTGATTAACAATTGTAGTAACATTAGCAGCATTAGTAATTTGTTCCAACTATTTTTTAATTGACTCTAATTAATTTATATATTTTTTAATTGGCTCCAATTAATTATTATTATTTTTAATTGGTTCTAATTAATTTTTATTATTTCAATTGGTTTGAATTAGTTCAGTATTAAGCATAGCAAAATAATTTTAAAACTTATTAGGTATATGACAAATAACAAAAATCAAACTTTTACTATTAAAATTTTTTTCACTATTAATAACTCACTATTTTTTTATTTTCCTATTAAAATTTTTAATTTAGCTAGATAGGTAGGTATTTAATTAACGTCATACTGGAATAGCTTGACAGGCTATTGGCAATGGTCCTGTATCAAACTCAAAGGGAAAGATCCGAGGACAATGTTGAATAATTTTGAATCAGGGACAGATGACGAGGCCATACTTGAGCTTACACCCCACTTCCAAACTTCCACAGAATGCCACCATGAGGAGATTTGAGGCCACAGTGAATTTAACGAGCACCAGCCTTTTTTTTTGACATAATGGTCTTTGATAGGATTTATAAACTCCCAACCCTCCTGTTGTTAATCTATTACTCATCCAACCCAGCTACCACAGCCCTAAATTTAGTTAGACGTGATCACAATTAGTCAGTTGTAATATATATTATATTTTTATTTATAAGAGAATAAAAAAAAAAAATTGACAGTTTTGATAAAATTTAGTAAAAATAAAAATAATAACTTATTCTATTGAAGAATGAATGGGACAGTTTTATGAAATATATTCCGAATATTATTCATAGTATAATTATAACACAATTTAAGGTGTACATATGTAGTAATGTAATTACAATAAAAAGGAGTTACATTTTATGCATTTACATTAAAAAATCCTTTTTAGCAACTGACCACAACATACTTCAAATACAATCTTATTAGACATGCAGAAGGTCTTGATGACATGCAATTTGTATACTCTGTTAGCCCTCTATTTTAATCACCAGAGCTACATTAAATGTTTTTTTAAATTTATTTATTTGTTTCAAACAAAACTGAAGTATGATTTGAGTAAGTACCAAGTTTTGTAAAAAAACTTATGGATTTAAGGGCTATTTTCAGATTTTAAATCATTTAAGTTTTTTTTTTTTTTAATTTATAGATATTATTTTACATATTTTACAAGTTTCCAAGTATATTTTTGTTGAATTTACATAGAACCAGATTTTTCATCTGTCAAGGAAACTTTACAGTTATTGGAAATTTCAGGAGAATAGATACAGTGATGTTTATTTAAAACATGCTCATAAAATTGTTTGATTTTAGTCAAGTAAAAAAGCTTTTTAGTGTATAAAACTTTAAAAATCATTTTTGATCATAAATGCATTTTTATTGGGTATGTTTAAAATAAATGTCAATAATCAATGGGGATAAAACTGTATGCTGTAAATAAATGGAATGAATCTTACCTTGCATTCTTCATCTAAAAGGTCAAGAATACCGAGTTTACTTTCGATGAGATCGATGCAGGGTTGATTGTCATAGAAGTCGATGAATTTCCATTCAATTTGTTCTCTAACATATTCTTCTTGTTCTAACTTGAAAACGTGCTAAATAAAATAAAATGTTAAACCCACAATTATTCACAGCAAATCTCACTTATCTAAAACATTCCATACTCTTATACATTTTATGACAGTCGGTTTCATCAAAACCAATTTATTAAATTTTAATATTAATAGATGATTCAAAGTTTGTTAAATTCATCTTTCATTAGTTGGTTTTTAGTTCTATGGTGCAAATGTCATAACTGGACAAACAGCATCAAAAACATCACAACCATCAGCAATGGGTTAGTTATTTTATACAAAATGAATGCAAACTCTTTCTACTGATTCCAAGGTATTTTTATAGAATCCTTTAAAACAAATGCAAAATATATTGCATTGCACACAAAACTGTTCTTTGGAACAATGTAAAAGACATATATTTTTTTGTTATTTTCTGTTTAAAAAAAAAAAAAAAAAAAAAAACTTATATTCTTACCATATTAAATTGCTGTTGCAATTTTTCATTGGCGTAATTTATACAAAATTGCTCGAAGCTATTGATTTCAAATGTTTCAAACCTAAAACAGTGGAAGAAAATTAGTAACAAATAGATAATTTTGAAGATAAGATATTTAACATATAATAAAGGGCTTATGTTATTAACCTTTACGCTGCAGCGCTTAGATTTTTTCAATCGTTTCCAGGACCGGCTCTTTTACCTGCATGTCCAACATCCCTTACCTAATATTAAACTTGAGCAATAGAGCCTTGAGTGGCACATACGACTGACGCTTGTCTTTCAGAGTATTGTGTGGCATATCGTTTGGCACAAGAGATATCACCAGAGCGACCTTCTGCCTTTCTCCCAAAGCATTCACACCTCACGGTCAACAGGATAGAGTACCAAACAAAAAGAGGGGTCCTCTGAGTCAGTTGCTGACAACTCATAAATGGTGATCAATACCAGCAGTCACTTAAAAGGGGATAACAACTACCGTACACAGACCTATACCATGCCACTGGTGTAAACAAAATTGTAGTGGTAACAACTGTCTGCCTGCAACAGCGTAAAGATTAAGGGGAAAGCAGAAAAAAATATAATTTTACCCGTAAATGTCCAAGACTCCTATAAACTTATGAATCTTTTTACTTGATGCTAATGATTTGTTGATTTGTTTAACTATCCACTCAAACAGCTGCGAATAAATATGTTTGGCTAGAGCATCTCGAGCAAATGATGCCTGAAATGAATAAAAGTCTTAAAATACATATTAGAAATAAAATTGAACAATGCAAAGTTTCAATCAACAGATTAGTATAAAAACAACTAAAGCCGTGTAATGGTAGAAATTATGCTAAACACTACACAAAAGTCTGATCATAAGTCGTTTTGAACCGGATAGTTAAATTTTTTATATTTCCTAGTAGTCTTGTTTCAATAAATGTCAGTTTTGTCCTGCTTTTAACATAAAAATTAAAAATATTCTTTAATATTTGTCATTTATAAAGTATTCATAACCTATAATTACATTTTAAGTAGGAAAGCAATAAGGGCTGAGTTGAAAGAAAAATTCAGTCATGAAGAGAAATTTTATAAGTTAAGGAAAGGACAAAATTTGCTATGCAAGATTATTTCATGAAAGAAATATTCATAGTATGATCATGGTGAAGTGCAATCCCCATCAACGTCTACTTAAATGGTCGTATTTGTTCAGTCACTGAAGAAGTATGGTAAGCTTAATATGTTGATGTAATAAAGTTTTTTTTTATCATTTTACTTTTGCATGAATATAGAATATTATATAATCCCTGTCCTATTTCTATCTAAAGGAAATATGGTGAACCTATTTTTAGCAAAAGATTTATGTTGTGATAGACACGTCTCAGATCAGTCAGTTGAATAATATTTCAAAAACTCAAGAGTCTCATTTAGGAAAAATTGAAATCTGCAACATAAAATGAACTGAAGTTGAGTAAAACAAAAGGCTTTTGGCAAGGTAAAAGGGTAACAAACCTGTGAATGAGTGAGTTGCATAGTGATAACTTCCCGCATGCTCTGGATTTTTCTATTGCACAGCCACGTGTTCATTTGATCACACTCGACTCCCAGAAGGTCGCACATTATGACTAGATGAGGATCACTTTCCTGTAATAAAAAAAAAGAACAGTCACAGGACTAAATACAATAACTACATTTAATGTTGCAACTATTTTAGGACTGCCACAGCTAAACACTTGTAAAATAGTAATTACTTGCATAGATTCTTAAAAATTAGCAGCACACAAGTCTTTTCTTAATTTTATAGCAGTTTCAGTTACCCCACCAACTACATTTTTGGCATGGGGTCTTTGAATAACACTGTGTTGAGTAGAAGGAAGTATTTACCGTAGCTTGGCTGTTAACAGAAAAATACCTATGCACTTTTTTGAAGCAATCAGATTACTGTAGTACCATTGGAGTGCAGTGGACTAGTCATAAAAATATTTTCCTCAGTGATGAAGCACAAGGCATGAATTCGTGACTCAAACATGAATCCTCTATTGGTTTAAAAAAATCAGACCTAATTTTCATTGACATTTGGTGAACTTTAAAAAAATAGCAATCAGTTTTGAAAAATTGGCAAAACTTTGAAAATAGGAGCTTGAGATGGTTTTGATAACTTTGAAATGATTTTTGATGATTTTGAAAGACATCCTTAACTAATACCTATATTAAAAAGATATCCTTAACTAATAACTATATTAAAAAGATATCCTTAACTAATAACTATATTAAAAATATATCCTTAACTAATAGCTGTATTAAAAAGACATCCTAAATTAATTTGCAAAACATTGGTTTAGTTTTGTGCTGTGGCAGCACTCTGATATTCCAGAGTCATTTTTCTAGTTAGTACAACTTTTTATTAAAACCTATAACGAATAAATTTCTTGTATACATTTTAAAACTAAGCATTCAATATGTAATTCAGATAATAGAGATTTGAAACAATCAACATTAAAAACACTTTAATTTTACATCAAAAGTGCATCATTAAAATGGCCCTGAAAGCTAAATAATAGCTTGATCTATCTGTGAAGTTACAGCTAATAGTATGTGTTTTCTCAGACATTTAAAAAATGGATAACCAAAATAGAACTTTCATAACTTCACTCTTCTTGAATTGTTAAATTCTATTGTGCTAATTTCCACAAATTCAATTGCACAAATGAATTTTAGGCTTGGATAAAAATAAAATACAGGCCCACTATTTCCTAAAAAAATTACTTTACCATCACACAAACCAAACTATAATTTTAACCCAAAGCAGTGAACCATTTATAAGGCAGATAAAAATCAACTTACAGGAATAATACAACTCTCCACATCATCATGTGCCTGGCCTCCTTTCATGATTGTAATATTCCCCAAGTGTAAAATGGCAGACAAGATGCGAAACATGGTCAATTGCTGAGCATCTGAAAATCCTAAAGGATAAAATCAGAATAAGTTAAATGAATTTGTAAGAACAAACACCGAGAAAATAAGAGATGAGCTAAGCAATTAATGGTGGATTCTCCATTTGTTTAAAAAAAAATTTATTTTGTATTTCTTATGTAATTTTATTCCTTAGGGTCTTAAGAACATGCGTAACAAATTTCAAGTTACACTTTGCACATTTGATCTAGTGAACGGACTTGGCACACAGATATAGGATTTGAAATGTGTGCCACTTAAGAGATGTCATCATACTTGCCAACTTTGAAAACTGCATCAGTACAACTTTTGTGCCTCCGAACACCCCTTGCCATAAAGCACAACATAAATAAATGAATGAAAGTGAATTAGAAATATCCATACTTGTTTTGTATTTAAAATTGCACAAGTACAAGTTCACATTTTTATAAACTGCAGAAACCTTGCAAAGCAGTAGTGTTTTAATAGCAAACTGAACACATCCACTGTTAAAAAACATTCACTTAATGAGTACCTACACCAGGGCTCGAAATACCCGGGTGCACAGGTGCACATGAAAATATAGTTGTGCACCTAATTTTTTCCCACTAGGTGCACGCAGTGCACCTTGTTCACCTAACTTAAAAACTTAGGTGCACAAAGTGCACCTGTATTAAAAAATCTATTTCGAGGCCTGACCTACACATTGCATCCAAAACTGTATGTTGTATACCATTCAGGGGTGAAAACAGTCAAAATGTAAAAAAGAGGAAAATATATGCAGCGTTACTTTGAACTGCAAAAATAGCTGAATAAGAATACTATATTTGTTTACAGAACATTGGTGCAGCCAGAAATTTTTTCTGAGCAGGGTTGGCAAATTTTTAGTCTGATAAAACACTATAAAAAACACTAAATAAAATTGTCTTTGGAAGTAGGAAGGTTAACCCATAACCTCCCATGGCTGCGCCACTAGTACAGAATATGTGTTTATGATAAGCATGTATTTTTGCCTATTATTTAACTTAAAAGCTCTACAAAGTCCACTATAAACAATGAAATTTGTCTTTGGAAAAGGGGAAGGGGCCACTTTACGCCTAAACTCAAATTTTGTAAAAGAGAAAAAAATATCTTAGCAACTCTGTAAACAGTATAAATAAGTTGCATGAAGTTGAAAATGTTATTTTTATGAATATTTTTGAACATCTCACCAATGGTGAGATTTTTTTTAAAGAGCTGCAATTTTTCCAAAACCTTGATACAAAAATGAACTTAACTGGAAATAAAAATGATGTTACAAAAGAACAAATAAAATTTGTGCTATTTAATAAAAAAAGAATATGAAAAAAAATAAACAGACACCAAAAATAAAAATGGTACAGCTTAAGTCTACATTTATAGCAGTGGTAACAGACGTGGTGCTTTTTTGGCGCACTTCTAGTAGCAAGTAATTACAGGTTAAGGTAACCCATCTGCATAACGGTTATTGCGGATTTTAATACAACTTGGGCAAGTGTAAAGTTTAAAAATTTCATTTAGAATATTCCAGAAAGTTCTTTCAAATTCCGTTAAACTGTCATTTGATTTCATTGGTTCAATTGAAATAATTCTTTCCTTGGCGACTTAAGTGCGCCAAATGCAGGCAGTTATAAACGTAGATTGAAGCTGTACCCCTGTGATAAAAAAAATATAACTTAATTCAGTTCAAATTTACAACCTATTTTCGAATATAAAATTTTTTTTTTCTTCAAAATCTCTAATATCGCTATATTTTTCCGTAAATATTCTTATTTTCTAATTAATTCAACTTTAAATCAAATAAAACTTAAAATTAATAACTTGTATTATCCAAAAAACAATTTAACTTAAACAATCATAAATATTGCCCTTAAAAGAAGCATCATTTTGAAAATTTCCGTTGCAAAATATAGCTGCAGTCTATGTTTAAAACGGTGGCCGCCGCCTTGGCGCACTTCTAAAGTCGCCAAAAAAAGAAGTTTTAACGGATTTTGAAAGTACTTTCTAGAATATTCAAATAGAAAATTTAAACTTTCCGCTTGCCGGAGGTTGCCATAAACGACGAAATAACTAGTTTTCCAGACTAATTTTCTAGTTGAAAGAAAAATCACATTAAAAGCTGATCAACTTAAAATATTTCATTTATACCTTTTCCGCCGCATCATGACGTTTCACGGCCGCTAGATAACAGCTCCGCTTTTTTAGGAAACCGTAGCTTTTACCTATGAAATATTAGTCCAAGTGCTGATGACGAATTAGGGGAAGGTATTTTAGGCACTGTGAAATTGTAAAATAGTAGTATATCAATGGTAGTTGAATAGGGAATCGAGAGTCGGTAAAGGCATTTGGGGTTATTTCGCTACTGTGCAGCATATGGCACTTGCAAAAAATTAATCTCACCGAGTATCCTTTAGGCACTTAGAAATTTTTTTGAATCTCTTATTTTAGCATTTATAGAAACCAGAAATAAAAATCCCAGACTGTTTAGACGGTTTTAAAATATACCCCAACTGCCCGGAACTTGTATTATAATAAACGCAAAAAATATTCTTTAGGCACTCTGAAATTTTTATAACATGTTTACTAATTAGTATTGAAAATATGTGCAAAAAGCCAGACTAATACGATGGTTTTAAATAACAACCCGACGCAAATAAAAATATTACATAAGTATCGGCTGGATGCCGACAGCTGCCAGGGCCCTAGCTCGCCGGTCTGTGATTGGTTGCTGAGGAACCACATAACTCGAGTTTAGTGTGCAGCTGAGGCTGCTTACAAAGCATTTTGGAGGAGTTTTTTTTTCACACAAATGTGACCAAGCTGCTAATTATTTTTAGTTTATTGTTATACTGTTTTTTTTTTAGGTTTTTTAAATACAGTTGTGTTATTAACATTTTAAGTATTAACATATGCACATGTATCTAACTATGCAAACATAGTAATAATTAATTATTATAGTGATAATAATTGTTTTACCTTCAAATAAATTCTGCCTATAGATATATTGATGATTTAATTGATTTAATAATAGTAACTTTTCTAATATTTGGAAATTTATCTATCCAGAGGACCTTTCTTTAGATAAAAACCAATTTAGACAATAATACAACTGATTTTCTCGACTTAAAAATTTATGTTTCGTGTGACAAAGCTGACATTAAAGAAAGTAATTCTTAAAACGATGAAAGAAAGTCAAAAAATTACCCAAGAACTTGGAGAACCTAGTATAAGTGTGACATATGATTTAGCTATTGCCAAAGTTGCGATGCAAATTCAATCAATACAGGAACCATTGCACGTCAATTTATTTATTCATTTAGGAGCGTTCATTTTTATTTTTGCTTATTTCAAAGCTATTGGGAAATTTATTAGTGCTTGCGGATTAATGAATGTTGCTGTTGACTGTGAGTTGTTAGCTAGTGGATCTGTTGAATCATTCCTCACGGGCAAATATTCCAATAGATGTAAAAGATTGCACCCATTAATGGCACTGGGGTTAGAAATTATGAACTTTAAATTATTTCTTGAAAAAGGAGAATTCACAATTGGGGACGAGTTACATTCGAAACTTTTGCAATTTAATAAGGGTAGATTGTCTTTCACGACTGTATTGGAAAACCAAGATATGTTGGAGCTTATGACCTCTTATCTTGCACAGAGAAGCCTCTCTGAATGGATCATTTATAAAAACAGCACAATTTTATATGACTTATATATACCTAATTAACTACTATCACATGTTAAGCCGTAGTATCAGAACAGGAGATTTTGCACTATTTAAATACAACTTGCCAAAAATGTCTAATCTATTTTTTTAACCAGCCGAATTATGCTCGTTGGTTGGTTAAATATCACAACTTAATGAAAAATGAAGAAACTCATCCTGAAATTGCAGAAGCTATGGAAAAAGGATATTTCGGAATCCAGAGAACTGATAAATCTTTTTCAAGACAGCCAATCGATCTGACTCTGGAACAAACTATCAATGATGATGCTGCAAAGAGATTAGTCTGTGTCATAAATTTTACAAATTCCATCTCAGCTCGTCAACGTTGGTGTAAGAGCCAAGAAATCTGATTTACTGTTATATCAATTACATATGAAACTACTGGGCTACAAAAGAAACGGGACATAATATCCGATTTGGAAGAGCATAATATCAAGAGAGATACCAAATTGTTAAAAACTTTTATTTTTGGATTTTCAAAGTTTATGGATTTATTTGATCAAATATTAACCAAGGTTTACTTTTCAATATTTCTAATAGAAAAGCAGCTTCAGAAAACGTGGAAAATTTTTTATTGGGAGAGATTTGAAAAATCCAATTACAAGAGTACGCATTATGAATATTTCTGCTGAAACTATAAAAAAAGGAATAAAAGTGGTAATAATGTACAAGAAATACGGATGCAACAGGATTTGTTTGGAAGTATGCTGGGTATATCAATGGATTACAATGTCGATTATGAGAAGATTTTATGTTATCCAATTATACTGATTCAAATCTCTTTACGCCATTTCTATGGGACCATTTGCAAAACCAAAAAGTCAGCAATAGTAGAAGTTTTTGGAAAAAAAATCACAATCCTGGAAACATACCTAAAGATTTTGATATCGTAATAGTTGATGGTTTCCATCTTTTACATGCCATGCATGATATGCCAGTGACATTCGGCAACATTTCCAAAAAAATTATGAAAACTCTAACAGCGACCAAAACTTTACGTGTTGACATAATTTTTAACCAGCATGGATTTTAAAATTACCGGTCCAATGCAAGTACGTCCAACAAATTTCAGTAAAGAGATAAAAAACATTAAATTCAAGCAGGCTCTCGTAAGATTTTTAATAGACCACTGGACTACACCAGAAATGGCGCCATTTATTGGTAACACAAACATTAATTTAAGTTATGATCAGTGTTACTCTTACAGATTGAAAATGATACGGTAATTATGGTAAAAAATGATGAATTGTCTTGTGATGATCACGAAGTAGCAGACACAAAAATTGTACATAATCTGTGTAAAATTAATAATGATTTTGTCACTTGCGTCCTAATTAAATCTTGCGATGCATATTTTTTAATTATGATGTTCGGCAATATGGATCATCTGCAGTCTAACAATCTGACAATTGTCATGGAATATTATGGACCATCAGTGTGTTCCAGCTTGCCTGGGTTTCATGCCATTACGGGTTGCGATTACAACACTTCTTTTTTCAAAAAAGGAAAGAATAAGTCATATTAAAATCTAACGGAGATTATCAAAAAGCTTTTACCGATCTTGGAGCAGCCCATGTGTCAGGTTTGCGATACGAACGTTTTCGGTATTAGAAAAATTTGTCTGTGAAATTTATGGCTTCAAAAAAATTCAACCGATATTAATACTGCTAGATTCCATAAATTGTGTTCAACACATAAAGCTCATAACGCTAATTAACCGTTCAAAAACTTTTTGAAAATCTACAATGCTTAAAATTTACCTCGGTATAAAGCTACCAACTCGGTACCAACAACTCTTACGCACTCAATACATAACAAGAATTTGACGAAATGCACACTTACGATATCCAAGTAGCATATCGCCATTAAGGCATGGATGGTATTTGCAAGATGAGAAATATGAATTTTACTGGTTAGAAAGATTGCAAGCTGCCTTCTGTTTTAGATGCTTCAAAAGTAGAAATTAAAACATAAAATAATACAGGTAAATATCGATATTTTTTATTCAACGAAATTTCATTATTTATTGTGTGCAAATGAAATTTTTTTTTTTTTTTCAGACAACGAACAAAATATCGATGAAGACGGAGAGGTGTATATTGAGGATGAGCATACAGATGATGAAGCATCGGAGAGTAATGAAGAGGAGTAATTAAGTCAAAAATATAAGTTTACAGCTTTCAAGAAGTTCAGCAAGCCAGGGCCCCGGCAGTTGCCAGCGTTCTCTCATACTCATATTTACCAATAAGACTTTGTTGTCGCATTCATGTAAAATCTTTAATTGCGTCTGGTAGTTATATAAAACCGCCGTGTTCGTCTGGCTTTTTGCACATATTTTGTATAATAATTAATAAACATGCTATACAAATTTCAAAGTGCCTAAAGAATATTTTTTGCGTTTATTATAATACAAGTTCAAGGCAGTCGGGTAATACTTTAAAACCGTCTAAACAGTCTGGGATTTTTATTTCTGAATTCTATAAATGCTAAAATAAGAGATTAAAAAAAATTCTAAGTGCCTAAAAGATACTTGGCGAGATGAATTTTTGGCAAATGTCATATGCTGCGTGGTAGAGAAATAACCCCAAACGCCTTTCCCGACTGTCGATTCCCTATTCAACTACTATTGTACAATTTCACAGTGCCTAAAATACCTTCCCCAAATTCATCATCAGCTCCCCGACTATATACAACAACGTACGCTAACTAGTTCAAAATCCAAGTTGTCCAGGTTAGCCACTAAACTAATAAGCTTCTCACAAAGGATTCTTTTTAAAAATGAATTTGCAAGACTTATCAGCTTGCAAAATTTAGGAGTGCAACGTTGGCGATACATGTCTTATTTGGCGCAAATAGAAGGCAAAAAAGAGCAAAAGTCAGAATTTTTTCGTAAAAATGAAAAAAATCTGTAATTTTCTCAAAAATTTACGAAAAGTCGGAAATACTTACATCAGTTGGAAGAATCTCATCCCTGAAGTAAGGACATATTCACAATTTCCTTATTATTATTTTTTTTTAGTTATTCTTTGGCTGTAATTCTATGATATAATTTAATTCTAAAGAAAAAATTGTAGCAAAAGCAAAAATTCTCAAAAGAAAAAAAAAAAAAATGTTCACAAAAAAAGAGCAAAAATTTTTGGAAAAAAAAAAAGCGGAAATTTTTGGTTCATAGAGCGTATTTACAAGCAGATGAAAGGGAAAAAAAATCAATGTTCCATTTACAAAGTTGTTTCATTTAGCGTTTTATCCAGAAGAGGGGGTTGCAGAAAAATTCAATGAAGCTGTAGTAGCTTTGTTGTTCTTTAATAATTCTGTACTGAATTTCTGCTCAAAACAAGGTTTGGGGGTTTTATGGATTTAGTGGATGGTTGCAGAGAATGAAATATTTCAATTGCTCAATTACCCATTCGAAATCAGTAAAATGAAATGGAAATCCATAAAAGTTGGCAAGTATGTGTCACAAATGCTATGAAGTCAATTTATAATGACTTGCCATCAAAAGTAGGTGATCTAAATACCAGGCTGTGTACAGATTAGCAAGAAAACACAACTATTGTGATTATGCTGATTATTAAAATTAACTTGCATGTATTTGTTGTTTGAAAATAAATCAGCTTACAAAGTAGCTATAAAAATTATCATTAAAATACACTTTTAAACCATAAATTTGATTTTCAATCACCTCTTTCAATGTTATATTTACTTCGGCAATACTAGGTATTTCAATATCAAAGAGATAAATTTTATTGAGAACAGTAAGAAAAACAATACATTACCAAGAAGAGTGAATGCATTTCTAGTGTCTTGAAAATTCTTAGCATCATCAACTCCAGGAATGATTGGAGAATCTCCAAGATTAGTGTAGTGAAAATGTTTTTGGTCCCCTAAGAGGAAAAATAGTTTATTTATTTTCTTATATACTTTGTTGTTCACAAAGGTTAAACAGCAAAAAAGTGACATATTTTTCAAAATTTTTGAGTTTTTAAACAAAAACTAAAATGGCACAACTGCGCATGATTATTCTATAAAAAATTAATTTCATACAGCTTGTAATGCAATACTGTTTTTATAATTCTCGTTCAATTGCAATTTAAAGATTCAATCGTAAGTTCCATGCACATAGGATACTTCAGCTTCAAAACACACCTGTTTCAGTGCTTAGAACTTAAGGTAAAATCCATTCCCAGTTACTACATTTTTCGTAGTCTAATATTTTATTTCTTGTACAGGGTTGGCAACCTTTTCTGAGCAGCTTCAGGAGCATTTTCATAAAATTTCAGGAGTTTTGAGGTAGTTTCAGGAGCAATGCGAAAATAAGAACAAAAATGAAAGACCAGCATATTTTTCTGTAAAAACAGTCATAAAATTTCCTATGATAAATAATTTATTATTTTTTTAAACATATGCATACCTAACATAATATATATAGGATAAATTACACAAAAGGTTTCATCCTCCTCAATTATAGAAACAAAAATTTCATACACAATTTTCTTGCAAGCGAAAAATTTTCCCTTTTCATAAGAAAAAATATTGCAATCCTAATTGAAGAATCTGGCGAAAATTTCCCATTAAATGGAAAAAATTTCCCTTTTCATAGGGGAAATTTCCCTTTTCCCTGCATCGATGCGGTTTCCGGAGTGAACTGTACACTACGCGGAGTTGCAGATTTTCGATGCTTTGGTGTAGAAAGTCCGGAATTTCCGGAGCATGTGGCAACTATGCTTGCATACTATTTATAAAATGTTTTGTTAACATTGCAATTTTATGAGTAATATTTTGATACAAGAAGAAAATTTAACAAATTTTATGAAGATTTTTGTTTATAATCAAAAGACCCACTTAACACTCCTTCAAGGAATGGGAAGGAACTGTGTTCTGACATTTCTGTCATGGTACAAGATTTTGTTGTCTGTTTTGAAATGCAGCTGCAAAATGAAATCAAACCACACCTTTTTATTCATGCATCATACATAAAAGAGCATATTTAAATTTTGACATCTCTAGTTGGAAAATGTTATGCTGATCTACTAAAAAGGAATAAATTACTTTCAGATGTTTTGCACTACTTTAACCTTAGGATAAATTCAGCAACTCCAATAAAACCAAAAACCAGTTTGTTCAACCTTTGAGGGTCCCCCCTTGCAGAAACACAAAACCAACAAACACAAGTGTATGAAAACATAATGAAGTACTACCCACTCACCTAACTGCAACTCTTGCAACTCTTCCTGATCAGAAGAGGCACAGAGCTGGTAAAAAATGTGATAGTTCCTTTCCTCTGGTGCTTGGAATGTGACTCTCGATTTCTCGAGCAGGTAAGTTCTCATGTTGGCTCCTATGATATGGTATCTGGCATTGAAATCAATCTCTATGTACTTGCCGAATCTGGAGCTGTTGTCGTTCCTTGTCGTTTTTGCATTACCGATTGCCTGAAAATATATTTCAGCAATGAGGTGCACTCATACATATAGTAAGACAAAAACTATCACTTGATTTTGTTTCCTATGTAAAATAACACATACTGCTTTCTAAGTCGAGAACAAATATATATCTTGGAAGACAATCATATTTACTAATAATAAGCCCCTTAAGTAATGTTATCTGTGTTTAATTGTGTCACTGGGAGGACTGGGCAAAGAGTATGTCTGGAGTTTTCTCTGGGTAGGGTCACCTTAGACTTGAAGGTCAGCCCATATTCTCAGCCAAAGCCTAACAGGTAACTTTTGAGGTTAACATTTTTCAGCTTTTATACCTCACTAAAATGCACCTACAATTTTCTTCTTATGCCAGCTTCTGGATGAACAGAAGTTGGCTGCTGTGTGACTTTAAGAACATGGTCCTTTGGGTTAAGTCTAGGTTTCATACCTTAATCAAGGGCATAAATAACATTAAAATTAAGCACAGAATGTCGACCCTTTATAATTCAAATAAATGTTAATTCTATTTGGGGAATTTCTCTTAAAAATTTCGATTGGACTGATAAGTAAATCAAAAGAACAATTGCTATGTGTAAAATATTCTTAACAAAAGTAACTGTTTACATATATCTTAATTTTTATTAAAGTTATACTAATATTTCAATTCTCAAACTAACAGGAGTAAAATGTATCATTAAGGAATTGTATCACCAAGATTTCATTCAGTTTCAAAATTAACTTAATTTTTAAGCATTGAAAATATTTTTTTTCATGGATGCCTGATTCCTGTACCCACACCAAAAGCTCTGGATAAACTAAAAATTTAAAAAAAATTTGAAAATGTGAACAAAAACATTTTTGAGAACATAACTTGTGTAACATATAGGAACATGAAACTTTCTGACATGTTAATAAATGATTGGTTGTGAAATTAGAATTCTCTTGAAATATTTAAAAACATTCCACAGAATATTTACTAGAAAAAGAAACTATTTAAAATTTTTATCTGGTAGCATAAATCTTGATCTATAATACATTATCTTTTACTTCTATCTTTGATCTTGCTTTAAAAATATCATTAAATGCATATTTAAACATGAGAATTAATATTGTTAACATAATATACCTGTAAATTAAATGAAAATATTATGACACAAATAAAGATATCCCAACCTCCATGATAGGATTAGAAGCCAAGACTTTCTTTTCTATTTGGGTCTCTGTGGAAGATCCCCCGACCGTTGCAAAGTACCTCATTGCATACTTAGCAGAAACAGTCTTCCCTGCTCCAGATTCTCCACTGACAATGATGGACTGGTTTTGGCTTTCTCTGAAAAGTAATATCAAAATATCAATGTGAATGATTAAGATCTCAATAAACAGTATGACTTGTAAAGGGATAACTCCGAAGAGTGCCAGCACTGTGACTAATAGTCTATTGTACTGACCAATAAACAGTAACCTCAAGGCAAGGAATTATTTTTAAAATAGATAAGCAACTAGACAAGAGAGTGTACATGAAATATAGAAATTAAGCATTTGTGCACATTAAAACTAGTTGAAGATTACTTCAAGTGCAAAAACAAAATTATCTAAAATATTTACAGATTTTGACCAAATTGCAGCTTAAATTATACTTGTTCAAATTATATCTGTATTCTAATTATATTTGTCCATGAACCAGAGATCCCAACCTGTGATTAAAATTTTCAGTCTCTTTCTTCTTTCTTTCTTAATAAAATATCATCCCAGTAGTACCAAAGGAAAAAATCAGTAGTTTTAAGTGCTTTTCAGCAGTTGAGTAAAAATTTAAAAAATATGCTTACATAACACATATATGTATCCTTAATTGAAATACTTAAATAATTTTCTACAAAAAAACTTCAATAGAATTAAAATGTTTCCCATCAGGAATCAAATCATTACACTCCTATCATTTAAAAAGGTCGATTTTAAAAACGGAATTCGCTTTAAGGGCTTTCATTAAAACATGTATGCAACCATTAAAAGCATGAATCTAAAAAGGTACAACTGAATAAATAGTTGTTCATCCAACTTTGAGTCAATTAGTTAGTTCAACTTTACTTCAAATGAAATTTATGAGGGAGTTCTGTTTAATTATGCTGCAGCTGAATGTGAAGGTAGTGCAAAAGTTCAGATTTTGTATACGTAACACTGACCAAGTAGGTTTTCATTGATTAATAATGATTAAATGTATTTTTAAAAGCCCCACACTTAATAAGATGAAGACTGATGATTCCATATGACTTTTAAACTGTTATATAAAAAACCAGATACCAGACTGTCAATATTAGGATTTTGAAAATTAAATTTATTACAAGCTTAACTAAATATTCAAATCAAAGAAGATTCTCAGTGAAAATTTTCAGAAAATAAAATAAAAAGTTTAGAAGATTTTTTGAAAGATTTATATGAAACATAAAAGGAATTAATTCTAGGCAACACAAGCATTTTCTATTCGAACAAATGCAGATAAAAATAAGTATGTCTACATCATGAAATTAGGAAAGGATTATGAGTAGATATGCTGACATTGCAGTAGTTTCTGAAATGATAATACATACTTAGAGATGCATAAAAGAGTTACCTCTCCATTTGTGTGTAAGCTTCTTCAGAAACAGCAAAGATATGTGGATCCAGATCTCCCATTGATTGCCCCCTGTAAGCCATGATCGTATCATTCCCGTAGATGGGCAATTCTTCATATGGATTGATAGCCACGAGAACGATTCCTGCAAAACAATTGAGGGAAGGCTGTTTTTACATCTTTTAATTTGAAACAAATCACATTTTAAGTTACTAAACAGAATTTTCATACACATCTAGTAAAACCAATTCTGTTGTAGATTGTTGTGACAGTTTGAAAATTCTTCACAGTCCAAGAAGCAGCAAGACAAAATATATTTTAACCGACTAAACTTCTTCATCAAAACGTTCATTGGAGGAATTAATTCAAAACAAAATTGTCTATTGTTGATTAAATTTTACAGCTTAATCAAAACAATCAACAACAATTTTATAAAATTTACTACTCTATAATGGTCACAAATTAGTCCATGCCAACATTAACATTGCCAGTTTAATACTCAGTAAAATTAAAACTTATTAATGTTTACAGTAAATAAAACATGTAAAATTTTATAATATATGGGAGAAATGTGTTATAACTACAAGTTAACAAGTTTGGACACAGTTAAAGGTGTACTAGAAAAGAACATTTGTTCCTACAGTTGTACCTGAATATATATACTTACCACAATATGTATAGATGGCATTTTGGTTACAGAAACGCACTTGTAAATTGTATAAAACTGAAAGGCAAAGAATAAGGGTTAGTAATGGAAAAGACTGAATCACTGCTTTTTAAAAACACAAAATTTGAATTTAGAAAAACTGAATTACCTGCAGGTTCATGCAAATAGGAAAGTGAGGTAAGGTCATTCTCTCCTATCAAAATGTCAGGATTTCTTAAAGGAGGCAATTTATCATTGGATGTTACCTTGATCACTTGTTTCTGTGAAATATAATATTCAAATAATAATCACTAATCCTGTAACAATTGAAAAACAAGAAAACAGTAATATTCCATGTTTAAATAGACTGAGCATACATAATATTTTGAATGGGATATTACTGGGTTTTTATACTTCCTGGCTGTCGCATCATTTTAATAAAATATCAAACTTGTCCTGTTCTTAATAGAAACTAATATATACTTAAATATTGGTCAAACCATAAAAGATTATTCATAATCTATAATCATACATCAACATCCCTATGGGTATCATTAATTTGTATAACAAGAGTCGTAATATGAAGCACTAATAAGTTTGAGACAGACGAGTTTATGTTTCTGAAATGTGTGAAAAATGCTTAGACTTTTCTAGATATTTTCTGTTATGAACAGTATGCAGTCAAAGGAGAAATCTAGATTAAGTATTGAGACAGTGAGGGCCCTAGGTTAGTTGAAAGCCATAAGTTATGTCATGGAATGCAAAAAATTTTATGGATAGTAAATCAGAAATTTGTTGCATAAGATTACTTCATTACTGAAATATTCATGGCACACACAGTTCCCTCTACATCTACCTAAATTTTTGTACAGGTTCTATCACTGAACAATAATGCTAATTTTTTGTGAAAAACTCTTTCATCTTACTATTTAATTAATACAGATTACGCATCCCTGTCCTGTTTTTGACTCACAGAAACATGGTCAGTCTGAATAAAAAAGAAACTAGCAGTATAGAGTAGAATAAGGTTATTCCTATCATCCGAGATGGGACATACTAGAGAGAGAGAGAGACATGCAAAATGATCCTGATTTTACAAAAAAATACTGAAGTTAGCTTTATATAAATCAGAGTTTTGATAAACCCTTAAGTAGAAAAAAAAAAAAACAGGTTTTTTAGTCAAAAAATATCTTCAATCAAAATACTTATTTATCATTATAGTACTTAAAGGCGTTGCCGAAGCTCTGAACCCAAATATGTTCCGAGTGATATTTTAAATGGGAAACAATGGGACAAGACAAGACAAATAATTTTAGGCTTGGCTTGTCCATTTACCTAGACAAAGGGACATATTCAAGGAGAGTGGTTGCTATCCTAGTCCTACCAAAAATATACTTTGTTTAAAAATACACAAGTTTAATTAACCAGTGTAATCAATGTAAATAGAAGTTTGGTTAAACAAATGGTGAGAGGATTGGACCAACATGAAATTATATGTATGCTCTTGCTCTGAGATAAGGTTTAGTTACGAATTGACACACGCGTTACAATTAAATTAAGAACTAGCTGCCAATATATGTGTTTAAAAAAACCTGCTGAATAAATTACATATATGCAAATAAAAATGAAGTGTTTGTTCATATATTGAAGATTTTCGATCCATTTCAAGTTTTCGACCCATTTTGGGCCCTTTCGATGCAAAATCTGTCTCTTGCATGTTTGGTGTCTGTGTGTCCATCTATTATATGTGTGTGCCATGTCAAAACAGTTGAATATATTTTCATGAAACTTATGCAATGTTATATACTTGATACCTGGGTCATTCCACGTCAGTTCAACCAGGGTCCGACACCCATGGTCTCAGATTTTGATGAAACTTGGCATGTTTGTTCCTTTTATGGATTTAAGAACACGTATAATTTTTTTTGCTCTATCTCAAATGGTTTATGTTTTATAGCCTGTTAAAGTTTTTTGGAATTTTCCGGTTTTTATCAATCAGACGGAGGAAACCAAATTTGTTTTTTATAGAAAATAAATTATATCTCACTTGTTTATCAACCAATGATGATGAAATTTTTTAGGAGTTTACATCAATATGTAAGGAGTCCAGAAAAAAAAAATTATACCTGCAAGTATCTTATGCATAGTCTGAAAAAAATTCCAAAGTTCTATTTAAAGATTTTAAAAATAAAATGTCGAGTTCTACGCTAAGTGGAATATTTTCAAAAGGGTTAAGGGCAATCAAAAATTTTTTTTTGTATTCTTGTTCTAAAAGATATGCTCTACCACATGGAAAAATAAAATGAATGGTTTTTTCACTCCTTTACTATTTTTTCTCACTTTAAGATAGAAATCACTTGACTCACTAATTTTCTTAAAAACGTTCAATTTTTTTTAAAGTTACAATTTTAGTAAAATTTTAACTACAAATGTCACATATCAACCAATTGCAAATAAAATTAGACAAAGCTAACACAAATTTTAAATTATTAAAGTAATATAGTGTAATTAATATTGTTAATCAGGCCTGTGTGTTTGTGTACAAAAAAATGTTTTAAAATAGGTTATCCACAATTATATCTTGAGATTATTTAGAAATAAGATAATTAATTTCTTTATTTTTAACAATTAGGTCTAATTAAAGTAAATAAAATTACATTACAATTTAAATTTAGTTTTAAAAACTAGTTCTAAACTAGTCAACTCACTAACACAGTAACTTATTTCAAGAGAAATATTCTAAGCAATAAATACACTCAAGCTGTGACAAAAAAGATGCGTTTTCAATTTTGAATAGTACCTGATATGGTGTGTTTTGGCTGGTGCCACTAGCACAGACTTAGTGTATGTTTGCACAATACATCAAAATGTGATTTTATTGATTCACTGAGTAGGTATTGAAGAGGATTACAAAGACCTTTTTCGTATATTGTTTGTGAAGGAACAGTAAGAGAATATATGCTAAGGCATTGCGACAAGTGTCCATCAAAATATAGCCTTGTCCAGTTTTTACAGTCAAAATTTGAGAACTATGATGATGAAGACCCTGTCGAGTACAATCACTGGGTTTTGACTGATCGAACTGAAATGATAGGGTGCTCGAGCTCAGTTGATGAGGTTAGTGATAACTTAGTAGAAAAACTGAACAGGTCAATACCTCATTCATACATTGCTAAATCACAAGATTCATTTATTAAAAGTTTAAAGGAAACAGTTTCTTTAAATACAGCTGTTATCTCTGGATTTTAGTGAAAATTATGCTTTCACAATACAAAAAGAGGCGCAAGGTTACCACTGGACCTCAGATTCATGCACTATTCATCCTGTTATTATTCATTCACTGCACTGATGCAAGCAATAAAAAACTGAATTTACCTTTGTATCAAATCTGATGACCTTAAACATGACGCGAGTATGGTGTATGAGATCCAAAAAACTGTAACTAACTTTCTGAAAGAACTACCCACATAGAAAACATTCACTACTTCAGTGACTGATGTTCTGGGCAATATAAAAATAAATACAACTTCATTAATCTGTGTCTGCATGAGAAAGACTTTCAACTAAAAGCCCAGTGTTCATTTTTTGCAACCAGTCACGGTAAAACAGAATGTGAAGGAATATGGGTTTAACGTAAGACACTCCCTCTGGGAAATGTAGCACTACTGTTTTGAGATATAAAAATGCAGGAAGCTTTGACAATGTAACGCTTAAGCTCTGACTTTTTAAAACTTAACCACTGTTACAGAACTGGTGCACCCAACAAAAGCTTTTAAATGTCTCAGATTTATTCTTTAAATCTTTCTTGTGTTTTCTAATTTTTTTTTAAAGACAAAACACATAATTCTTCTACTATAAATGTTGGTTGTATATGTAACAGGTGTTTCAATTAAATTCTTAATTAATATTTGAATCAAATCACATTTGTGAGAAGTTTAAAATTTTAGACAGACACCCGTCATTTTAAGTACAATAATACTTTAAGGAGTGTAATAATATATAGATACAATCAGACAAAAATATGAATACTATTATTGTGTGTGCAAAGTTTTGTACTTCAAATCAGACCATAGTATAAAGAAATGATTTACCCTCTAATTAATAACATTATACAAGTACAACTCAGAATAACATCTCACCCTTCCATCTTCAATTTCCACGTGCAGCTCCTCCTTATCAAATTTTTCAACTTCAGCTCCAACCCAGACATGCTCTGCATCGGGAATCCAAACACGTGCTCCCTGGAAAAGTTACACATATAGATAAATGCCTAGAGGTGTAATCAATATTAAAATGAATGTGTAACACCGATTGGGTGAAAAGCGTAAATTTTTATCAGTTTCATAATTTTAAGTTACGAGTGACTGAAAATAAAACAATTCTGAACTCATAAGAATAATTTTGTATTTATGAACATTTATCAATCTTACTTAGGATCAAATTTTAAACAAGTCCAACATGCAATTAGAAAATCCATTAATTTAAAAATAGTTCAACATTCTGAACTTTACAAGGCACTTAACTCTCTGTTAATCATACTGGCTATGACAGGTGCAGTTACCTTTTACATTGTTGTGTAATGAAGATAACAGTAAAAAATGTATCATTCATAAATTCAAGTATCACATTTTTTAGGATCGTATTAGGATTTTTTAAATTATTTGTTTTGTAGTATGTTCCAAAATACACATATTATTTTTTTAATGAATAAGTACTAATGTGTAGGTAACCAGGGAAGAAAACATCAACTTACAGATGCACCGCAATCTCATTTGTTGGAAGACACATGGTTACAAGAAACTAAGAAAAGTTGTAAAGCTTACAAATCCTTATGAACTTATACAAAAATTTCAGTTTCCTTCTAAGTGTGTTCATTTTGTAATGGATACAAATAGATGTAATCATGAGCTTGGTATTGTTAGTTAACTTTTGCAGGGGTCTGCAACTTTGCTTTTACTTTCTCCTCTTGCAAATAAGAGCCAAGTTTAAAACTTTTGAATTAAAGCTTTAACATTTTATAATTAGCAAATATAGATAGCAAATAATTAGCAATTATAGATAGCAAATGTTTACGTCCTATTTTGAAAGTGTTTCAAAATTTCTAAACAGATATTTAAAGTATTTTTGCAACTATTTGTAATTTTAATTTATACAAAAATTTTAATAAGTTTACAAGGCTTGAAAATGTTAGGTAGACTGGGGACACTTGATCCCTAGTGTTAAAAACAATAATAAAGAGTTAAGTCTTGTAAACTTGTACAGTTATTCTTAGTCAACAAATCCAGCAGCAAAATTTATTTCAGCCATGTTTGTTTTTATTATAAGAAAAAATTTGTTTGCTTTCCTGGATTTAAACTTTTTTTTTGTAAGTGGTTTACATTTTTATTTTTAACTTATCATAATTAAAGTAGTTATATATAATGATATTTCACACTGCTTTTTCTAACCGAAAAATAATACTATTTATGTGTAATACAGTTTTTCCAACAATATTTTTATGGTGCATGTGCATTGGGGATACATGATCCACATCATATGGAGTGATTCCGGGATCAAGTACCTATCCCCAAAGTCACACACACATATATTTTATCTTCGTTTACTTTTTGTTGGTGAAGTCATGCCATGTTTTTATGAACGTAAAGATGGTGTTAAGCCCAGTAAAATATCAATGTGGAGATATGCAGGTAGCAGTAAAGGTTGTATTAGATGGTGGCAGTATAAAGGAGCAAGAACATTTGGCATTAACGTAAAGACATTAAAATGTTGTGTGAGAAAACAAAAATTGCAGGTGTGTGACATTATTTATGAATCTAACTACAAACCCTCTCAAGTGTTTTCTGATAAAGATGTTTTTTTGTGAATATTTGAAAACATCAAGTAAATTACATCATGGACTTACTCCTATGTATTTAAGAAAGTTAGCATTCCAGTATGCTGTAAAAAAAGAAGGATGTGTAGGGTATGAATGGTACAGAGCGTTATGAATCGTAATAAGTCATTGAACACCAGAGGCAACCAGCCTTAATCATGCCATTAGATTCAACAAACACAACATTAATATGCAGTAGTAGTACTTTCCAATACTAGTTCCTAGTAGTACACTGTGCATAAGCCACCAAAAGTAGTTGCTACCAAGGAGAGAATATGTTGATGATTCATCAGAAAGTGATAGCAATTACAATGTTTGCAATTCAACAGAAGCAGAATCCCTTTATGAATTTTCTGATGAAAGTGAAAACACCCAAGATGTATCTTTTAATGATAATGATTTTGTAATTGTGAAATTTCCAGGGGGAAGAAAATTAAATCACTTTGTTGGAAGAAAAAAAAAATTGAGAAAAAAATTTTGGTTTCCAAATTTGAAATGAATTTTTTGAGAAAAAAAGGATAAATTATCAATCGGTTTATATATCCTGAAAATGCCGACACAAGCGTCGTTGATAAAGAGGATTGTGTCAAAAAGTTGCCAAAACCTGTTGCGTGAAACACACCTAACGGCAACAGTTTTGACATTTCACATTTTGAAAATATTCACTAGTTTTTTTTTAATACAAATAACCTAGGCTTTTGAATTTATAGTGCTTTTTCAAATGTTTCATTGGACATGAAAATGCAAATTCTATTATGTTTGCTTTGAATTATTTAAATGTGTTTGTGTCAAGGATCAAGTCTCCCTTGTGGAGGATCAAGTCTCCCCTTGTGGAGGATCAAGTCTCCCCTAATTGGGATGCTGCATTTTTTCTCCCATTGTTGAAAAAATTTAAGAATTCATAAATGAAAATGAAATAAATGTTTTTCAAAGAATACAGTTGTGCAATTTATAGCGATTCAAAACATTTAAAAAATAACAATATTTTAATAAGATAAAAATTAAAAACTGCAAAAAAGGGATCAAATATCCCAAGTCTCTCCTACATCCATCTTGTTCATGTTGAGAATTGGTAGTTAGCAGGGATTGGTTAAGAGTAATGTAACATTTGAGTTGTTTCGAGTCTTCACTTTGTTGATAAATATCATCAAGATTCATATTTGGTGTAATTATTACGTGAGCAATCAAGTGAATTCCTAACATGCAGTTTTGCATAATCAAATGCTGTTTTCAACTAATGAAAATCCGAACAAGCAAGACTTGCACATAAGCACATAACACAATATTTATTCTAATAAGTGTAAGTCAGTTTTGGCCCCCAAAAAATTTATAACAACACTTTTTCATGTACATACAAAACAGAAGTATCTTATATCTCTGACAGAACAAAGTGGACAAAAATTGGATCTTTATTTTTCAAACAAATAATCCATAATAGGTATTTATTGAAATTAATGTTATAGTGGTTATTTGTTTTGTATTGAACATAAACAACTGTCAAAACAAATGTGTGTGAACAATGCGGTCATAAACCAAAAAAAACCTGGCTGTTTAACTTTATGATGCAGTAATTCTATGTAGACTACAAACATGTTTGGCATGATGCTTTAAGGCAATTTTAGATTAAATCTAACAAGAAAATATTCAATCAGAAAATTCAAACAAACCGTATTATTAGTTTAAAGTATACATGTAGAATCAGCTTTAATCATAACTTTACAAAATAATCAAAAATTAAAGTAATAAAATATAAAAATCGAACTCTACCACATTCATTTCGCAAACTTATAAGTAATTGTCTAGATATAAAACATTTTCAATTCTTCTGTTTCATCCAACATTCATGAAATAATTGAATACTATTTTCCACGTAGAACGAAAACAGTTTGAATCTAGTGGATCTCACAGATCGGGCATGTTTACGAGTTAAATAAAATGTAAACAAAAGATAAATTAGTTTATCAGTTCTTCAGATTTCACACTGAGAAAGAGGTTAATCAAAGAACGTTTCCCAAGAAAACGAAAAGACATCTTAACTTGACTAACTCAAGTAATCAAAATGGGAAACACGGCGCGTAGCATGTTTGAATCGTGTCTTTGAAATCAAAATGTTATCACGTGAAGAAAGTCACATGCTTGAAAAAACTGCTAACAAATCAGTAAAAAAAAATCCTAAATCAGCGGCGGTGATTTAATCCAGAGAATCTTATATAACAGCTGATAGGTATACAAGAAAGTTACTCACCTTGGAGTACAACTCTGAAGTTGACATATCGTGAAAGAAGTTTTATTTTTCTCTTCTAACTTTCATGGAACCAACACAAAACGCACACAAACACAAAAACACAGATGTTCCAAACGATTCAAAACCATTTCATGATTTTAACAATTCACGTAATAAATTTTCTCCCTATATTTTGATCCCGAGCGGCACCCAGACTCTTGTTATACGTAATATATTGTTATCGTGTGGGCCGCTGGACTAGTTTTGGATAGCCAGCCCAGCACTTTAAGAAACCGGTTGAAAGACTATTCTTTTGCGCTACTATTAAGGACAAAGAATTAGCAAACAATCGAAATGAACTTCTGTAGACAACTCACAGCAGTTCACAATGCTGATGAGCAGACGGAATCGGTTCGCTTGTTAAAATTAAAGACGAGCTGGGGGATCACCTTGATCGATGATTTATTACGTTTGTTTATAATCGAAAGGAAGCTATTTTTAGAACTGTTCCCTTGTTATGATTTTGTCAATCTTCGTTTTAAGGGGTCAGAGCAATAACATCAAAGATTTTTTATCGACGTTTCTCGCAATTTTCAAGATTCCGAAAACCGAAACAAAAAGTATAAAATTCAGACAGTGTGCAAATGAATTTAAGAATTTTAAAAATGTGTTGTGTTTGTGTATCATTCTTCTAACTATTGTATGGTGGTTATAAAAGAGTGAACATAATGACAAATAGATATAATTCATTTAAATCTTCCAAAATAGCATGAATAATTCGTCTCCTTAACTCGATCTCATATTTAAACTATTCAAACCAAATCGATTTCTTTTGCCAAGCAAATCATGAAGTATTAAAATAATTCGATGGCTTTTCTTGTATTCCTTAGCTAGTTTAGTTTAATTTTGCTAACTTTTTAATGAAAAAACAGCATTGGAAAATCCGAATACCAAAACTAAAGTAACTATTATTTTCGACTTTCGATTGTCTTCGTGAACGAATTGAACTGAATTGCTGACGATGTTTATATGTTAAAAAGACATTGAGATCGAGACTTCGGTGTCTGTTTTGTAGGGCACGTTGTTCCCAATTAACCATTTCACCGTATTTTCAAATTCAACATGAGGATTATTGTGTGAGGTTTTAAAAAAATCTTCTTTGTTTTCATGGTTTACTGGGAAACTATTTTTGTCATCGGAAAAGTTCCATTGTTTTAAATTGTAAGGTGTAAAAATTGAAGATTTGTGTACTTATCTGTCTGCATTAAAATAATATGAAATTATTATTTTATAGACCATTGTTGAAACTTGGACTTGGAGGTGGAGCTATTTATTTGGTGGCGGATCAGGGTCTTTTTAGTGACAGCCAGAAAAACACCATAGAAGCTTCAAAGAAAATATCAAATTCGATACCGGGTCTTGATTCTTACTTAAAAAAGGTAAACAAAGATACTGCTTGGAAAATTTTTATACAATCTTTTACGTGTTTAAATTATTTTAATGTTAAAAAGAAATGAGCATTTGACCTTTTTCCACAAAAACATGGGATACCTGATTAATTGAAAATTGATTCATTTGTTGAAACAGGATTGACCATTGTAGAGGTCGAAAGGGGTCCTACTTCCATTTTTGACGAATATAAAAATTAATAAATACTAACAAAATGGAAGCTAACATCAAAATGTAAATTTGAAACTTCAGCCAATGGCACTGGAATCCCTCAGAGATCATGAGTAGAATTAAAGCATGTAAGCTTCACATAGGCGAATGATCTACTTTATAAATTGCCCATGTGTCAAGAATAAACATTGATGTACTACATCAGGGGTGAGCAAATGTGACTCTCTGTTAAGGTTAATGTGGCTTCCATTCCTTAATTCAAATTAGTTTTTTATTATTTTGGAACTTTTTTCCAGAATCTTGTTAAAATTGACTAAGTAAGTCGTACACAATTGCTTCGAAAGTAGATATTTGGTTGTATTGACAGGTTCCTCTAGGAGTCGTTGGTGCTTGTTCTTGAAAAAGGTTTGAAGATTTAAAATCTACATTTGCTTATTTTTTTAACCTATTTATTTGTGATATTATTGAATATGGATTTCCAATTTCTGAAATAATACTTATTCCAAAAGTGGATAGGAAATTGGAGTTAGAGATGAAAGAGGATCAGGCATTGCAAATGCAGCACCTACTTTTATAGTTGAAATTTGGAAACTCGCGCCAGAATCAAAATAGCCACACTTAAAGAAAGCCGCTTGCTGTCTAATTTCAGTTTTTGGTACAATGTATTGCTGTGAATCTTTGTACTCCACAATGAAGTCGAAATATCGTTCACAACTGACCAATCATCTCGCAGAATTGCTACGGACAGCTTTAACAAATTTTACGACAAATTTTAAAGATTTAACCAAAGGTCTTCGTTAAATGTTATACTTTTTATTAATATGTTTCTATATACAGTCCAGAATTCTCCAGACCTTGGCCATTCCGGATTATTTGCATTTTTTTTTGTCAAAAAAATCTAATACCCCACTTTTGCAAATTTGTTATGTCCGGGAACACATTAATACATACATTACTAAAATAGCAAATTTATAAGTAGGAATAATTTTTATAAAAGAAAAAAAAACCTTTAATACAATGTAACAAATTTTACTTTCAAATCTTCTAATTTTTCTATGGTATTTACTCTGAACATGGTCGTTATTTTGCGTTTCGTCAATTTGGTCCAGATTGAATCTTATTTTTTAAAATTGTTGGAAGGGTGAAGAGGCGGAAAGATGGGAAAAAAGTGAGAAAAAACCGCCTGGTAGCAAAACATCCAGATTTTGGACAATTTAGGACTTTGTACTATATTACATTTTATTTTTATCACTAAAATTTGGAAATTATTATTTGTATTTTCTTTCTTTTAATAATAGTTTCTTATGTGTACTTAAGATTTGTGTTGAATATGTAATCATATTAATTTAATTTAACTTTATAATATGATAAACTGGAATGCAGTTCTCATGCTTGCCCACCCCTGTACTATATGAACTGTATTTTATCTATTACTGTATTTATGAAAAAGGTGAATAGTGTGTCTATCCAATGTATTGAACAGTGTTCATGAATAAGGGAAATAGTGTTTAATGTATTATACAGATAGCTAAGCTAAACTGGTTACATGGAAAGTTTGAAGTGCAATTTTAAGGTTAACTGAAGAGAAAGAAAACATTAAGAGAAAAAGGAGTAGATTAAACCGAGTTTGAAATAAAAATGATGAGTGGCAAATTAAATGTTTGTTTCATTATAAAGTTTTGAAGTTAAATTCTAATTTAATGCAATCAAACTAATATAATGTTACCTAATTTGAAGTAAGGATTTATATTTAACATACTATAATGAATGAACTATCGATCATTTTTAGTTCACAATTTGTAATCCTAAGCCTGATATATTTTTTAAATCTGCATAAACTACCAAAATCAGATTAGTCATATCGTCATGTTGCTGACCCTGGAGTTATAGGAATTGTTATATATTAAGTCAAATTACTTTTTACATCTGATTACAATCATTGTGTTTTGCTAATTATGTATATTGTTTTGCAGATTCCATCTGGAATATCAAAAAGTGAAATTATTAATTATTGGAACTATGGTATGTGTTTATAATTCAGTGACTTAATTTATAGTAGTATAAATAACCTTAAGATAGAACATACAGGTTTAGCTCTCTTCTGTCATACAATGAAAGCTAATTAGCTCCAAAACATATTCAATTCTCAAAAATGTTAAATCCTTGCTTACTATATGTAGGGTATATGCGGATTAAATCAAAGTTTAAGCTTTATTTTTTTCTGTTATTGAAGTTTAATAATGTTGAAAAGGAACCTGGGACGCAGGATGCATAATTTCAAGAAATAAGTTTGAAAAATTACTTTTACTCAGTAATGCCTCAAGAATGTCCTTTTTTTTTTTAAACTGACCATTACAAATTCCCTACTTTGAGGAATTTCTAGAGATATAGTAATAAGATGAGGAAGGGAAGGGTGGCAATAACACCAACTAAGAGAAATTATTGAAGGCATAAGTAAAGCACCAATTGCTTCACATGTAAGGATTTTTCAAAGCTATTAATTCTTTTATATGTATCGTTATCACCAAGACTCCTAATATTTATCTAGTTGGAAGGAAACCCAATCAAAAAAATATGCTGTGTTTAGGTCTCTAGGATTTAACACCTGTTCCATAATAAGGCAATCTAATTAGTGAGAGTAAATCACTGCATATTTCGAAACAAATTATTTGTATTATTTGTAACCCTTGTGTTTGGATGTCTTAAGCCCAAGCCATAAAAATTTAAAGGGTTTCTAGGAGGTTGGGGCCTTTAAAACATACCATGCCTGGTGTATGTGTTTTATTGAACTTGATTACTAATTAAAAATATTTTCTGCTAGTTAGGGTTATACCCAAAGGGTTCAAACTCCTAGGATGACAGTTACAATTAATGTACAATTTTTTTTTTCTATTCGCTGAAAAAACGTCTACAAAATTTGTTTATAAATAGGCTGAATTTTATACATGTGGGGCCAGTCCATACATTTCAATGTATTATCAGTTGACTTTGACCTACTTTTCCCCCATAGAAAGGGGTATAAGGTATTCATCAATGTCATTTGTCAATTCGTTTTCGGGGATTGTTCTCTTTCTGTTGAGGCTGCAACAGAAAATTGTATGTTCAGCAGTATCTTCAGCTTCTCCACACTAACAGATATTGCTTTTTTGAAAAAAGTTTATTATAATTTTAAAAATGTTTAAAAGTATGTTTCTATTGAAAGACATATTTTTATTTTAGAGTTTGTCCATTTTTCCTGCCATTCATTTGAAAATTTCTTGATAAGGCAACTTTTTATTTGCACTTCAAATAAGTTTCTTTTAACTTGGTCTGCCCTTTTTATCATCTAATAATTATATATAATATTTTAATTAAATTATAAATTAATAATTAGGCATAATTTATCTATCCTTATAACTATATTTTAAGGCAACCAGTTGTGTTAATTAAAAATTTGCATTTCTGTTAATTAAAAACTTTTAATGAATTAAAAATGTATATTCAATACTTAAAGAGTGTTGGTACCTAAAATCTTATGAACTTTGGTTTGCTTCTCAAATTTGATTACAGCCATAACGGAGTTGCCCATGGGAATTTGACGTGACGTCACAATCTCTTGAAGAAATATAAATATTTTATTGAAAATTTATTTATTAAAAGAAAATCGAACGTATAAGGTATCTATCTGGTGTCAAATTTTCAATCTATCTTTAACAATCCCAATTTTACAAAAAAAAACTAAACAAAGCCAGCCAAAATGTTTTTTTTTTTTTGCTTTCTTTTGCTGAAATTGTAAGAGGCCAGGAAATGTAATCTGTTTATTTTTAAACATGAAGGTTGACGTGACATCGCAAGCTCTTGCATAAATATATTCCATTTAAAAGTTTTATTTATTTTTGGTCAGTTTTTTAAAAAAGGACTTTCTTGAGGCATTACTGAGTAAAAGTAATTTTTCAAACTTATTTCTTGAAATTTTGACTTGTATTTATAGGTATCGATCTAATGTAAAATTTTCCGCAGATTTCAAATCCGTTGAAATTTATGATGTAGGATATGGAAAAAAAAACTACAAAACTCAAGTAAAAACTGTTTATTTGGTTTTGTTTGTTGTTCCTTTGGGAAATGAAATGGAAAAAATAAATTTTAATTCCAATAAATTCATTTTTAAATGTTCTAGATTGAATTTTAAGATTGGGTGCGATAGAAAAATTGCAACAAGTTCAGACTACCTGTGCGCCACAACTCATTATTGTAAATGCCATAAATTCTTCAAGATACTGCACAGAGACATAAAAGGAATTGTCTGTTTGTGTGTGTATAATAGTATAGATTTACAAGTTGAAAAGCAGTATTACTCAATGAGATACTCAGCGCAACTATGTATCTTTAAGCAAAATTGTCTTAAAAGCTAGTTTAAAAAATTTGTTGACTTTTTCAAAATTCCTCAACGGTTAACAAAAATTTAGTCTTATTTTTTAATAGACAAGAAAACTGTTTCAGACTTTTCTTTCGGAAAAGTTTTGAAGCAATGCCCCGTCAAGCAGAAGAAAAAAACATCGGAATCAAGTTGCTAGATTGACTTGTAAACCTTGACATTTAATTTATTAAATTTTTAAATTAAGTTTCTTGGTGAGATCTTCAACTTCTTTCTGTTTCTTAATGAACATATTGTGTTCGAGAGCGACTAAAATTATTTCTAAAAATTTATGCTACCTTTTCATAAGACTTTGGCAACTCTCGGTACAAAATGTTTACAATTATTCGCTGCTACACAAGTATAGTAGTATCTTTACCATTCTACTTAAATCTCATCCAAAATTCCTTTCACCACCTTTTTTTTTGTTCGAATTTTTTTCTTCATATACAGTTAACGCACACTTGTTTAATGATATCAAAATTCAAATGTGGCAAAACTTTTTGAAAGATATTCTGATAACCATTATATTCTATATCGAAGGAAAATTTCGAACAATTATTATTTTGTCAAATTTTAACAAGCAATATCATCATGTAAAATATCAATTAACTTATTGGAGTGGAAAATCTGTTAAAAAATAACTTTAGAGGTATTGAAAAAATTATAATCTTATATTTCTTGCTACATTTTTATACACTTTTTCTTCTGTCAAATGTGAATTGTTTAAAATGAACTAGTTTGCAAATGAGCATCTTTTTAAACATTTTCATCTACTTAGTTCTGAAATTGATGAACTCGTTTCTTTTGTGGATACCATGAAAATGTTAATGCAAGACCTCAATTGTTGATAGACACGAGTTTTCATTTGAAGGAAAATTTAAAAAGCATGGTTAAATATTCAAATTTTTACTTGATCATAAATTAGTTGAGCAACTTTGACCAGAATACCTATTTTAGAGTTATTCAGTTTTCATTTTATTTAAAATAAACTGCCAAACTATCATGAAGTACAATACAGATTTTATAATCTAATTGTATTTTGAGCCAGTCTTATTTAAATAAATGACTAATGCTCTTGGTACCGTAAAATGGAGGAATAAAAGTGCAGGGATGAATAGAAGCCGTTTTGCAGGAAAAGTTGTTGTGCCTTAGAACATTACCCTGTTGAATGTAAATATTAGTGATCTTGATCTTTGTATGAGATTAAATATATATATTTTTTTAATTTTTACATTCAAGAGGGTAATGTTATAAGCAACAACTTCTGCTGCAAAACTTTCTATTCACCCGATTCTACGATATATTATATGAATAGGTTATATTTTTTATGTGTTCATTGATCAATATTTTTCGTGATAGTAATAAAAATTTATTTTGATGTAACCTACATAATCTAGATTTCTTTTGATTTCCATTTTTAATTTCATTAACAAAAATTTAAACTTTTTCAAATAGCCACTGAGCAGCTTTTGTGATTTTCTAAAGTTTAATACTAAATTGCACTATGGGAAAAGCTCTTTGAGTTACTACTGTATAATTTTATATTTTAAGTAAACTTTCTTTATTTGGTGTGATTTACTAAATGGATCTCTTGTTCCAGGTGTGAAAGCAACTATTTCGGCATTAGCTTCTTTGCCTACAGACAGTAAAGAATTAACGTCCAGAGGGATGCAGTATATGAAAGAGGAATTGAAAAATCAAATGCAGAATGTTGAAAAGAAATAGTTGCTACTTTTTCAGTAGGAAAGTAATTGATAGATTTGTCTATAGTTGTTGTGTTATCTGTTATGTATTTCCTTATGTAAGCATTAAATATTTATTCTAAGAAATTTTTATTTTTTAAAAACAAGCTTAAAACTAGTAGCTTTACATATTACATTTGATAAAAACATTTAAATATTCATTCAATGACATAACCGTTCAGTTTCACAGAATTCTGCAACCACAAAATTAATTTATGAACTTATTTCCAATTCTGTAATTCTATAGAGGATTTTTTTAATCTAATCTAAGATCATGTTGAGTTGCCAGCAAAAATAAGACACGGTCAGTATATTAATTATTTTTAGACGAAAACTAGTTTATCAGACTTGTAGCTGAATAGCTCAAAATAAACTAAAGGTTGCAGGTGACTCTGTATACAGGGTTCAGCCTTTTGATGTTCAGGTGGCATGAGAGACAGGTAATGGGGATATGCATGAAAATTCTGTGCAAATCAAACTTTTCTCTGGCGACATACGAAAACATTCTATTGGGCTCAGTGAGGGTGAACCTTTCATCCTCATTCCAGAAAAATCCAGCCCTCTTCTTGCCGATGGACTATTCACTGTTTCCTTTCTGTTCAACATCAAAGGACTTAAATAGGGCAATTGTTTTGGTTCTTTCCAAAACATGTACATATTGGCAGACAATATTCCACTTACAAAACCACCTGCAACAAGACACAGGTTGAACAAAGTTGGCATGTTATTTTGCTGAGCCCAGTAGCCGAATGCTAAAAGAACCAAGAGTAACAGTGCTGCTGAAGTGTATTGATATTTCCTTCTGCTTCCTAAGTAGTCTGCATTTTGTATGACTATTTTCACCTTGTTCTCTGCACCATAGAAAATTTTGTAAAAGTAACGCATAACCTTTTGCAATTTGTAAGTGAGAAACAAAAATGCCACCAGCAATATAAAGGTGATAAAGGACGAGACTGCAGTTACTTGCCAGAAGAGGGGACAGTATCCCTCGACACTGTAAATGAGGGTAGGAAAGAGGAAAGGACAAAGGATGCAGAGTAAAGACTTCAGAATTGAAAATTGCAGACTGGTAGAATCCACCTGCAGGCTTTCGGTTGTAGCTTGATCTCGCGATGTGTTTGATTCTATGCCTTCTTTACTTTTCCTTGATTCTTTTTTGGTCGGGCTAATTTTCTCATGGAAATCAAGTAGTTTGAGCTGAAGCGTACTTATTTCTGCAATGAAAACAAACTTTAGTTACTGCATAAAAACATTTCAAAGATTTTATCAAAATCCGTAATTTAAACATTTTATTCCTGCTAGATGTACTCTGCTTCGATGTAATATTCTTTGTATTTCCATTTTTATGTTTAAAAGCTATTGCTTTATAGAAGCCTGGCTTGGGCAATCAACTAAAAATGTTGTCCACTTTAGAAACTGATGTATTTCGTAGACTTCAGATTGATTTGGATATTTATTCTAGTTAAAATAAAATTAAGAATTGATCCCTTATTTTTGCCATTAGTTTAATAAAAGTAAATGCCAACTATGTTTATTTTAAAGTAAAGTATATTGAGATTTTTTTTTTTTGAGGCAAATTTCTAACCTTTATATATAGACTTCGAAATTACACAAAGAGTGCATTGAAACACTTGCAAAACTCTATTTTGAACAGGTGACCACCCTTATAGGTTTTTCCATTTGTCTGATCACCTAAAAGATTTACTAACATGAATCCGAGTTAACATTTGTGAATCGTTATCTTTTAGTTTTTATTTTATTTCAATGGAAGCTAGATTTTTTGTAAACACTGATGTTTTAAAGCTATAGTTCCCATAAACTTATAATTGTCACTAAAGTGGTCCCTAAGCTATACTTTAAAAAATGTTTAACTGGTACATCCTAAATAATTTAATGTTTAAGAAAGCTAATTTTTGTCTGAATACATATTTTGCTGTGATTAAAATTTGAATTTGCTCACTTCAATGCTGCTTGGATCTTTCTTTTGCTGACTGTACCGCCACAGTGTAGACTTCCTGTGACAATGGAACCATCTTTGAGCTGTCAGCCAAAGTTCATGCCTATTATGGAGCCATTGACTAATCAACTGCTACCCACAGCTGCATAGAGCTAAAAGTATCTGACACCAATAACCTTAGATGATGATCATCCATGAAGAGTAACAATGTTTAATAAACTGTTTTCGACCCTGGAAAATTTTGAATTATTTCTATATTTTGTGTTGAAATAAAGTATTTTAGTTATGATGTTTATTTACTTTTTTCTGAAACAGCAACACTTCATGTGAATCAAAAAATAAGCCTTGGAAAAACTGGGTTCTCATTTCATTGGGTTAAAAGAACGCTTTTCCAAGAGAGTTGAAATTTCATTCTATCAGCTGATACTGGACATAAAGAGATATCATGATATAGCATATTTCTGTGTATGCTATAGCTATATCACTGCACATTTCTTTACTTTTTCAATGTAAACATACAGTAGAACCTCATTATAATGGACTAATAGGGGGTGAAGGTTGCCCATTTTAATGATAGGTTTATAACGAATTAGCCACTGCGTGGCTAGCCCATGGTGTAAGGTATTAATCTGGTGTAAAATTTTCCGCAGATTTAAAATCCGTTGAAATTTTTACTCTATCTTTAACAGTCTTAGAAATAGAAAAAAGAACCGACTTCAGTTAAAAGATTTATTGTTTGGCTAAAAATTTATTCGTCCATGCAAAATCAAAGCGGAAATGAAAAAAGTAATTTTCTTCACGTTCTGCGGTTGAAAAAAACTTGGCATTATTCCAAACCCTGACTGCAAGGTCACACGGGTAGAAAAAGTTATCTGCGTTTGAAAAAGCAATGGAGAATAAAACTATTAAATTCATTTAAAAATCTTTTAGGTTAAATTTTAAAATTTCGCATTGACCCAAAAATTGCAAAACATTTGGACTACCTGTGTGCCATATCTCATTGCTGTAATTGCCATAGAATCGTCAGGATTTTGCGGCCGCGAAATAGACAAACAAACACTTCCTTTTATAATAGTAGAGATAATTATTTTAGGAGTATAATGCAACAGGGTGTACACGCATCAATGAAATAACAGTAGTTAGCTATAAAAAGTGTTTATTATATATCAAATAAAAAACAGCCTTCAACAAAGGTTGAATTGAAAAACATATGCAGATATACACTGCATTAATCTTTACAAGAAGGTTGATGGTTGTTGATTTCTGATCATGTTGATTGCTTACATTCATTGGTTTGAAAAATGATTTATTTTCTTCTGGGTTTGTTTCTTGCTAATTTCTTCAGTTTCTAATTACAGGACTGACGGAGATGCCGTTAGGTCCATTATAAGGTTCTACTTTACTTCGATTTAGATGCATTTTCCTTTTCAAAAATCGCATTTGAAATTTTAGAGATAAACTTATTTTCTGTTACTACTCATTCGATTCATAATTTTTTGGGTTTATAGGAGATCTGCATATTAAATAAAGCCATGAAACAAATATTGCAGATGCATTTAATGTTGATATCTGCATTCTTTGAAACATGTATACAGTTTTTTTCTAAAAGTTTTTGAATAATCTTAATTTCTGTAATTGGAAGTTAGTAAAATATTTCAACTAAAATTTCTTGATAATTTTAATTTACTTATTTTCAAATTAATCCTATTTGTTAAGCTAGAAAGTATAGAAATGGATGAATTTCTAATCTTGTACAATATACCCCTAAGTTATAATTTTGTCAAGCAGTTCATTTCTCATTGAATATTGAAACTATCTGTTTTAAAGTTTGTTATCAAAAATTTCGTACTCAAATAAGATACTATGTACAACATTTTTGTCAGTTGATATTTAATTTGAAAAATTACCACTGAGCATTTTTCTAGTCACAGTAGGTAAAATATCATTTGAATATCAATGTAAATGCAATTTGTTTTAGATCTCAAAAAAGCCCTTCTTATTAGTTTTAGGGACACAAAGCTTTTTAAAAAATTTATTTTTGATCTCATATTTACAAATTGTTTAGTGTATCTTACTCTACAATATGCATGAAATGTTTATAACGAAATATTTTTACATTAACAATTATTTAAAAACTCAATTTTTAAACAAATATTTAAAAATTCCTACTCAAGCAAATTTTTTGTTTCTTTCAAATATTGTTTTCCCATTTTCCTCGAAACATTTCCCACAATTTTGTGAATGGATTTGCATATACTGCAGTAATTGTTTTGTAATATTTTTTACCAGACACAAACAGTTGTAAAAACCAGTCAATTGGTTTTATTAGTTGTTAGATATTAAATATTTTTATCCTTTATTCCAATCACAAAGTTATCAAATACATCATTAAAATAATCGCAATGTTTCAAATCTCTGGTCTTTTAAATACATTGTAATGAAAAACAGAAAGTATAGATAAAAGACTTTGTTTAAAAGTTTGTCGGTTTCACTCCTGACATGCGATGAGAAAACTAATAACCTGCTAAATAATGTAGCTACAGCTATGAAATTTGCCCTTTGCACTGATTATTATTAAAATTACTGCAGTATGGTGAGTGCAAAGAGGTAAGTAAAACAGTGCAATTAATGCGAGACTATAACGAGACAAAAAATTGATATTCTTATTTTTAGGGTTGTGTCCTCATGAGCATTAAATTGAAACATAATTCCAGGAATGTCTTATAATCATACTTGTGAAATTAATCTAAAATAAACACTCATTTGATGAAAGCTTACTGAACTCTTATATTTTACTTTTGTTGATTGTAACAAATATATTTAAACAAAGTTTCATAAGCATTCAACTCTTGTACTTATCACTCTCGTCTGCATATCTTTACAAGCCCCTCTTTGGAACTACTACTGAATATCAATAATTCCTATGGTTATAGCTCTACATGAAAGCATCTCTGAAACCTTGGATTGACATTTTTTTGCCTTGGTGTAATGAAACCCATTGTTTCACGCAAGTGCCTTACTTTTCATTTTAATTATTTTATTCAAATGTCCCCCAATTAAAATTATTTTTATTCACATTTTAGTACTATTTTGAAAGTTGAATTTTCCAGTTTCAAAATAGTTATTGAATTTAATTAAGATATCAGTGATAAGTTTATATTTAATGTGGAAAATATTTCATTTTTATTGTGTTGCATTTAATTTTATCAAATGCTTGATTTAAATCTGCTCCCAAATGCGTCAAAGATGTTCTAAATTGACAAAATATAGTATCAAAAACACATTAAATTGGTTCTAAATTGTCAGTGCTGTTGCTCCATAACATCAGATTGCTATTTTCTCAAAATAACTGCTTTTGATAGTGCTCTAAAGAATATATCAAGTGTTAACACCCTTGAGTATGTTCTACACTTGTACTGAAATCAAAACGTATTAAAATTCAGTGTAAAAATAAAAACTATTTAACATTTTATAATGATATCATAAATTTGTCAATGAAAGTGTTTATTTTGACCTGTGTATTGTGCTATGATTAAAATATATTTCAATATGGATTCTACTGTTTGTCAACATTGGTGTATTCAATTGCTAGAAATTTAAGTGTTGGAAATTTAAATTTCATATTAAGAAATTATTTAAATTCCTTGGTAACTGCTTTAACGTCTGTTCCATACCTAAATAGCACATTGGTTTTTAAGATTCATTTTGAATCTGAGCAAGTCAAATTGCTACTAAAATAAGGTTTAACCATTAGATTACGGCCGCTACAGCAGTTGTACCTTTGTTGATATTTTTGTTGTAGCTTCATCGCGCCAAGAAAAAAATTTAGACTGCGGCCAATACATCAGTTGCACCTTGAAAGTTATGAAAATCGCGCCAGTTATATCTAGCCGTAGTCAAAAGGTTGACTCATTTTTTCTTCTATTTAAAAAATGTATGCTATTTCATAAGGGCTTTGAGTAGATTCAATCTACGTTTATACCGGTGGCAACGGGCTTGGCGCACTTCTAGTAGCAAGTTAAGGCAACCCATCTATATTACTTTTATTGTGATTGTTATGGCAACCTCGGCAAGCGAAATGTTTAAATTTTCATTTTGAATATTCTAGAATAGATAGTTCTTTCAAAGTCCATTAAACTGTCGTTTGATTTCATTGGTTCATTTGAAATTATTTTTTCCTTGGCAACTTTAGAAGTGCGCCGGTAAATCGCCAAGGCAGTTGCCACCGCTATAAACGTAGACAGAATATGTACCGTGCTTTGGCATCCCTGAAAGTATATTCGGAATTTAATTGATTCTGTACATCGTTTCCTATCAAAGCGAAGACGCACAATAGCTAGTAAAGCTTGCTTGCGGATTTCGTAATAAAAAAAAAATTAAATTGAATCAAGAGTTTAAATTCTCCTTAATTTTATACACGAGCTTAAAAACGAAAGCTCCGGAATTAATAGTTGGAATAGGTAATTTTTAATTAATGTCGTACTAGAGCAACACAACGGGCTATTGGCGACTTTCGGGATCAATCCCCTAACGGAAAGATCGAGATCAACACCATGTAATTTTGAACTACGGTCAGATGACGAGGCAACACCTGAGCTGGCAACCCAATGTGAGGACTTTCGACCACGACAGATTTAAGGTGCACCAGCCGCATCTACACCATACGCTAATAAACATTCAGTCATTGACCTGGATTTGAACCAGGAACAGTTGGAATAGGAATTGAATTTTAAAACCAACTCAGGATGGTTTGTCTTGTGGTGCAAGAGCCAAGCTGCTCCAAACGCAATGGCGGATCAAGTCAAGTGAGGGCCCCAAGCCGTAAAATTTTTGGGGCCCTCAAACTCAAATAAGGAAAAAGAGTTTCAAGAAAACTCATAAAGGTATCAACAAAAAAGAAAAATAATCAAAAATTTCATAACATAGTGAATATATTTTTAAAAAAATTTAAAATTGCTTGCTCTGTATAAAGAATGACCCTATTAATTAATCTTTCTTCTCCCATATAACTACTTAAATAATTTTTTACGTGCTTAAAAACAAGAAACGATCTTTCTCCTGACGCATTAGATAAGTGGATTGTTTAAAAAAAAAAATTCAATACTATTTCAACATTCGGAAATGTGCAAGACATTACTTTGGCGGCTCGATAGATGTCTGGTGTGGTTTTTATGGTATCGTTTTTAGAAATCTTAAAAAATGGTCAAATTAATCTTCAAAGGTACAAACATCAATGTCACTTTTGAAAATATCCTTCAACTTTTTTTTATCCCCGTGTTCCTTTTTCTTCCATTGATAAATCCCAATAAAAAAAATTTCGAAAAGGCTTCACAACTTCATACGTCTGAATTCTTTGAGATCATTCTTCGTGTTATCCCATGACATAAAATCAATTTGCTATGAAATTTTCTCTTATTGTAATTCCATGTCCGACTTCTTTATTTGCATCAAAAAATAAATTTAGAATCTGATCTCCTTATACTATTGCCATTCTAAAGAAAACAATTATAATTAAATTCCAATAAATTTATTTAAAAATGTTCTGAATAAAATTTTAAAATTCGGGCGCAATAGAAAAATTGCAAAAAAATTCGGACTTCTTGTGTGCCAGATTTCATATTGTAAGTACCATAGATTCGTCAGGACACTCCTCAGACAGACAGAGAAACTCTTCCTTTTATAATTGTAGCTAATACTGCACATCTGTTCTAGCTGGCCATCTTGTATTTGAAACTATTTGCACTGCACTTAAAAGCGCACATTGTAAAGACGCAGTGGCAGCTTTCCTCGAAACCTAATGAAGATATATTTTGAGAATTTTCGGTGGGACCCTAAGCGGTCGCTTACTCCGCTTACTGTTTAATCCACCACTGGCTTAATCCACCCAATATCAAACAAACGACCACAGGGAAAGCTTTCCTCGAAATACAGGGTGACCTGTTAAGTCCCTTTAACCTTTAAGCTCTTTACTTTTGACACCGCGTCTCGTAGATTCAAGGTACTAACGTGTACCTATAGTAAATTGACCATGCTGAATTTATTGAGAAAGCGAACAGCGCTCCTAGCGTCGAAAAAAGGAAGTTAAAAAAATAACTCGAAAACTAAAGGTAATAGGCCGAAAAGTTCAAATAGAAAAATGTATGCAAACAATAATAAAGGCACAGAAAAAAATTTCATGGAGATATCTGTTCAACTGACGGAGATATTTGCGATTGAAATTTGAACTTTTCAATGCCTGGAAAAATGGGCCGTCGTGAAATTGAAAACGTGTTCTCCTGTGTTATTCAGTTTTTCTGAGTTGGCAACACAATACCCTAAAAATGACAAAAATATCGAAAAAATAATAATTTTTGCATTTTTCGATGGCCCATACAATTGGGAAGCTTGCCTCAAAATTCTAGATCTAATATCCAATTAGTTTTAAAGATATTTGAAGTTTTCTGAGTGTTGTCAGTGTCAAAATTGGACAGCATAGAGGAGGGGGCGTGGTTAAATTCGTTTTTGTTTTGATGTAATTTTACATTCTTACAATTAAATAAAAATATGTTTGAATAAAATCAATTCCTTAGGTGAAATGGCTATTATCTTCAACTTTCACTGCTAAAATCGTATCTGTTAGTTTATGTTCTGCGTTCTCTTCCGAATCTCATTATTAGCTAACCAATATTCATAAAAAGATCTTTTTCAAAACCAATATTTGGTTACGATTGTTATATATAATATATAAAATCAAAATTTGGTAAATATTTGGTATGAAAATATTATGTTAGGATTAAGATAAATAATTTGTCGCTGCCGTAACAAATGTTTTTCATCATATGAAAACATAATATTTTGATTAAAAAAATATATTCAATCAAATTGAGTTAAATTAGTGTTTTAGTGCATTTTAAAAGTTGGTAAATAACATATTAAAAAATTAGAGCTCTACAAGCAAAGGGGATGCAGTACCTAAAAATCACTCAAGTATCAAAAAAAAATTTATTGCTTTAAATTAGAGCTACAACCTTTCTAAATAAGTGTGAAAAATTTTAAACTCGTAACTGCATTAATTAAAAAGTTATAGACACTTTTCTGATCCAAGACACAATAAAAATTACGCGCTTCGAAATAGGTGTGCGACCTTCAGAGACGAAATTTTTGGTTTTTAATTCAAAGTGTGTTGGCAAGAAAATAACGCAGATTCCTGGTGCTTTTACCAAGCTGCATTGGCTCTTGGTATAACTCTTGGTTCGCATATGAAGAATATTAAACGAATATATATCAACGAATCGCATTTGGCAAAAATACTGTCAATTTACCAAAGGCTTGCTTCAACTGAACTGTTAGAACGTTCTGTAAGGTGTACCACACAAAACTGTAATATAAGCATGCACAGTGCTATATGGAGTAAGTGCTCAAAGCAAAGTTGTGCATCACTGCAATGTGTTACAATTGCTGTTTGTGATGTTATCACAGAATTCAATGTAGATACTCTAAAAGATATAGAAGGTTTTCAAAAATAAAACAATCTTTTATTGAGTGTGCATTCTAAAAAACTTGCTATCTATAAGGACTATCGCAGAACATTAAGAAAGAATTTCTAGTTAAGAAATAGAAAGAAAACCAGCAGTTTATTTACTAGCTCAGAAAAAAATTAAAACTGCAACGCTGCAAAAACAAAACATTCAACTAAAAAAATAATGAATTTTGAATTAATCTGGCTACTTTTAAATAAACACACTGTTTAATGCCTTTTCAATTATATTATTAATTTGTGTAAAGTTATTATTAACTGGAAACTAAAAAAATATAATTAAAAACTGGAAAATTATGTATTGAAGAATTTTTGAGTTCGCGTCGAAAACGAAATGTTTTTAAACTTCAACAAAATAACTTATCCTTACGGGTTATATTTTAGTTAAAAAAATTTAAATTTGATTGAAAAATGCTTTGAATTGCTTTAATTGGTATGGAAATCAACACATTAAGTCCAAATAGCTCTGAGTTTTGTAAATAATTTTTTATGCGGGTGTTTTAAAACTTAAAAAGCATTTTTCTCAGCTTTGGTTTTTTTTGACACTATAAGGTATTCAAAATACTAAGGCTTTTTATGTATCAAAGAAAAAGTTTCCAAACTTTTTACACTTATTTTTATATATCTTTAAAATAAAACTGTGTATGGATTTACATCTAAGTGCTTTATTTATTTATTTTTAAATAGTTAAATATAAACATTTTCATTTTTTGGTGTGTTTTGTATCATTTTAGATTTAAAAAATTGTATAAAATTAACTATGTTTTCGATTTAAAAATCCATACACAGCTTTGTTAAGTATATTTGAAATAAAGTTAAGAAAAAAAATTTGAAGCAAAAAAAAATGAAAATTGAAAGAGTAGTAGCATTTTTCAAAAATTCAAAAAAATTTGAAAAAATTGATTTTTTAAAAAAATTGCTTATTTGACAAGATTTTTTGTTTCTAAAATCAACTTATTGCTTACAAAACAATAGAAAAACAACAATATTTTAATTCTAATATAAAAATTGAAGAAAATTTTTAAAATGGTAATGCGTCCCCTAAAGAATTTTTGTTTTATGACTTCAAAAACTAAAAATGCATTTTTCTCAGACTTTTATTTTTGTGGATGCGTTTTCAATTCCCTAAGGCTTTTTTTCTGTACAAGATACAGTCTAGAAATTTTTTGTAGATACTTTCATATACATGTACTATAAAAGTTAGTATGGATTTATCTCTGAGAGTTCTAGTAATTTTTTCAAAATGCCAAAGTTAGTATTTTTAGAATTTATGTTTTTTTCAGGTTTAGCAACAGATTTAATTATTAAAATTCAACAATGGGACTGATGGTCAATTCCATACTAACTTTTGTTCCCAATTATCCAAGAAATATAAATCCCTTGAAATAACTAAAAATTATTAAAAATTGAATATTTTATAAGAGTTTAAAAAAATTTCAAGTTTTTTAAATTTTAAAATAATGGTTCTTGCTAAACTGACTTTTTTTCATTGGATTCAATTTAATAATATAAGATGGAAAAAAGTCATTAAATATTTTTAATGTTACTGTCTGTAGAAAATTTTTTTGTAAAAGGGTACTGTGTAGACTTAAGCAACGACGAATTTAAATTCATACAAAGAAAGTAAAAAAAAAAAAAAAAAAAAAGATAAATAAAAACAAATATTTGAAAAACGCTCTCCGGGAAATAAAAACTGACGATCCGAAATCACTCACAATTTTCGCGCAACAACTAAAATACACGATTAAAAACCTCTCGGCCACACAGCCACGAACAAAGATTTACTATTTAATAATTTTATCTTGATAAACTTTGAGGTAGCCTGATTGGTAGAGGTACGGACTGCCAAAACAGAGGGTTATGAGTTCGATCCTCATTTGTGCCATCCGAATACCGACGGGTAAAAAAAGAGTCTGGTGCACGCAAAATTCGTCGTGGCCTCTCTTAAGTCCTCGCGTTGGTGTGATATGGAATTGCGGTAATGGTAATTTTAGTTAACGTCGTACTAGAGCAACACAACGGGCTATTGACGACGGTCCGGGATCAGTCCCTTGAGGGAAAGATCCGAGGACAACACTTCGTAATTTTGAACCACGGTCAGATGACGAAGCAACACCTGAGCTGGCACCCCACTCTCCAAACTTCCACGCCAACCCAACGTGAGGACTTTCGGCCACGACAGATTTAAGGTGCACCAGCCGCCTCTACACCATACGCTTACAAACATCCATGCCCGCACCCGGATTCGAACCAGGAACCTTCCGATCTAGAGGCTAACACCTTAACCACTATACCGGTTGGTCGGCTATGGAATTGCGGAGATTGGGGTGCCATCTCAGGCGTTACTGCGCCATCTGACCGTGGTTCCAAATTACGCAGTTTGTCCTCGGATCTTTCTTTCGCGATTGATACCGCACCGTTGCCTATAGCTCGTTGTGTGGCTCCAGTACGACGAAAATTAATTTCCCCCTTCCCCTGATAAGCTTTACGCGGACGGGATAATATCAGAAACAAATGCACGTCGTTCAGTGAATGATTGGTAGATCCAGGAGCAGTAAAACTTAAAATTTATTTGTAGACGAAAAAGATAAAAGCGTGTATTAAACGTTCTTAAAGAATTGAATACGAAATTTGCAGATTAAAACAGGAACAAAAGTTTCCCCCATGCCCACGTCGAATCTTTCCCTTAAGGGACTGATCCCGGACCGTCGTCAATAGCCCGTTGTGTTGCTCTAGTACGACGTTAACTAAAAATTACCATTACCCCCACGCCCACGATCCGGGGCAAAACAGTGGACATTTACTGCGGTTTCGCATGAATGCAAATCCACATCGCGTCGTCACCCTTCTAGTATCAGATAAAAACCGCACGAGCCGGTGTTCTTACTTCATACTTCTTCCGGTGGTGCCGTATGTGTGGAAGGATCGTCTAATAAAATCCGTGTTCAGTGTGTGTGTGTGTGTGTGTGTGTGTGGAATGACCTCCACGATCACCCGATTTTACCCCACTCGATTTCTTCCTCTGGGGTTACATCAAAGATCAAGTGTATGAAACTCCGTTGACAAGTTTGCTGCATCTGCGGCAGCATATTATCGATGGCTGCGCTACTGTCACACCACAGATGATAAGAAATATGCATGCCGGCGTGCTTGATCAAATACAAATGTGTATTGTAGCCGATGATGACCTTTTTGAACACACTCGCCATGTTTTTATTTAGCAATACATTTCTTGCTGTTGCTCATCTGTGTTTTTTACTTTTCGAATGTGCCACACTGAATAGCGCGCATTTGTTTCTGACATATTCGCATCTCACTCAAAGTTTATGAGGATAAAAGTATTAAATAATAAATCTTCGTTCGTGGTTGTATAGCCGAGAGGTTTTCAATCGTGTATTTTAGTTGTTGCAAAAATATTGTGATTTCGGATCGTCAGTTTTTTTGTCCCTGAAGCCAACCCTAAAAGTGTCCCTGAAGCCCATCTCCCCGAGCAGTATTTAGAGGCGCGCAATACCTGATCTTAATTATTGGAATCTGGAAGGTATCGCTTCGTTTTCCAGTCCAAATATTCCTACTGTGTTAATGGCCGCATGAATTAACTACCATGCAAAGATGTAACTCATTAGTAAGTAGACTGTAAAGGAGATTTTTTTTTCTATTAAAAAGGTGTACAAATGATTACTACATCTGAAGACCAAGTATAAACCAATATAGTCATTGAAATTAATCAACTAATTCGTACTTCATCAGCACCGAAATACATAAAAGGAATTTCAAATTATTTATCCTCACAAATATAGTGTAATTATCCCGCTGATTATCCAAACCTGTCCCCCCCATTACTTTAAGTACGTTAGTCCGTAGTAATACATATCGTGTTCTCATCTAGTTCAGCTTCACTAACAGTTGTCCCTTAATTCAACATTTTTTAACAATTCGAGTTCCTTCTTGTATTTGAGTTTAACAGTTCTACATTATTTATCCGGGTAAAAGGTAAGCTGTACTTAAATATATTTCACACTATTATTTAAGTAGTTTATTTGTAAGCATTGTTTTGCCATACATCGTTGACAATCAAAACTTGGTTGCGAAAATGTGGGGCTATACAGTTCGTAAGTCGATAGCGCAATGGGAAAACTCACTGACCATTGTCTACCCTTGCTCAGGCTGTGTTGGTTGTTTTGAGGTTTTATGGCGAAAGGGCTATGCTGCGCCAGACATATCAAGTAATTGCACAGGACACATTATGCAAGGGTATGTGTTAATTAGCGTCGCACTGGAGCGTCATATCTATTGGCGACGGTAAGGTGGATCCATCTCGAATGTAAAGATACGACGATAGCATCTCGTTAGTTTGAACCGGCGGTCAGATGATGGTAATAGTAATTTTAGTTAACGTCGTACTACAGCAACACAACGGGCTATTGACGACGATCCGGGATCAGTCCCTTAAGGGAAAGATCCGAGGACAACACCTCGTAATTTTGAACCACGATCAGATGACGAAGCAACACCTGAGCTGGCACCCCACTCTCCAAACTTCCACGCCAACCCAACGTGAGGACTTTCGGCCACGACAGATTTAAGGTGCACCAGCCGCCTCTACACCCATACGCTTACAAACATCCGGATTCGAAACAGGAACCTTCCGATCTAGAGGCTAACACCTTAACCTCTATACCGGTTGGTCGGCGTATCGGCTGAAGACAAAAACCGAAATGCGTAACTGGTAACTTTTATTTAACGTCGTATTAGAGCAACACAACGGGCTATTAACGACGGTGCGGGATCAATCCCCTAAGGGAAAGATCCGAGGACCACACCTCGTAATTTGGAACAACGGTCAGATGACGAAGCAACACCTGAGCTGGCACCCCACTCTCCAAACTTCCACGCCAACCCAACGTGAGGACTTTCGGCCACGACAGATTTAAGGTGCACCAGCCACCTCTACACCCATACGCTTACAAACATCCGGATTCGAAACAGGAACCTTCCGATCTAGTTGAAATGCTTAAATTGAAATGTTCTTATATTAAATCGAGAAACAATTAACTACTTTAAATAATTCACGTTGAAACGTGATAAGCGACACACAACTCGGTAATATTGATCTATTCTGGGCTATTGTATGATTGCATACAGAGGTTTATTTCGTTGCTCTTATCAGTTTTGATACACGAAGATTGGATAAGGATTTACTGCACAAACTTAGTTTCCCGAATATGCAAGCTCAGAACGATTTGAACCAGGGAGCGAATTGTGAAACCCTTTAGAGGTGGACTGACATATTAACGAAAAGCAGATCTGGGCAACTTGGGCTAAAAATATCAAGTTCCAATATTATTTGATCGTCATACTCAAACTGAATGTTTTGTATTCAGAAGACAAATAAAACAGACATTAGACAGCACTATAAAACAGTTGTTCACCACTGGGGAAATAAATTGACGCATATACTTATAAAATCCACTTTCGTTAATACACCTAATCAACAGTATTGAAGTGGATGTTTCTTGTTCATTCGTACACATATTGGATCATTTTCGTTCAAATGAATTGGTTTTGATTACACCGGTGAGCTACTGGTCACTCAATTAAAAAGTTCCAATTCACGAGGACATGGTTCAAAATTACAAAGCGTTGTCCTCAATCTTTCCCTTCAAACGATCCCGGACCTTTGCAAATAGCGAGGTCAGGGCGATGTAAATTCAACTACCTAACACAACCTTCCAATTCTTTTCATAGTATATATGAAAAATTCAATATTTTCTCAGAATGCTTTTTAATTTTATCACTACCAGGGAATTACAGAAGGGAAATACGCAATTGTTGTTATGGTAGTGTAGGTGATTACGTAATGCTTGCGGCGATAGCTTTTTAAATTTAAATAAATATTTATTTCAAGTCTACTTACTATTATGCAGAGTACGTTTTCTATCCATAATGCTTCGACTGTCAAGTTAATGCTTTCAGTTCTTTTCTAATGCTTCAGTTGATTTTCTTTACGAAGATCGCGCACCTCAGATTGTAGTATTTACTGTTTACTAATGCAAACGAATGGGTTAATTACATCGACAGAACTTAGTCTTTGCAGATCTTACAATACCTAAATATGTGTTTGTTTTAAAGTTTAAACCTATCACAGACCGTACATTTTTTAGTTTCGAATGAACTAAATTTGAACTGCATTGGCGATTTGGCGAGGTATTCCTCACCCCACTCATGTCACGAACACGCCAGAATTCTGCGATGCAATAATTGGTAATTTTTTATTTAACTTCGTACTAGAGCAACACTACGGGCTATTGACGACAGTCCGGTATCAATCCCTTAAAGGAAAGATCCGAGGACAACACCTCGTAATTTTGAACCACGGCCAGATGACGAGGCAACACCTGAGCTGGCACCCCACTCTCCCAACTTCCACGCCAACCCAACGTGGGGACTTTCGGCCGCGACAGATTTAAGGTGCACCAGCCGCCTCTACACCATACGCTTACAAACATCCATGCCCGGACCCGGATTCGAACCAGGAACCTTCCGATCTAGAGGCTAACACCTTAACCACAAAAAGATTGGTTGGCTTTTGCTATGTGAAATAAAACATTTGCTCCTTTTTTGTGGTTCTGTTGGGGGGTTGACATAAAACATCTCTTCTGCAATATAAAAGTAGGTAAAATTACATACCATGTGCCACAGTGACAATGAAGCAAAATATTCGGACGCTAAAAGCGAACAGGTAGGTGAATATTTTATTTTATGTGGAACTGGAGCAACACAACGGGCTATTGGCGACGGCCCGCGATCAATCCCCTAAGGGAAATATCCAAGGACAACACCTAGATCGGAAGGTTCCTGGTTCGAATCCGGGTCCGGGCATGGATATTTGTAAACGTATGGTGTAGAGGCGGCTGGTGTACTTTAAATCTGTCGTGGCCGAAAGTCCTCACGTTGGGTTGGCGTGGAAGTTTGGAGAGTGGGGTGCCAGCTCAGGTGTTGCTTCGTCATCTGACCGTGGTTCAAAATTACGAGGTGTTGTCCTCGAATTTTCCCTTAAGGGACTGATTCCGGACCGTCGTCAATAGCCCGTTGTGTTGCTCTAGTAGGACGTTAACTAAAATTACCATTACCAAACTTCAACACCAACCCAACTACCAATTACCGAACAGATTGATATCAATTATTAGCGCTATGAAGCTGAACAACCGGTTTAGTGGTTAAGGTGTTAACCTCTAGATCGGAAGGTTTCTGGTTCGAATCCGGTCCGGGCATGGATGTTTGTAAGCGTATGGTGTAGAGGCGGCTGGTGCACTTTAAATCTGTCGTGGTCGAAAGTCCTCACGTTGGGTTGGTGTGGAAGTTTGGAGAATGGGGTGCCAGCTCAGGTGTTGCTTCGTCATCTGACCGTGGTTCAAAATTACGAGGTGTTGTCCTCGGATCTTTCCCTTAAGGGATTGATCCCGGACCGTCGTCAATAGCCCGTTTTGTTGATCAAGAACGACGTTAACTAAAATTACCATTACCATTACCCTTGCATTTCTAAGGATAGTTATGTATGTAGGTATTTTAATAACATCGTACTGGAGCAACAGAATGGGACGAATTCCAACTGAAAGATCCGAGGACAATACCAGGCCGCGGTAGCCAAGTTGGAATAGCGTCAGATTAGCAACAGGAGGGTTGCGCGTTTGAATCCAGCCAAAGACCGTCGTGTTCAAAAAGGGCTGCTGCATCTTAAAACCGTCGTGGCATCAAATGTCGTCACACTGGCGTAGTGTGGAAATTTGGAGAATAGAGTGCAAACTCAAGTGTTGCCTCGTCATTTGAAAATTACGTCATCAAAATTACGTGGTGTTGTCCTCGGTAATTTGGTAATTTTTAATTAACGTCTTACTAGAGCAACACAACGGGTTATTGACGATGGTCCGGGATCAATCCCTTGAGGGAAAGATCCGAGGACAACACCTTGTAATTTTGAAATAAGGTCAGATAACGGTGTTATCCTCGATAATTTTCGTAATTTTTATTTAACGTCGTACTAGAGCAATACAACGGGCTATTGACGACGGTCCTGAATCAATCCCTTGAGGGAAAGATCCGAGGACAACACCTCGTAATTTTGGTAATGGTAATGGTAATTTTAGTTAACGTCATACTAGAGCAACACAACGGGCTTTTGACGATGATCCGGGATCAGTCACTTAAGGGAAAGATCCGAGGACAACACCACGGAATTTTGAACCACACTATCCTCGAATCTTTCACAATGGGAATTACGACGCCCCGTGAATAGCCCGTTATGTTGCTCCAGTACGATGTTAATTAAAATACCTAACTACCTACCACGTAATTTTAAACCAGGGTCAGATGAGGAGTATTTTTAAGGAGGTAGGTAGTTAATCAACGTCGCACTTTAGCAACACAAAGAGCTATTGTAATTTTTTAGAAAGTTTCACGTCTGTGATATGTCACGCCTATGACGATGTTAATTAAAATACCTAACTACCTACCACGTAATTTTAAACCAGGGTCAGATGAGGAGTATTTTTAAGGAGGTAGGTAGTTAATTAACGTCGCACTTTAGCAACACAAAGAGCTATTGTTATTTTTTAGAAAGTTTCACGCCTGTGATATGTCACGCCTATGACGATGTTAATTAAAATACCTAACTACCTACCACCTAATTTTAAACCAGGGTCAGATGAGGAGTATTTTTAAAGAGGTAGGTAGTTAATTAACGTCGCAATTTAGCAAAACAAAGAGCTATTGTAATTATTAAGGAAGTTCCACGCGCGCCTATGATAAAAAAAAATCCCTAATTAGTACCTTTAAGATCTTTTCCTCTTTAATTCTAGTCGTCGTCTGACCGTATTTCAAAATTACGTGGTATTATCCTCGATTCTTTCCCTTTTGGATTGATCACGTACCGTTGCCAATAACCCATTATGGTGCTCTTGTACGACGTTAATTAAAATACCTACTTAACTACCCTTAATTTTAGTTTTATTTCGCAGTTTTCTAAGGTTGTTAATTTAATATTTATTGTTTTATTCAATTGTAATTCCGATTCATTATCGACTGTCGTTCTGGTGTTCAAAATTAAGAGATTTTGCATGTATTGACGAATTTCTCGAAAAGCCCTCGACGAAAGGTAAATGTTTCTAATGCTTTTTTAAAAAAAGATACACATTTTTAGTGTCGAATACGTGAGAATACACGTGAGTGTGGGAGGTGTATTTCGAGGAACAAGCATTCTAAGCTCACTTGACAATTTCTTCGCTTCGTTCGCTCGCACATCGCAGAGAATTTCGTTTTTTTTTTTTTTTTTTTTTTGCAGCATTCGGTAAAATTCAAAAGCAAACAGTTCAAATGAGTAACCACTAACGTTTGGATGATGGAATGAGGTGGCGAATCGTCAGGAGACTGGAAGCAGGGCAGTCGCAAGTGCAAATTGATAGACTTGAATGTAACGCCCAGCGTCATGTCCAACTTATGGAAACAGTTTAAGGATACCGGATTCTGTAGAAAGAAGGTCGGGAACAGCTACACGTTTATGAGTGGTGGCAACGGCCTTGGCGATTTTTTTTTGCCTCACTTCTAAAGTCACCAAAGAAAGAATTATTTCAAAAATCTTTTTCTTTCAAAAACATTTTTCTTTTCACAACGGAAAATGAAAGCTTGAAAACACATTTGAAAACGTTTTGAAAAGTATATATTTTTTAAATTTCACAAAAAGTAAATAGATTACAAAACACAATTGTGTTCCAGCAGAACTAAACTTCGAATGTTGGGTAAGAATATATATATATATATATATATATATATATATATATATATATATATATATATATATACCCTAAAACTTATCAATTACACTAAATACAGTGGGCATGTTGAAAAAGAAAAAGTTTTATAAGCAAAAAATAATACAACCTGATAACAATCAGAACTCTTGCGTAAAAAAAATAATCAAAACGAAAATGGCAAAAAAAAACCTCTTAATCTTTTCGTGAAAACTAATATAATAAAATAAAAATTCCACAACTGTCGAAGTACAAATAAATGGACCAATGGTATCACAGAAAAAGATTTAAAAGGACCAATGCAATCAAATATTTTAAAATCAAAATAACCAATGGGAGCGAAGAAAAAATTTCAAACGAACCAATGTAATTCAGCGATTTTAACGAATTTTGGAAGAACTTTCTAGAATATTCAAAATGAAAATTGAAAGTTTCCGTTTGCCGAGGTTGCCATGAAAACTACAACAACCGTAACGACAGATGGGTTGCCTTAATTTATCGTAACTCGCTACTAGAAGTGTGCAAAAAAAAAGTTGCCAAGCCGTTGCCATCACTCATAAACGTAGAGTGTAGCTGTACCGAAGGTCATTATATGTTGATTGAAAAGTCATCATGAATAATTTTTCAAAAAGGATGTTTACATCTACGTTAATATCCATTTTAACTTCTCCGTCTCTTCTACAATTTACATCGGACGCAAATATGCATATATGTTGTATCCATCCATATACTCCCTTTCATATTCGTCGCACTTCTGCTGAAAGTTTTTTTTCTTAGGTGACTACCACAGAAGTTGATTTTGAGTTTTGGGGAAACTGCGAATATTCCCGTGCCATTCATTTTTAGGAAATATGGCGAATTTTTGGCGGTAGTCTTGCACTTAGTTTCATTGCGAATATGTTTTACTTGTGGTAGTATGCGATACAAACAAATTCTTCTTACATTCTTGCTCCTAGTATATGCGATATTTTCGAATTTCCTCATCAATATGAGAGGATGGTAAACTAAATTACTTCGGTATTCGTGACTAATTTAAGTTGAAGCACACAAACGCACTTTTTCCTGAAAATTCCATTCAGCGGCATGTGGAATAACGGAGCTTGTGTTAGAAATACTTGTCTCCATCAGTGTAGACAAATTAAATTCAACCAATTACAATTTTTTAGTAAACAGAAGGTTGATTTTAGAGCGCTTTTACAAAAAGAAAATCACTGCTTTCAACGAATGATTTACATGTATCTAAGTTGCATAAGAACAGCTTCAATATGTAGAGTAAGCAACCTCGACTTTTTGTCAATTAAGCTAAAAATTTCAATATTTCAAAATTACTTATTGTGATAATATATTTCCAGATCAACAAAGTCTTGTTTAAAAATTATTTTCCTCAAACAAACAATCAGTTTTCAATCGAACCATTTTGGTACTGTTTAAACTCAGATATTTAGTTTCTGAAGGGACACCACGTACCTATTCAGAATGATAGATGTAGTTACTTGAGAATATACAGTGTGTCCCTGAATTCATGGGCCAAACTTTAAGGGTAAGTAAAATACATATAAAGAAACATTTTTTGTATAGCTACATGGGGTCGGAAATGAAAAGTGCAGGTGGAAAAACAAGAAATGCTGAGGAAATGAAAAAAAGCTATTTTATTACATAATATTACAGCAACTATTCAAATGTGTCACCACTAGCATCGATACAGGCTTGGTAGCGCCTAGCAAGTGATTGGCGTACTTTTTCGAAGATACCAGATGTTTCACAAACTGTTGCAGCAGCGTCTGAAAGTTTTGCAATGAGGTCGTCATCAGAATAAATTGGAGTCTCGTAGACGAGTGCCTTTAAGTGTTCCCATAAGAAAAAATCGATACTTGATAAATCTGGTGAACATGCTGGCCAAGCGACTGGTCCACCTCGTCCAATCCATCGAGGGCCAAAGGTGGCATTGAGGTAACTACGCACATTATTGCAGGAATGGGCTGGAGCCCCATCGTGCTGAAACCACATGGTATTTCGAACAGCAAATGGAATACTGTCAAGTAATTCTGCTATTACCTCTTTTAGAAAGATTAGATACGTTCTGCCGTTAAGTCGATTTGGAAGCAAGTATGGGCCAATAAGTAAATCGTTCATAATGCCCGCCCACACATTAACAGAGAACCGCTCCTGGAAAGCATGCGGGCATGTAGCATATGGGTTAGAGGTAGCCCACACATGGGAACTGTGCAAATTAAAAATTCTGTCTCGCGTTAAGCTGGCCTCATATGTGAAAAGTACATTTCCAAAGAAGCTCAGAGTGAATGTACTCTGCTACAAAAACCAATGACAGAAATCTACGCGGCGAGGATAATCAGCTGCCTTCAGCGCTTGCGTTTTCTGTAAGTGGTATGGAACAGAGGCGGATTAAGCGGACAAAGCGGTAAGCGGACCAAGCGGACTACGCGGCCGCGAATGGTCCAGGAATACCGAAGGGGCCCCGAGGTCTTAAAATGTCTTTTCATTAGGGTTCGAGGAAAGTTGTGACAACGTCTTTAAGTGCAGTGAAAAGAGCTTATAATACAAGATGGTCAAGAGCAGATGCTGTATTAGCTATAAAACTTGGTTTCCCCAGTATAAAAGAGGATTTAAATGAAATTTGTAATTCAGAAGAAAAAACGTCATCATAGTGGAAGTGACTTCGCTTCTGAAGAAATGGATAAATATGAAACCGCCCTAATGGCAGTTATTTGGAATACTATTAAACAAAGAATAAATTCTGCTAGTAAATCACTGCAATCAGAGGAATATACAAACTATTGAAAGGATCTATCCTACTGAAGTCATTAGAAAAATGCTATCAATAATTTCAGAGAAAAATTTAAAACAGTTGAGAAAAGAGGCAACTAATTTATCAGGCCTATCATTTAATGTGAAAGATGGACAAATTCGCAAATAACAATAGAGGAAAATGTTTTTTTGCTGAAAACTAAGAAGTCGGGCATGAATTTACAATAAGAGAAAATTTCAATGTCAATACATTTTATGTCATGTGATAACACAAAGGAAGAATTATCTCCAAAAACTCAGACGTATGAAGTTGTGGAGCGTTTTCGATTATTTTTTTATTGTATAGAAGAAAAAAAGAACACGATAAAAAAATTGAAGAATATTTTCATAAATGAAAATTGATGTTTGTACATTTGAATTGGAATAAGATGAGTTTGACCGTTTTTTAATATTTTTAAAAGAAAACGAGGTCATCACATAAAAACCACACCAGACATCTATCGAGCCGTTACACATTTCAGAATGTTGAAGTATTATTGAAATTTTTTTTAACAATTCCCTTATCTAATGCGTCAGGAGTATGATAATTTTCTGTTTTAATGCGTGTAACAATTATTTAAAGAGTACTATGGGAGAAGAAATAATAATTAATATGGCCATTCTGTAAATAGAGCAAAAATTTTAAACCGAATTGAAACTGCCAAAATAATTGACGAATTTGCAAGAAATAAGCAAAACGCGGATATTCATATTAAAATGTTTATTTTTTAATACATTTATTTAATGTATTATGGTTTGAAATTTTTGATTGCTTTTCTTTTCGTTAATAATTTAATAAGTTTTCTTGATTTTTTTTTTTTCTAACTTGAGTTTGAGGGCCCCGAAATTTTTACCGCTTGGGGCCCTCACCTGACTTGATCCGCCACTGGTATGGAAACAGTCTTTCCTTGTGCAAAATTTTCCAAACAGTGCTTTTACTCACGCCTGTAGTTCGTGCAATAGATCTTGTGCTAGTGCTTGGATTATGTTCACACTAACTCAGAATACGATCTTCCATTTCTGGATCTTGTACATGTCTCCAGCGACCCGCATCCGGTCTCTTGACATGAAATGAACCGCTCTCGCAAAGCTGGCGGTGTAAACGCGGAAAAATTTTGTGATCAGGCATTGTACTATTTGGGAAGCGTTCATGGTACAACCTTAACGCCTCTCTTCCGTTACAATTCGCAACCCCGTACATAAGATGCATGTCTGCTTTCTCAAAGAAGGTAAATTGCTCCATCACGCAAAAATGACAGCAAAGAATCGTTTCCAAAAGCAAAGATAATAACAGAAAGCTAATTCTCTAACAGCAAAGAATCGTTTGCAGCTCGCGTAATGCCATTCAAACTCAATAAAATTGTTTTGCAGACGATTTGATGATGCAAACTAAATAAACTTCTACTATTCAATATTTTTTTCCCCAGAATTCGTCTTTTTTTTTAAGCTACGTCACTAAATGTTTCTATCGTCTGCTCTAAAAATATTATGTAAGTAAAGAGCTTTTTTTTTCATTTCCTCAGCATTTCTTGTTTTTCCACCTGCACTTTTCATTTCCGACTCCATGTTGCTGTTTAAAAAATGCTTCTTTATATGTATTTTACTTACCCTTAAAGTTTGGCCCATGATTTCAGGGACACCCTGTATATATAAAGAGTACAGCTTTTAATAGCACCCATGAAACACGAAAAGCAAATGAAATATAATTGATTTTAATCTTCTGTTAATGAAAAGATGTATACAAATTTTGAAATATATTGAACTCCAACGTATGACTACCCGTTTTAATTCAACATAACCCATCTAATTTTAAAGTTATTTTTTAAATTTACTTGTCATTAAAAATAAGAAATTACACTTTAAAAATATTTTGATTTGTTTAGTTATTTATTTTTATGATACAGCAATCTACACACTATTACGTATTCAACAATAGATAAAAAAGTTTGTCGAAATATACATATACCACCAAGAAATTACCCTTACCTAAAAAGTGATATTTTGCAGGAAATAAATAAATCATTAAAATCTAACTAATGAATAATATTTGTGCAATACGTTATATACCAGAACACATAAATGCAAACAGAAATAAAATTCCAATCCTTGAAAACGAATTAGAATTCTGAAAAAATATACACATTCTAACTTGTTAAATTTCGACTTCCTGAATATATTCTGAAGTAAAACAACTTTACAAAAGACTTCAACAATATTGATAAAGACAATAATGATTTATTAGCAAAAATAACACATATTTATGATACTAGGGGGCTCCGCCCCCTGGTCGCTTACGCTCGCTAACCCCCGGGGATTGCTTTGCAAACCAACACTCCTTTCACAGATCCTATATGGTTTGCTTTGCAAACCAACATTCCTTTCGCAGAATTAATCTCCTTGACGGCGAAACTATCTTAATAATTCGGTTCATGACGTCACAGCGAGGACTTCGACCCATGCTCGCAAACCAAGACTCCTTTCACAAAAGATTTCCCTCTTTTTTACTTTAACTCTTAAATTAATGCACCTAAACTAACAGCCGCATCAGTAAAAAACCTTCTCCATCTTGTTCCCTGTGCAATTTTAAATAAACCGAGATCTCGTAACTTTCTGATCTGTTTTTTCTCGATAAACCGTCTGAGAACAGAGTAAAAAATTAGAGTCTTTTTCCTCACCAAATAAAAAAAAATCGTTTTTATGGTAATAGTTGCCACTATAAATTTGATATCGGCTGTTAGTCGGAAAATGTTACCTTCATTTTCGTGAAAAACATGCTCCGCGATCGAAAAAGAAATTTGTCTGATCAACTTTTGATTGCATCAAATTTATTTATGAACCAATTTAAAAAAGAATTTTACCGTAAGAAACTGCATTCTAAGCTTTCAATAGGTCTTTTCAAATTTTAAAACTAATAGTATTAAGTTATAGATATGACAGTTTAAGTTTTATATCGGAAATTACGAACTAAAAGTTCAGAAAATTGTATGACTAACTTATAATTGCATAGACTTTATGTTTAACCGATTTAAAAAAATAATTGTGCCATAAGAAAGAGTACAATCTTTGGTATTCAGTAATGTTTTCAAATTTAAAAAATAAGAGTAATAAGATATAGATAAAGACAGTTTTAACAAAAAGTGACGAAAATGTCCCACTATTCCGAAATTTGTGTGACCAACTTTTGATCGCATCGAATTTATTTATTAACTAATTTTTAAAACAATTGTACCGTAAGAAAATACATTCCATGGTTTCCCACAATGTTTTCAACAAATATAGATGACAGTTAATAAATAGTTTCAATAAATATAAATAACAAAAATGTCCCGATTTTTTCCGAATTTCAAAAAATGTTATCAATAACTAAATTAAAATTTCTAAAAAAACTCGATGGGTTGAAAAAATTGACGTTTAGAGGTACTCTAGAAAAAAAAAACTCACGGGTGAAGACTGAAAAATTGTACGTCTTTTGCTCCCTCGCTTTAGAAATTTCGCTCTTTCAACTTTGACACTCAATAAACCCTAAACTAATAGCCGCACCTGAAAAAAAAATCTTACTCATCTTGTTCCCAATGCAATTAACAAACCATTTTAATTTCGTAATTTTCTGATCCGCACTTTCATGGTAAACCGTTTAAGAATCGAGCTAAACAACACAGTTTTCGGTGGAGTGGTCGTTCACGGTAACACGTTTGTGGCCAACTAATTTTTGTCGCCAAATCAAGATGGCGACCTAATTCCGTGACAGCAGATAGGGTTGCCATAACAAAAACGGCAGATGTGAAGAAAATCCGCAAAATGTGAAGGTTACCATAGTTGGCGACAAATCGCCTTCTTACCGTGAACGACCACTCCACCCAGTTTTCAATCCTGCTGCGGTAACTTTTTTTGATATAGAGAGACTTGGGAATCCTCAAATATGACAGCAACATCTCGCTGTCAACTAAAATACCCAAACACAGAATTCAAAATAAAATTACAAAATTAAACATTAAGTCTGATGTTGCCAGATCCGAGTAGCAAAGTTACGCTTGTATGTTCAATGAGTTTTTCTTTTGGGCTTTCGTGTTGCATTACAAAATGCACGTTACGTAAAATTACATGTATTAAATGTTGTAGTTGTGATTATATTTCATGTATTATATTTATATTCCTTTACTGGCAACACTGAGTTTATTTTTGCTGGTTGGTAACATCTAGCTGATTCTAATCTTTTATCTTTTATATAATCTAGACTTGTAACGTACTTGTGTTTTTCGTCTTAAATAAATTACCTAGAATTGTCTATTCTTTTGGCCTCTTTTTCTATTCTTCAAATTATATGCCATTAGGTTATGGGCCCAGAACGCTTATAGCGCGCATATTTATAGAGTTGAAGAATACCGGCATCGACGAGTTGGACTTAGCTAACCTTAACACGTAGTCAATTATATCGAACAATCCAATCTGCTTGGACACTTGCATCATCAGAAAATGGACCAAGGAAAGATTCAGATAAAGCCGTTGCATGGGAAAAGTGACTGGCCGATTTGGAAGTACAGAATTAAATTCGTTCTGAACTACTACGCAGATGCTTTGGAAATCGTGGAGGGGAAGATGCAGAAGCCAGAAAAGCCGATTCTTGGTGCTGACGAGGCAACTCAGAAAAAGTACGGAGATGATGTGAAAAGGTACGATAAAGGCAACAACTGTGCTATGATGGTCCTAACAAACTCTATGACCGAAGAAACTCTGCAAAAGGTCATGAGATTTGACATCGCAAGAGATGCATGGTCGGAGCTACACAAGATATTCGAAGATGCATCTGACAACCAGTTGTATAATATCTGCTAACAGTTTTTTAAATTCAGCTGGGGAAATGAGGACATGGCAGCTCATTTATCGAAACTCAAATATATGTGGAACGACTTAAATGGAGGACTGGAAAGCAAGAAGGAGAACAGACTTCCAGATATGCTGTTAATATGCAAAATCCTGAACTCACTCTCAGCAAACTATCGCTCCTTTAAGTTCAGTTGGTTTCTTTTGAGCTACGAAAAAAAAGGACTTTAGATGAACTGACCACACAACTTTTTACTCATGAAAGAGAACTGAAGAAGGATCCAGGCACAAATGAAACAGTTGGCCAAGAAGCATTAGTTGTAAATTCGGAGTTCAAGCAAAGAACAAGTAAGAAGAATAACAGCAAATGCAATTACTGTCATCTAAGAGGACATTGGGTCAAGACGTGCAAAAAAGTGGATTGCTGATGGGAAACCACCAAAGCATAATGGTTCCAACTACACCAAAGAAGGGAAAAATCCTGCTTCGGCTAATATGACACTCCTGGTTTTAGATGAGTAGATACACGCTGCTGAGACAAATTTAAATGGCTGGTTCATTGACAATGGGGTCTCAAAACATGTGACTAACAATAACAGTCATTTTGTGGTTTTTAACAAATTTGAGCTTCCAAATTACATAACCGTAGCCAACGGAAAGTCATTACCAGCCATTGGTAAAGGTACCATCAAAATTGTTACATTTGTAAACAATGAGAAACAATTTAAACACCTGGAAAATGTGTAGTACGTGCCAGAAATCAGTAAAAATTTGTTTCCTGTATTGGCAGCTCAAGACAGAAATCGAAGCAGTGTGTTTTAATCCACTTATAAGGACTGTTATCTAAAAATTAATGGCAAAACAGTCTTACATGGGACACGGAGTGCTGGGGGTGGTCTTTTCAAAGCCGCCATGAAGACATTGGCCCCTGAAAATCAAATCAACATAGACATGGCTGTCGGTGACGTCCTTCAACTCTATCACGAAAGATGGGGACACCAAGACAAGCAACATGTAAAATTAATCTTGTAAAATGAGTTAAATATAAAAGTAAAAAATGACTCAAGATTATGTGAAGCTTGCGTATATAGGAAGGCACACAGATTAAAGTTTGGAACCAGGAAAAGGGCTACCAAGGCAGGAGAATTGATCTCCACAGATATTTGTGGACCATTTGACGAGTCTCACAAGAAGTTTAAATACTTTGCCATCTTCAAAGATGATTTCACAAAATTCAGATACTCTTTCTTCCTGAAACAAAAATCAGAAATTAAAGATGTGCTTGTGGCATTGTCCATGCAAAGAATTTCGGTCACACTATAAAAGAAATCCTCAGTGACAATGGCGGCGAGTTCGATAACCAAGCAGTCAAACAGATCTTAAAGAAGCATGGAATATCCCAAAGGCTTACAGCTCCATACTCTCCAGAGCAAAATGTCATCTCTGAAAGAGACAACAGAACAATTGTAGAAATGGCTCGAACTCTGAAGTACTCAAATGAGGAAATAGATTTCCCCAAATATCTATGGGCATAATTTGTTAGCACGTCTGTCTATGTTTTAAACAGAACTGGCAAATCTCAAATTCCAAGTTCAAGCCCCTATGAACTATGGATGGGTAAGAAACCCAGAAGAAAACACATGTGTATCATAGGTTCCGTTTGCTTTGCACATATTCCAGTCCAGAAAAGGAGGAAAATGGACAAGAAGGCAACTAAAGGCTATCTTGTCGGATATGATGGAGACGAAAGATATAGAATTTATATAAAAGAAAACGGGATGGTCATTTGTTCACGAGACGTCGTTTTCGAAGAAAAGCCATTCCCAACTGAAAACTCGATTTCATTACCTCTCCAAGATGTTGAAAACAAACCTTAAGATGACAGAAGTGAAGCTGCAACAGATGAAGACCCCAGAATGGAGGGAAACATAGAAACGGAAAGTCGACCCAAGAGACAGGTATCACCACCCAAGTGGACAAAAGATTACATCATGGGAGACTTGAATATTGCTAATGATTCTCAGGAAGTCACAAACAGGGAGGAGTCCAGCTGACTGATGGCGTCGAGAGATGAAGAACCCAAGACTTTTCTGAAAGATCCCGAAAGTCTAGAAGAAGCTTTAACTAGTCCTGATGCAGAACAATGGAAGTTAGCCATAGAAGAGGAACTAGAGAACTTAAAAAGAAACGAGACTTGGGAAGTAGTTCCTAGACCGAAAGAAAGAAAAGTTGTAAAATGTAGATGGGTTTTCAGGAAGAAGTATAAGGATGGAAGCGTGAACAGATTCAAAGCTCGACTAGTTGCCAGGGGTTACACACAACACACAAGTAGAGGGAATAGACTATAAAGATACATTTTGCCCTGTAATAAAGTCAAAGTCTGTTAGAACCTTGTTGGCATATTCAGTGGAGCAAAATTGGTTGGTCCACCAACTTGATATCACTGCTGCCTACCTAAACGGAAAACTAAATGAAACAGTTTTTATGGAACCTCCACCTGTTCATCTGCAAGGAAAACCAGCAGAGGTCTGCTTATTGAAGAAGTCTATTTATGGTCTTCGTCAATCTGGAAGAGAGTGGAACATATGCCTCGACAAATTCCTAAGGTCGTATAAGCTTACAAGATCTAAAGCAGATCCTTGTGTGTATTTCGACAAGGAGAGGAAGTTGATTGTGGGTGTATACGTGGATGATCTTCTAGTTATGTCCACTCTGGATACTACCATCCGAAAGTTTAAGGACAGTATTGGAGCTACTTTTGAAGTAAAAGATTTGGGAGAAATACACAATCTCCTCTCAATCAAAATAGAGAGAAACAAGGATGGCTCAATGACTCTCGACCAGAGGGCATACATAACAGATTTGCTTCAATCAACTGGCATGTTGAATTGTAGGGGAGCATCGACACCTTTGGATTAAGGAATGAGGTACTTGTCAGCATCTAGTGACAACATGCTCGATGCTGAAGGAGCATTCAGGTATCGACAGGCAATAGGAGGGCTCTTGTACTTAGCAGGAGGAACAAGACCAGACTTGGCTTTTCCCACCACCTACATGAGTCAATTTAACAATTGCCCTAGTAAAGAACACTGGTCTAGTGTACAGCATATACTTAGGTACGTGGCGCAGACCAAGGAGATAAAACTACACTTCCAAAAGACAGGAAGAAATCTCGAGATGTTCTGTGATTCAGACTGGGCTGGCGACAAAATTGATCGTCGATCATTTAGTGGTTATGTCACCATTCTTGCAGGAGGCGCTATCTCATGGAGCAGCAAGAAGCAGAGGACAACAGCCTTGTCTACGGTAGAGGCAGAATATATGTCTATGTGTAAGGCCGCTAAGGAGGCATTGTGGTTCCAGAATTTTTTCCAAGAAATCCTGGGGGCACACTTTATTGGCCTTCCTCAAACCATTTTTGTGGACAACCAGGGTGCAATAGCCTTAGCAAAGAATTAAATCACATCAGAAAGAAACAAACATATAGAATTGAGACATTTTTTCCTGCGTGAAAAAGTAGAGGAAAAGCTATTAATGTTTGTATATGTACAATCCCGTTTAAATTCTGCTGACATGCTCACAAAGAGTGTAACAAGGGCAGTTATGGTGAAACAGAGACTTGGCGTAGGACTAAGGGGAATATAATCAAGGGGGAGTGTTGTAGTTGTGATTATATTTCATGTATTATATTTATATTCCTTTACTGGCAACACTGAGTTTATTTTTGCTGGTTGGCAACATCTAGCTGATTTTAATCTTTTATGTAATCTAGATTTGTAACGTACTTGTGTTTTTCGTCTTAAATAAATTACCTAGAATTGTCTATTCTTTTGGCCTCTTTTTCTATTCTTCAAATTATATGCCATTATTAAATATTATTTCATCAATCAAATATTTATAAATTATTACATCAAGGGAAGAAATAAAAATAGTAAAAATAAAAAATAGCTCAGTTAAAACATAAATGAGCCTATTAAAGCCAAAGTGGCGTTGTCCACTTTCTGAAAATCTGAGTTAATGTTGGTAACAAATTCTGAATATGTAAAACTACTTATAGCAGTGTTTCCCAACCTTTTTTTGTGCCATGCCCCACCTAAGCCTTTCTAAAATTCTTATGCCCCCCTATGTAACATATACATAATTTTTAATATTAAAAAATTGAATTGTTCACTTAAGAAACTTAAATGATAGGTTTTAGGAAGAAATCACTAGGAAATTGTTTACGAAACACAGTAAATAAATTTTCAAAACATATAATGAAAAACTGAAATTCAAATTCGAAATAATTTTAATAAAGATTTTTCTATAATTAATATTTTAATTTAGTGAGATACTTGAGCTTGATGCTTGCTGCACAGAGATTTTATGTTAGGTTCCAATTTGGTTAGCTTCAGTCTCAAGTCTCCCCGTTGTGTTATATCCAGACGATTTCTTTTTTTTTACCAGTAAATCATTTACAGCAGTGGTCCCCAACCCCCGGTCCGTGGATCAAATGATATCGGGCCACCCAAGGAACATTAAATTATTTACATTTTATTTACTGTGGTGTATTTCTTTCGGGTTTGTGCGATTCTTATCTATGAAATGTCTACTCAAATTAGGAGGCGGTAAATCATAACTTGAAATTTGTTCTGGTACTAGAGCTTCAATTAGGATTTTTGAATTCTGTATGTCTCTATTTTCCAATTTTGACAAATGTGACAGCTGTTTTCAAGTTGGCAGACAAAGTAGCTGCATTTAAAGCCAAACTGAACAGAGGCATTTATACATGTTTCAGACGTTAGCGGGGATTTTAGGCGAGACTGAGCCTAAACATTCATTCTCCCAGTTGGTGCACGATCACCTGTATTTGCTTTTAAAAGAGTTTTATCGCTACATCCCAACCACAAAAGACCCACGAACTAGTAAGGAATGGATCCGCAACCCATTTGTCAACAAATCAGGTGAATCTAGCATGTCTGTGCAAGAAGATCAACTGCTGGAGATTGCAAATGAAGGCGGCCTTACAACTACGTTCGAGACAGCAGCTCTGCCGGTGTTCTGGATTATAGTCATGGCGGAATACCCTGAGATTGCCACCACAGCACTTAAATCCCAATTGCCATTTCCGACAACCTATCTGTGTGAAGCGGGGTTTTCTGCAGTGACAGCAACCAAAACAAAACAACGGAATAAACTGGACATAAGCAACACACTTCGGGTGTCATTGTCTCCTATTACCCCCAGATGAAACCGTCTCGTTGCAATGAAACAAGCTCAGGGTTCTCATTGATTAAACGTTCTAGTGAGTTAAAATGTTAAATCACTTTATATTCATTTTTTGGTGTTACTGTATTTTATTTTGAAGGCATGTTTAAATACAACTAAATTAAAATTATTAAATCAAAACAATCTAAAATATAAACAAACAACAATTTAAGATTTTGCTTTTTTCTTTCAATTTTGGCACCGAAATCTAGCATTACATTTAAATGGCCCGGAGCAAAAGGGTTAAACTCGTGTCGAGTCCATTTTCGAATTGCCCCCCCCCCCTTAACAATCAAATTGCCCTCCTGTGGGGCGTGGGCCCCACGTTGGGAAACATTGACTTATAGCAAAGGTGATGTAACTGTTGCGAGACTCTCCTTGAAATAACAACATTCAATCGTTCTCTACAAAAATACACTTTCTTTTATCCGACTCCATATGTATAGCAATATTTTACACGGCTCAATATTCAGGCATTCTCTTTTGGAATCACACGAAAAATCTCATAATAAATAGTGTGCAAACGATAATACGAAAATATCAGAAATTAGAATACAAACGATAGTACGGAAAAATAACACTAACTAATGTGCAAACAATAATTCGAACTACTTTTAACATCCTCCCACCTTTTCATTTTCGGTGATCGGAAAATTAAAACAAATATGAATACAAAAAATTAAAGAAATTAGCGCATTAGGTTTCAATACCATATAAAGAACAAATTATCTGTCAAATAGTTTTAACACTAAATTAAATTAATAAATTAGAATCGCACAGGTTGAACAACATTTCTTCCACTTCTTGTTTTAAGGTCAGCAGGAACAGTTTCTGCCCTCTCAGGAGTAACAGTTCCCTTTTCCTCCGAAGTATGGTTATCAGCTGTAGGAACAGTCTTTACTGAATTGGATATCACTTTGTAGTATAGTTGATCCGATTGGGACACTTCTAAAGGATAGACAGCTTGAACTGGTCTGGTGAGTTCCCCGGTTGCAGTTTTCACCTTGACTACTCGAATAATATTGTCTTTCCCAGGAAAAGTAGCAATGATGAGTCCCGATGGCCAGTCAATTCGTTTCTTGTTGTCACTGCTGATAAGGACAATGTCCCCTACCTTAGCTTCTCTCCTGGTAACACTGGATTTCATTTCACCAACTGGGTTTAGATCGCAGAAGATATTATCCGTGCCTTTATCCCACAGTAGTCCAAGAACTGGAATGGGATCTTCTGGTTTTCCTTCTTGAAACTCATTGTGCTCCCACCCTCTTAGGTCGAAGCAAGCCTTATCCAGCAAGTTTCTTGACTCTTGGATGAATTTTTGTAACATTTTCTCACTTGATACAGAGGCCACACAATTATCTACATAGAAAGATCTTTTTAATGTCTCGGCCGTCTCCTTGTAACTAGGTGAGCTTGCTTCTAATAGATGATTTAATACAGCAGCTAACAGGAATGGGCTGCAGGTGAGACCAAACACAACTCGTCGGTGTCTATATATTTTTAACTGTCTTTTTTCAAAATCATCCCACCACAAAAATCTGAGGAAGTTCCGATCTTCTTTCGCAATTGAGATTTGGAGAAACGCTTTTCTGATGTCCGCCACAACTCCTATTTTGTCTTTTCGAAACCTCATCAGTATAGGTGCTAATTCTTCTAACAGATTCGGACCCTTTTCAAGGCAATCATTAAGGGAAGGTGAACCTTTCCCACGACATGACGCATCGTACACGGGTCTTGTTCTCGTTGTGGAATTCTCCTTAAATACACCACGGTGCGGTAAGTAGTGGCATCGTTCTCCGAGCTCTTCGACAGGTACCTCTTCAATAATGTCCAATTTTTCCCATTCTTTGAAGACCTCATCATAGCAACAAAGCTTTCCTTCCTGTTGAAGCTTCATGGCAGTAGAAACACATCGTTTCTTAGCAATTTCCATATTTGGTTTTAGGTCTTCTTTATTTTCTAACCATGGTAGGTGGATTTCGTAGCGTCCATTTTTGTCCATAGAGACGGTTTTCTCAAAGTAATCCAAAGCAGCCTTTTCCAACTCCTGCTTGGATTTGGTTTCTATTGGTTCTTTAATACCTAAGGTATCTAGATCCCAAAGATTTGTTATTGAAGCATTTTGAGATAAGAGGGATGTGACAGTCAGAGACGATAAACCATGAATTCTTTAGCCGGGTACTTTTCCCATAATTAACCAGCCCAGTCTGGTTTCTACAGCTATCAGTCCACATTTGAGTTTGTAGCTTTTCCCGGTAAAAAGTTCTCCACAAATATCAGCTCCAATTAGTAATTCAATATCTGGACGACCTTTTCCATAATCTGCTATCCATATTTTCTTTTCTCTTAACTCCTTTTCCCATGGTCCCTTTTTGAGTCTTGGTAATTTCCCACATATCACAGTTTCGTCTAGAACTTGAATAGTACAGTTGTAGTCACTGTTCAAATTGCTCACATTTATCTTGTACCGCTGATGCTGTTCTTTCTTCAGTCTTGTACCTCCAAATAAAGAATGAGTCAAATCTTCTGTTCCGATTGACTCATAACCCATCTCATCGGCAGTTTTCTTCAAGATGTAAGATCGCTGTGAACCGCTGTCGATAAGTGCTCGAATAGTCCGACTTCCCTTGTTTGATTTCAGCTTTACCTGTAAAGTCTGAAGAAGAACTTCTGCTGAACAGCTGTGATTTGACAATGAATTTTGTATTTCCTCTTTTTTTTCTCTGTTCAGAACTTCATCCTTCTTTTGGTTTGCTGGTATTTCTGGATACATTATAACCCAATGTTTTCGCCCACAAATCACGCATTTAACTTTCGATTTACAAGCTTTTGATTGATGCCAAAGCTTCAGACAAGTAAAACACGCCTTCTTCTCTTTAATTATTCTCTGTTTATCTTCCAGAGACATCCGATGTGCTTGAAAACATTCTTTGCTATCATGCAATTTACAGCAGAAGATACAGTTACTTTTTCTTTCTTTCCTTTCTTCACTTGTAAATAAATCATTTGCAGTCGGTACGCATTCCTCATTTTTCTGAAGCGATTTCTTAGTTACTGATCGTTTGAGATCAAAACCCTCGATAGCCATTGAGATGCGTTCTTCATTCTCTACTTCATTTCGAATAAATTTCATTAGGTCATTGAGACGATCTTTTGGTGAGTCTCCTAATTTTGGTTGTCTTTGCCAGACTCTGAGTAACTCCTCGGGAATACATGACTCGACTAGAGGAAATAAAACTCCCTCAAACATTTTTGTTGTTATTCCCAATGATTCCAATGTTCTTAATTGTGATTCAAGTTTATCATAGAGCGATGATAGAGAAAACAAAGAATTCGAATTGGAGTTCTGTATCACTAGCGTAAGTAATTCTCTGATGTAAAACTCCACTAAAATGTCCTCTTTCCCAAATGTGAATTTAAAACTTTCTATCACCTTTGGATAGTTTTCCGCTGTCGCCGGATAACTTTGAACTAGTTCTCGGGCCCGGGAATTCGGAACAGTACATTGTAAAAGATATTGGAATTTGTCATTTGGATCAATGTTCTTATCTTCGTCAATATTTTTAAACATCAACCAGAACGATAACCAGTCCTTGACACTTCCGTCGTACTTTCCGAGTTCAATTTGTGGAAGTCTGAACTTTCGGGCTTCTGTTTGTTGACATAAATTAGAATCATTTTCCATTTCTTTAACTCGTTTGTTGAAAAAGACCTCAATTTTATAAAAACTATTTTGATAGTGCTCAGTTGACTTACTTTCAATTTCGAGCTCCTCATCTGTAGTTTCTCCAATTGTCAGCAAAAGTTCCAAAATTTCTTGATCCAATCTTTGCAGTTCCAAGAACTTCACGTTAAGGGTTTTGAACTTTCCTCCAATTTCCAAAAGTTCATCTGCGTCCTCTGAGTCGACGCCGCCTGCATTATCTGGTTACAAAGCCGTGTAAATGAGCTTCGAACCATTTTCCGATGCTTCTGTGCTTTATCCATTGCGTAAACGAAATTGAGTCAAAATTACAGTAACGTACCTTTAAATATCACGTCGTTCGGGTTACCATTTGTTGCGAGACACTCCTTGAAATAACAACATTCAATCGTTCCCTACAAAAATACACTTTATTTTATCCGACTCCATATGTATAGCAATATTTTACACGGCTCAATATTCAGGCATTCTCTTTTGGAATCACACGAAAAATCTCATAATAAATAGTGTGCAAACGATAATACGAAAATATCAGAAATTAGAATACAAACGATAATACGGAAAAATAACACTAACTAATGTGCAAACGATAATTCGAACTACTTTTAACAGTAACTCCTAATTCACAAAATAACCGCACAGATGGCAGCACAAGATTATGCAGTCAATGAAACTCAATGGCTACTATTCAACTAAAGTCTATATCTCGGCTCAAATATTATAATTTAATTTGTTTATAAAAATATTGTTTTTAGATATCAACACTGGTAAATCAATCTGAGCTGCGTACAGCAATCGTTTTGTACTCATTATTTCTATGGCGATTTCAAATTGCTTTTATCTTAGGCCTTAGGTCAATTTTAGTCCTCTTAGGAGTCGAATTTTTTTAAATCCTTTCTTAGTGCACACCTACGATATAAGAAGAATCGTCCTGAAAATTTCAGCTTCTAGGACTTGTAGTTTTTGAGATATAGTGATGAGTGAGTGGGTATATGAATTTTATCTATATAGATTTTAACGAAGTGTGATCTATTTGCTGAATAATGAGTTAATTTATTGTTTGGGGAAATAAGTCATTGAAATTTTTCAATATTTTGGATACCTTTTCCATGCATTTTGCAAAGGAGCATAAAATTTCCATGTTTTACTAATATTATTCCACAATAGGGTGGAGCGAAAAACACGAATTTCGGAAATTAAAAACGCCTATGGTGGGAATAGTTGGATACTACCAAGCTTATTAATAATACAAAATTTGAGCTAAATCAATTAAGATCTTCAGGTGAATCAGAATTGATTTTTGGACAGAAAAAACTGCAGAAAACAATCTTTTAAAGCATAAAAGAACTTTGAAAAAAGAAACTAGTGATCAACTTAAAACTTTGTTATTTTAGTCCATTCAAAGCTTTTAACAGGTAGGTATATTATACCATTAAATAATTTATCTAATAAAATTAAAATAAATTGATTCAGAAAATAGAAAAACTGATCTATTATGAATATTTTATTGAAAGCAAGTGTGCGTTTAGTTTTTTAGCTACCTCAGTTTTTACCTTTTTTAGCTACCTTAGTTTTTACCTTTTTTAGCTACCTTAGTTAGCTACCTTTAGTTTTAAAGTTACCTTTCTTTTCGATCATTTCACAATATACACTTCAGTTTCTTTTTTTTTTTTCAGATTTATTATATATTTATATATTACATATTTTGACGAGAAAAAATTAACTTTGCCTTATAATGATTCACAAATTTTATCTTATATCACATGCATTAAATCAAATTTTATGCAAGTTTATTAACAATATATTTAGTTTCAAAAACTTATTTTGTTTTAGGCATTTAATCACTCTTTTAAAAACTTTTAAACTAATAAGACAAATACAACACATACATGAAATACAAATCTTTATTATATTTTTTGGCATGAAATTGTTTCAGATGTCAGTAATATGCAAAACATTTATTTACAATTACATTTGTTACATAACTATTGCAACATCTCAATGGTTCGCTTTTTACAATTTTACCCTTCTTCCTTCATTTTAATGAAATTGTCGTTTTTTTTAATACAGACTTTGAAAACTTTGGACCCACTGTGATAATTTCCCGTTGCACAATGAAACATAACATTTGTTAGGCATATTCTGAAATGAAATGCATTAAAAAAAAAAAAACTAATTCGTTTTACAGTTTTTGTATTTTATAAAATGTTGCAACATTATTATTGTTAAAATTTATTTAATTTATAGAATGTTTAGCTTTAATTTCATTCCAAATTATTTAATACGAGTACAAAACAGATTATATATAAAATAGAATGGAAATAAGATTTACAAGTTGTATCAAAGTTACCAGAAGCTTTATCTACGTAAGTATAACAAAATTATTTTGTAAACCATAAGGATAAAAGTAAAAACATATTCAATCGTACAATATAATTTTCCATCCACATTCTATGGTAATGGTAATTTTAGTTAACGTCGTACTAGAGCAACACAACGGGCTATTGACGACGGTCCGGGATCAGTCCCTTGAGGGAAAGATCCGAGGACAACACCTCGTAATTTTGAACCACGGTCAGATGACGAAGCAACACCTGAGCTGGCACCCCACTCTCCAAACTTCCACGCACACCCAACGTGAGGACTTTCGGCCACGACAGATTTAAGGTGCACCAGCCGCCTCTACACCGTACGCTTACAAACATCCATGCCCGTACACGGATTCGAACCAGGAACCTTCCAATCTAGAGGCTAACACTTTAACCACTATACCGGTTGGTCGGCCCACATTCTACGACTTTTATTAACTATAACCTTATGAATATTAATAATAATATCAAAAGTATGCAAATGAAAATGACTTATTTCAATACGATTATTACAGTTTTTTTTCATTTATTAGTATTAAAAGATTCCGTATCCCGCCTGTGTGTGTATTGATTTATATATACGTATGTAGATAGTTTTGGAAATTTGTTCTATACAGGGTGGTCCCGAATTCATGGTACAAACTTTAATGGTAGGTACAGGACATTGTAACAATGATTTATTGTATAGGAATGTATAGTCGCAAGTGACGCGGTGAGGCGAAAACAGGGGAAATAACGGCCGAAAGGAAAAACAAAGATTTTATTGAAAGCGTTGTTGACAAGTGTCATGTTTACAGTAATTGTTCAAAATTGCGTCCACCAGTATCGATACATGCTTGACAGCGTCGGTGGAGCGATTGGCGTACACGTTCAAAGATGCCTGGTATTTCACGCACACCTGCAGCAGCTACAGATAAGCGAGCGACGAGATCCTCATCTGAGTCAACTGGAGTCTCATAAACAAGATGCTTTAGATGTCCCCATAAAAAGTAATCGAGGCTCGATAAATCGGGAGATCGGGGTGGCCAAGGGACTGGTCCACCACGCCCAATCCATCGAGTACCAAACGTGGCATTCAGGTAATTCCGTACATCAATGCTGAAGTGTGCTGGCGCCCCATCGTGCTGAAACCACATGCGGTTACGAATGGCGATCGGAACATCATGCAGCAGTTGTGGTAGCACTTCTTTCAGAAAAATAAGATAGCTTCCGCCAGTGAGCCGCGTGGGTAGTAAGTATGGGCCAATCAAAAAGTCGTTCACAATACCAGCCCACACATTAATACTGAAACGTTGTTGAAACGCATGTCGACGCGTTGCATGTGGATTATCGGTTGCCCACACATGGGAATTGTGCGCATTAAAGCCACCCTCGCGTGAAAATGTCGCTTCATCTGTAAATAGCACATAATCTACGAAATCCGGCTGCAACGCACATTGCTGCATCACCCACAGGCAGAAGTTCACGCGGCGAGGATAATCTGCCGGATTCAATGCTTGTACTTTCTGAAAATGGAAGGGGTGTAAGCGATTTTCGTTTAACACTCTGCATACAGTCTGATGACTCACACCTACGTCACGCGCAACAGTTCTTGTGCTTGACTCGGGTCTATCAGCCACAATGTTCAAGATGCTTTCTTCCAGCCTTGGAGTGCGTACAGCTCTTACTCGACCAGCGCCATGTCTGTTGACGTCGAACGCACCTGTTTCACAAAGTTGACGATGTAACCGTTGAAAAATTCTATGATCCGGCATTCGTCGATCAGGATACTCCGCGCGATACATTCGTAACGCAGCTCTGCCGTTACCATTTGCACGGCCGTACATGTAATGCATGTCTGCTTTTTCTGCATACGTAAAGTCACCCATCGTCTACGGCAGCACAATTGTGAATGGCGCTTTTCCCTACTGCGATGCATCATGTTCAACAGCGGCTAGACATCTACTGCCCTCTACCGGCAATGATACCAACCGATCACTCCATTTCTCTTTCCTTTTATTTCCCCTGTTTACGCCTCACCGCGTCACTTGCGACTATACATTCCTATACAATAAATCATTGTTACAATGTCCTGTACCTACCATTAAAGTTTGTACCATGAATTCGGGACCACCCTGTATATTGTAGCGAAACTTATTCACTTCGTCTGAAAATCGAGGCTCAGTCGGTATTGCACCTTACTGCGAATCGGAAAGTACGGAGTTCCAATCCCACTAGAGGCAAGTGGCCTAAAAGTAGATTTCATTTTAAAGTTTCCTATCTGTTTGTTTCTCACTTCTTCAGTAATATACTTATGTTAATTTCTAGAACTTTCGAATTCTCGAATGTTCGATTCATTTTCGAAAAAGGTATAAAAGGAGATGTATCACTCAGTTCAAGTGAATTATAAAGTCTCGAGTTGAGATCAGCAATCTTTGTCCTCGCTTGCCTTTTGCAAATATACACGAAGAGGTTACCTTACCTATAATAAATCTACACGACAATTTTTGTAATGGCGAACTTTGCAAGATAATAAATAAGTACTAGTTTTTTACAGAAAGAGAGAGTTATAGATTAGCATCCTGTCACCGTGTGCTGAGAAATTCCTCCTTGAAGCGGGCGAACAAGCGACAAACTCTCATTACACTCACAAACATTTATTAATCTAATTTACATTACGTGGACACAACATATATACTATTAACAGAACCTTTCATAACTAACTACCCGACATAACGGACGCTACGACGCGTCTTCATTCTAGGCCGCCGATTAACTCCCTGACCTCCTTATGGTGTACTTGATCGGAGCAGGGGTGAGATTTAGTTTTGGTTCTCACTTTTAGTTTGGAGGTTTATAGCTCTGTAGCTGACGATGCGCTATAGTTCACTTGTTACAGTCTCCCCCCCCCTGGCTACGAAGACGCTTCGGCGAGTCGCCAGGAGAGAAGGGTCAGATGGTTGTCTTGAGTTTTGTCGCACTGTTGGATCAGCCTTTCGGGGTCGACCTCTCCTTCGCAGTATGGTGATGGTACGTTTCCATTTTGAGGTGTGTTAAGGCATGGACGTAGAGCAGATGTATGATATGTTCCGACAGGAATATCAGGAGATTGGGGATTCGCAACAACATAACTTGTTGGAGAACGCTGAGTTAAAATCAAATAGGGTCCGTCTCGGCGAGGTGCAAATTTTCGCTGACCTCTTCTTAGCTTTGTTGCTCACAGTATGTGAGGTGATCCATACTTGATCTCCAGGTGCGTATTGGGGAACGCTTCTTCTTCCTCGATCAGCATTTTTCTTTCTCTGATCCTGCTTTTGTTCTACAAGATCTTTTATCTCAGAGGAGATCTTTGCAAATTTCCGTAAATACGGTGTGATCTCAGCAATGAAGTTGTCATTGTTGATCACTGACCTTATGTCATGATGAACATCGTCTAGTGTTCTAAGTTCTCTTCCAAATTGTAAAAAGGCTGCAGTATGAGCAGTGGTCACATTTTGCAGTGTTCAGAGCAAAACGGATAGTTGGGAGTTTTTCTGACCATGTGGTGTGGTCATCACCGACAAGAATGGCAAGTCTTAGTTTTAAATCCCTGTTTTTCCTTTCTACTGGGTTCGCTTGAGGACAGTAAACTGGAGTAAGAATTTGTGTAACTCCGAGAAGATAGCATACTTGTTGAAGGACAGCACTGACGAATTGGGATCCGTTATCACTTATGAGACGACGTGGCAGACCGTATCTCATAAACACTTCCTCTAATAAGGTTACTGAACACTCCTTTGCAGTGGCGTTTTGGAGAGAGAAAAGCTCCACCCATTTTGTAGAAGTGTCCTCAACAATGAAAATCCATTTCTTTCCATCTGGGGTTTCTGGCAAAGGACCGAAAAGATCGATCGCTAACGTCTCAAAACGCTGGGAATACACTGGTGTTCTCAAAAGTCCAGCAGGCTTTTGGTTACTTGGCTTATAACGGCTGCACTCAGCACAATTCCTTACATAATCTGCGATGTATTTTCTCATTCCAGGAAAGAAATAACGCGTTGCAATCTTGTGAAAAGTGCCCTCAGCACCATAATGTCCACCGGTTGGGGCATCGTGATATTGTTGCAGAACTCTTTCACGTTCCTGTGTCGGAACTACCAACTGGGCTTCCTCTGATTCGGAATCCGGGCCGTATCGATATAAAATACCTTGAGACATTATGTAGCCACGATTGGTCCAATTCACGTAGTTTTCGTCCTTGGAGACACTCTCAAAACAGTCAATGATTTTCTTCAAGTCATCATCTTTCAATTGTCCTTCACGTATGTCATTTGCCTTCCTGGATGGCAGATCAATAATGGTAACAGAACAAATGTCACAAGTGGACCTTCCATGTGTACATGAAGGGCGGGATAGCATGTCTGCAATGACGTTTGCTTTTCCTGAAAGATATTCAACTTTTATGTTGTAAGACTGTATCTGAAGGGCCCATCTTGCGAGTCGCCCGGTTGGTGACTTCAGGCTCAACAACCATTTCAAGGGTTGATGATCTGAAAATACTGTTATTTCAGCTCCTTCGACATAGCCTCTAAATTTGTCCAGCGCCCAAACGATTGATAAGGTGCTTATGATTGTGCTTATCCATCGTGCCTTCCACAATGATGAGTGCACTCAGTGAATGCCAGGAAAACATTCCCTAAACCATAATGCTCCCTCCTCCAGCCTGGATCCTTCCGGCAATTGTTGCAGGGTGTTTGCTTTCAGACGTTTCACACCGTATACGCCAACGTCCATCTGTCCGATGGAGCATAAAAAGTGATTCATCGGAAAAAGCCACCTGTCGCCACTCTATGGACGTCCAGTTGCGGTACTAGCGTGCAAATTACAGCCTTCGTCGCCGATGAACAGCAGTCAGCATAGGTGCATTAACCAGGCGTCTGCTGCGGAGGCCCATGCGCAGCAACGTTCGCTGAATCGTTGTTCAGGATGCACTCTTGGTAGCCCCTTGGTTCATCTGGGCGGTCAGTTGCTCAACAGTTGCACGTCTATTCGCCCAAACGCATCTCCGTAGCCTTCGTTCGCCTCTGTCATCTATTGTCTGTGGTGTACCACATGTGCCACGCCACTGATTTTGGATAGTGCCATTTTGCCATGCACGGTATACTTTTACCACGGCGGCACGCGAACAGTTCACAAAATTAGCCGTTTCCGAAATGCTTCCACCCTTGGCCCGAAAGCCAATAACCATGCCCTTTTGGACGTCGGATAAATCGCTACGTTTCTGCATTACGCCAACGATTGAAATGCTTTCCGATGCCCTAGGACATCCTTTATGTACACTCTACTGCAATGTGCTGCCACCTGACTTTTGTGATTGGTTATTTCACGTTGACGTAGAAAGTAGGTGGTGGTCACATTAATGTGACTGGACTGTGTATGTGGGACTTAAATATGGCTCTTCTCAAAATATTAAAACAAGTAATTTAAGTTTTTTGGAGAAAAATATCGATCTTTCTATGATGCAAGTGGTTAGTTGTGATGGTACAGTGGTAAATACAGGATTGAAAAATGGAGTCATTCGACATATCGAGGTCGTTTTAGGACGTCCAGTGCATTGGTTTATTTGTTTATTACATACAAATGAGCTACCATTACGTCATTTGTTGCAACATTTAGACGGGAAACCACTGGACCAAAAGGATACAGCGGAGAAATTGGAAAATGTTAGAATCTAGTGAAAAATTGCCTTTAACAAACTTTTTGTAAAGATAGAAGTAACTTTGCCAGATATTGTCCTAGAGGATCTTAGCACTGATCATCGATACATTTACGAAATGTGCATAGGGATATCAAATAAATATATTTTATTAAGCTTGTCACATAAAGATCCAGGAAAACTCTCATTCCAGATGGCTGATGACTGCAAATAGAAATTTAAGGTTATATGTTTCAACAGAAGATCCAACCCATAACTTGAAAATATTAACAGAGTATGTTGTGAAGGTATACTCATATGTGTGGTTTAAAAGTGAAAGTCAGTCATCATGTCGGTACGGGAGTCTTCATTTTTACAATATTACAAATAAATCTAGATTTTTGCCTGAGGATTTAAAGATTATAATAGATCTAACTTTGCAAAGAAATGCTTATTATGCCAATCCAGAAAATATTCTTTTGGCAATGTTAGCTGATGATCGAAAACACGTTAGAGAATTGAGCCAAAGAAGAATTTTAAAATTAAGACAAAACAAAAGTTGAAAAGAATATTTTTATGTAGTTATAGTTTAAAATTTTCAAGTTAAACTTCGAAGCAGACGATTACATAAATCTAATTGAATGGCAATCAGATTACATTACAGATCCACCACTTACAAGTATATCTTCTGATGATCAACTCAAATCTATGATTCTAGACGTTCCAACCAATAGTAACATGTTTAACTTTCCATGTCATTCACAAGCAGTAAAACGTTGCGCTAAATTAGCAACTGAAGCATCAAGTGAGTATGTAGTACAGACGCACGCGAGATGGATTTATTCGGTCAAGAATTGCCTCTGAACTTGCTTTACCCAGATTTGAAATCAAAAGCCAATTTCTAACACTTTTAAGCTAAACCAGAAACTTCAATTTTATTTTTTAGGGTAAGCTAGTAGCTTAAATTTAAATTATTAAGGGGGGGAGGGCGGTGGAACACTCGATATTCAGCCAACTATACGTGGGGAGTTCTGGGTTGTTTTCATAATTAAAACAGCGAATAGATGCCAAACGAGTGGTCGCAATGATGAGTGGAGTCTACGTATTTTTACGTATAAAATATATTTTTATGTATAAAATATTCTACGTATTTACGTTTAAGAATACAAGGAATAATAATTTTTTTTTCAAATGACAAGAGTGGTATAAAAATCTTTTTAAAGCCAGTTTTTTTTTTATGAGGTTACATATACATCTTTTTAATACTGATATAGTTTTTAAAAAACAGTAAATTTTGAGTAGCGTCCCTTTGCTTTTTGTAAAAAATCTTTTATACCTGCCGCTATTATTGTACAGATCAACTTTGCATTTATTTTCCATCGCTTCCACAAACCAATAATAAATTCCGCATTCGCGTTAGCGCCGCACGAAGGTTCGAAAGCTCCCTCTACTAGAAGGAATGAATTTCCACCTTGTCACCTATCCGACGAGCGAGAAGACGTAGTGTATGAAAAATAGCGTCGCATCATCCCTACCTGGCTTCAGGAGCGTGGGCATTCCTTCCCCCGCGCCGCCCTAAACGCCCTGTTTGTGCCCCGGCCCTGCGTCTTTATTAGATTTCGAGGCAAAGCCTTCATACATATATCATCTCTCGCAGTCGCCGGCGTTTATTGGGAAACGCCGAGATCACAACTTTTCATCGCTCGCCCGGACAACGCCGCCCCAAATCCCGGGGCGCAATAAAAATTTGATTATGGGCGACGTCGCCCTTATTGTGCCGCCGCGGCGACAGATTGCGCCTCGCGCGTGGGATTACCGCCCTTTTTGATGGATAGGGCATCGCAAAAGGGCTTAGGGCCCTAAGACCCCTTTGCGCCCCTCGCCAAGAAAAGTCGGCCGTCTAATTAAAATTTTGTCGAACATGGTTTGATAGATCCCCCCCTGTGAGGCGGATTATGGGGCCGAAAAGACGAGTCGGAGTTGACAAGTGGGGCGCTCGGTTTAAAGCCCCTTAGGGCTCTCCTCTCGAACAAAGGGCGGCGCGTTCATTAAACCATCGTGTCGAAATTATGTTCCGTCATTAGGCAACGCCGAGTGCATCACAATTAAACCGAGATCGGATGCACTGAATGAGAGAAGCGTGAATTATTTGCGTAATGAGACCACCGCTTAACCTTCCCTCGGATTTCTCCAAGCACGGAAGACTATAACGCATAGGAATATACATGCGGGTTAATACATGATATATAATAATATAGTGTTACACAAGAGCGATTAAATTACCGAAAATAATCAGATGCAGTATAAAATTTTGCACGATTGTTAATCCTTAATTTGACGTAACCGTACTAAATCGCAATCGAGAATTCATTGTCATCGCAATTGCATCTTGAATAAAACAAGTCCCTTTCATGCATCTTTAAACCAATCAAAATGTTAACTTATTAGATGCGTTTGTGAGATCAACTTCCATTTAAAAGTAGCTATAAAGCCGAGTTAGAAAGCAGAACTTCCCTCGTAGATTTGATTATCCTATTCATTATCATTTTGCAACAAATGACAGAGAGGCATGTTTAGTAAAGAAGAGATTCGAGTCCTCCATTAGGCATCAAAGCATTTTTTTCACGTGCCAAATCACACGATCTCTTTAAAAACCGAATTTAAAAAAATGTTTTTTAATTTTTCAAGATGGATTTGAAAATTGATAAATTTATTGAAAGAAACATTATTTCCCAAAGAAGTCACATTTTTTTCAAATCCCTTTGATTTCATTCCTGTGGCGTAGCTTTTTCCACGTACAAGCATGGCGTACCCCACCATCAGTGTTTATTCACTCGATGCCTTTATTGAATTAGAACTACGTCTTGTGGTTGTTGTTGTCGTGCGGGCCTTATATGACCCAATTGGGGGTGCCATTGCCCCAGAGGGTTGGACTTCTTCATGCATGACACATCCGTTTTACAGGAAGGTCCCTTTCACGCATCCATTCACTCACACATATCGTAATTTAGATCCCAATCAGAGGCCGATAACCCTCTGATCAGGTACCCCCAGAGGTATTGATTTGGTATGGGAACATGGGAGACTTTGTGATTACGACCTATTTAACGTGCCCCAGCCACCATTAGCGAACACGACGGTCTTTAGCCAGGTCGAAGCGCCGATCTCGCAATCATCAGAATTGCAGGTTCCGCTGAGGACAGAACCCACAACCCTTCCGATGCGAGCCCGACGCTCTACTGACTGAGTTACCGCGGCTCACGTCTTATGGTGCATTACAGATTCGAGTGGACGCGACATAATTGTGACTTATTTCAACTCGCAGTAACTCTGTGGCTATCAGGGCAACGTCGCTAGTATAGTTTGAAGAGAACAGATGATGTGTTTAGTGACAATAAAAGTGACGGGGATCAATGGCAGTTCGTAACAGCACGCAGAAGTGTATGGTCATTTTTGTGACATTCACAGCGAGTATGCTTTTATCATTTTCAATACTTCTGAACGAATGGGGAATGAACATTGATTTTGCTATTAAATCAATGTTAACCAAATAGAGACTTGACGTGTGAATTAAAAAAATAAAAATAAAACTGAAGGCGAATCCATTCGGCCCATTGTTTTGTGTGTTGTGACTCATTTGAATCATCAAGAAAAATGTCATTCTAGGAAAGACTTTATGAAACTAATATGAATAACAAACTATTGGGCTGATGAACTTTTTTCGATTAATTTAAAATCCCGCAGTTACTTGGGCCCTCTACGTAATGTTTTCTTATTTCTACGTCCCTTATGGATAGTTATGATTTTACAATAGGACGAGTGATCAACAATTAATGTATCATCAAAACATGAGCGATAATCTAAAATCATCACTGATACATCAGCAATTTTTCTTATGCTATATAGACCAAATTATAGTTGGGAGCATTCGAATATACAAAAGGACTCGTGTGGTGGATACTTAAAAGTATTCGTTGTACTCGATTCTTTTAATAAGTATTCGGATACAAAAGTATTCGAATAAAGGTATTCGGATATAGGAGTATTCGGATATGAAAGTAGTCGGATACAAGCGTATTGGGATTCAAATGTACTCTTTCTAGGTATTCGGATGCAAAAGTATTCCCCCTATGTAGTAGAATTCCAAATTATTGATTGTTATTATCGATTAATTGTTTTTGCGTATGTATTCGAATACTTCTGGATGCTTAAAAGAACTCGAATACCAAGTGTGTTCGATTCTGCCCAAAACTAATTATAATGTTATTTATTGTTTTACGCAGCATCTTTTATAATTATTCTTCCCAGACAAAATTCAACTCTTTCAGTTATGTCTTTACCACGTGAGGAAAAATCGCAGTCCCCAAAAGAAATTCCTTTTCAAACTAAGCGAGTTTCAAATTAAAAAGGTTTAATTACATATATTGCTAGAATCCCTTGGCTAGAATCAAATGCCAGCCGAATAGCTTCGCTTTCTCACGATGAGAGACAGACTCCGAGGAGGCTGTGTGTCGCTCAAACCATCACAACACACGCAATTTGCAAAACCATTATTACGGTGGTCGTAAAAAATTATCGAATCCTTGGACTTCACATATCACACATTCCCCGGCGGCAAGGTTGACGCTTTTGTGTGGCCAAGAGTCGACGTCTCCAGGGGCAGGCATGAGCTGAAATGGTTTTATTGGACGTCCTTCATATGACGACCACTAATGGCTTGGCAATTAGAATGTCATCTGTCAAGTCCGATACTTGTGCCTGGGTGGTCTTCCAACCCCCCAGCTACTTTGTGTGCTTTTAAATGTTAAGCTTTTCGTTCTTTACCGGCCTGGGGATTAGAGTGAGATACTTTTAGGACAAGGCCACACAAGAATTTTTTTTGGCCGGGTGGGTTTGAAGAATCCATTATTTTCAGAAGTGGTGATATTTTTTCCTACGTTCTTTTCCCCCTATCACTAATGAGACAGAGCTTAACTCCTACACTGAAACACTCACTGACACGATTAATTTCACTTACATTGAGACCAGCAAAACCGTACAACTTAAACAAGGCAGCTACCTACCAAAACACTTACGTGACCTGATTAAAATTAAAAATCGCGCAAGGAAAAATTGGCAAAGATCAAGATCCAGTACGGATAAAACACTCATGAATTAAGCCCAGCAACGATTCAAGAACTCTACTCACGAATTCACTCAGCAAAACATGAATGACTATTTAAATTCGCTCTCAACAGAAGAAGGCACACTGGCGACATTCTGTAAGACTTATTATATCCCATAAACGAATCCCGTCTCTTAACGGACCAGATAGCATCGTTTATACTGACACTGAAAAAGCAGAAACCTTGGCAGATAGCCTGGAACTGCAGTTCCAGGAAAACGCAGTTGAAAAGCCATCCATTACCAGCGCAGTTAATTCCTCGCTCTCCAACTTCCTCAACCTTCTACTTAGTGACACTGTAGAACCGGTTAAACCTTCTGAAATCTTGAATTATATTGCCGGACTCAAAGTAAAAAAAAACCAGGGATAGACGGCATCTCTAACCGTATTATGAAAAAATTACTCCGTAAGACAATTTTCCAAGTCACTCACCTGATAAATGCTTCCTTATATCTGAGACTTTACCCCAACCATGGAAGACTTCAGTTGTAGCTCACATTCTTAAACCCGATAAATACCCTTCCCTACCTGTCAGTTATAGACCTATCGGTCTACTGACGGTACTTAGTAAAACTGGCTAATACATTATCAATAATATGGGATCGAATAGACTACTGCAAGTTAAGACATGGACACTTTATTATTTAAAAGGGACATGGGACAAAACAATAACAGTTTAAACAGTGAGGAAGAAACATGAGCATCGATTAGACATTCAATAGAGCTCGTCGTAGCTCAGTTAGTTAAAGCGCGAAGCTCTTGCTTCCGCGACTTACAAATCGCTACTTTGGAAGAAAACCGGCACAACTCATAAAATTGCAATTGTTGGCTTATGTCATATTCAAAACGAAAATGTGGTGTATTTTTATGTGGAAGAGTGGCACAAAAGTAATTCACAATCCGGCCACTAGAGAGCAGTTGTGTCAGTATTGCATTAACATAACCTACTGTAGCATTTGGGGAATGAGTGGCATAAGCCAACAGTTGCAATTTTTTGAGTAATACCGGTTTTCTTCCAAAGTAGCAAACTATCGTCTGATTTGTAATATTGTGGCACTGCGCGTCACCTATAATGTATACATCCGCGCGTGGGATTGGAAACGATGGACTATTTTACCACAATAATCGAATTGAAGACTTCTGCCTCCAAAACAACATTCTAATTCCTCAACAGTTTGGATTTAGAAAGCACCTTTCCGCAACACACCAACTCCTCAGAGTTACTGAACATATGAGGGCCTGCGATCCAAAGCACTGGTATTGGTTTTTTTATACCACAAAGTCTTTCGATAGAGTTTGGGTAAATGGTTTAATTTACAAATCATTCATTACGGTTCCCCCCTCTCTTACCCGCATCATTCATTCCTACCTTTCTCATAGACATTTTTTTGTTCGAGTCAACCAAGCCCCACCCTTCGTGACATTCAAGATGGAACCCCCCGGGGTTCCACACTCGCGCCCAAATCGTTCAATATCTATGTAAATGATATACCCCCAAAACAACTCTACCCTCCTATGCATGTTCTCTGATGATACAGCGATCCTGACTAGTAACGACACCTTCAAACAATTGTGGCACTCACTACAACAATATCTCCTTAATCTCGAGTCCTGGCTCACAAACTGGAAAATACAACTCAACGTAGACAAATGCCAAGCTATAATGTATACTAGAAAAATCCACCTCCCTCCCCTACTCAAAATATTTGGCTCCGAAATTACCTGGTCACCAGACTGCAAATACCTTGGTGTCATTTTGAACTCGAAACTTACCTGGAATAAACAAGTTCCTTTTTGCGCGTAAGCTAATTTGCTCCTTAATAAATAGAAAAGCGAAAACAACGCTCCCAAACAAAGTGCTCTTGGACTAAATCATGTTGCGACCAATAGTCACATACGCTAGTGCTGTCTGAGGATTTGCTGCTAAAACTCACATGAAAAACTTGAATCACTTCAAAACATCACCCTTCGAATTGCTACAGACAGCCCATGGTTCTACCACAACATAAAAATTAGGGAAGAACTAAACATATACGAGAAACTCCTAAATCAGCCATAATTTGGTAGTTTTGGAAAAATTGGAATGTCTATTGAATATTACGATTACTTCGATTGCTTTACCAGTACTGCTGAAAAAGTAATTATTCTTCAAAAAATTATTTTTTTTATGGTATTTCATCTCTGATACTTCATTTATTTCGAGTCTTATTTTTATTCTTTGCGCAATGAAAACGTCAAAGACCCTAGTATACAAGGTACTGGTGCACATTAAATCTGTAGTGACCTCCAATGTCCTTACGTTGGCAGGGTCAGGAAGTTTGGAGAATGGGGTGTCAGCTAAGGTGTTGTCTTCGTCATCCGACCGTAGTTCAAAATAAGAGGTTTTCCTTGGCTCTTTCCCTTCGGGATTGATCAAGGACCGTCGCCTAAAGCTTGTTGTTTTTGCTCTAGTCTGATGCCCGTTGTTTCCTGAGAAATGAGACCAATCTGCTTTGCATTCCAAATACAAGAAACTTTCCCGTTCAATGGCACGTGATGGACTTCTAAAAAGACCAATTCCCCTGAACTAGTCAGTCTTCATACCCTTCGGATGTAGTCTTCTCTAGATCCGTAGTGACTTCAGTTATTTGGACTGCGCCTTCAAGTAGTCTAAAATTGTAGTCACATTAAACCAGAGTAAATGGTGACTTTTCTGACTGTCGTCAGGTGTTCCGAGAATTTCTCGCGACTTCTGTCTCCAAGAAGTCTTCCCCGTCCACTCTAGATGCGCTGCGCTGACCAAGATGATTGATTTACCACGGCACCAGGTTCGGTTAATCAATCTCTCTTGTTTCTGATTTGACAGCTCGTGCGCAAATTGTTCCATGTGAGCGCGTGCAATCTGGAGGTGGTGTGCTGAAATCAAACTGCAAACTTATTGTTTAATACAAATTGTTTAACTGACTCGTTATTTACGCGTTGTTAAATGCCCCGTTATTATTATAATCGCGAGTGCTACGTATATTATAATTGACGATTTTTGGAAGTTAAAGGGGAAAACAGTTCACGAAAAAAGCGACATTTGGTATTAAAAACTAAATTTTTTGTTACCTTGACAGCTTAAAAAAATAGTATCAAATGTAGTTCTTTTTTTATAAAGAATGAAACAAATCCATTCTTACAATATATGATTTGTCAGTAATCTTTTACAACAGTTAGAACTTCCATTTCAGACTGTTCAATATTTATTGATAATTATTGATATGACGGTTCGCTTATTAAACCCCTAGGACTTTGAAATCTCTTTCAGTCTTGATTTTAACAAAATTATGTTTGATTGTCTGACGTAAATGTAATTCAAAAATTTAATTTTAAGGAATTTTCAGTACATAAAGGTGGTAGCTTGTCAAAATATAATTATTTTTACTATGAATATATTTTAGCGAAACAAAAAATATATCTACAAATTCTATTTTTACTTTGTAACCAATTTTAAAATTTTCTTTCGCAACATTAAACATCTCTTTATTTATTTCCCCTATGTTCGTAATTAACATGTTAATACAACAGTTTTTACGTCGAGAAATTAATACATTTATTAATGTTATTAATTAAAAAAAATGTCAGTTAATAAGTTTCTGCGGAGTAAATTGACATATTTCGAGGAAAACGTTCCCTGTGGTCCGTTGGTGATCAAAAGATCTTATCATTAGGGCTAGAGGAAGGTTGTGACTGTGTCTTTACAATGTGCGTCTTTAAGTGCAGTGAAAAGAGTTTCTAAAGCCCCGTCCTACTGAACATGGATGATTGAATAACCCCAGAGACAGGTTTGATTGATAGCTCGTTCAGTGTAGACGGTGAATTGAACAGTTTGAGTACGAACAAAATGATCCGCCTCTTGTCGGTACAACAAAGGAAAGCATGTGTTTGTGCTCTCTCATTTTGGACGGCGTTTTTTTTGGTTCCCTTGCTCGACGTTCAATCCATTACCGGGGCTATCGTTGAGAAACGGATCGTGGATCGTAACATAGAAATATTTATTTTTCTTCGGATTTTAAAGTGATACTATTATTTAAGTAGTCTATTTGTAAGCATTGTGTGTTTTGCTATACATAGTTGATGATTAGAAAATAGTAGTGAAAATGTAATATGCCCATATTAATGTCAAAATTGATGTGTCCATCCATGTGTATTTAGACGAACAGTGGTCTTGAGGAACTTTGCACGTCTAAATCTGTACTATTATAAAATGAAGTGTCCGACCTCCACTACGCAATGTTCTGACGAATCTATGGCACTTACAATAATGAAATTTATCACGTACAGGTAGTCTGAAGTTTTTGCAATTTTTTTGTCCAGCCCAAATTTTTAAATTCAATCTGGAACATTTTTTAATTAATTCATTGGAATTTAATTATTATTGTTTTCTTTGGAATAGCAACTGCATAAAGAGTTGGCAGATTTTAAATTTATTTTTTCAGCTTCCGTTTTCATTTTGGGGAGGAACGATTTTTAGCAGATTAAAAAAACAAATAAAGTTTTAACTTTATGTAGTTCTTTTTTCTATCTTCTAGATCGTTAAAGATGAAGTAAAATTTTCAATGGATTTGAAATCTGCGGAAAATTTTACATTAGATCGATACCTAAAAATATGATTTTCTTTAAATAAATAATTTTTAAATTGAAACTTTTATATTTTTTCAAATACGAACGGTCACTTTTCTGCGAAGAATGACTTTCGTTTGATTCGAGATATCACAGATTTTATTTTCTACGCTCAAGCCGACCAACCGGTCTAGTGGTCAAGGTGTTGGCCTCTGGATCGGAAGGTTCCTGGTTCACATCCGGGTTAGGGCATGGATGTAAAATTGTGCTGTCCTTTGTTAAGGACAATGATGGTCCACCCACTGGGTGCCCCTTCACAAGTGACCATCACTTCTGGCCTTGTATAAGGCTACAATGACTTCGGTCAATTCTGTACTGTATTGTATTATGTATTGTATTTGTCTTTGCAATCTGTACCCACAGCCTTGCCATTGGAAATAAAAAAAAAATTCCTACGCTCAAACCATTCCACAGCGAAGAAAAGCAAAACAAATTTAAAAAAAAAAAACATTTTGACTGGCATTGTTTAGTTTTTTTTTGTAAAATCGGGATCGTTAAAGATAGATTAAAAATTTCAAGAGATTTGAAATCTGCGGATAATCTCTACCCCAGATAGATACCTTACATTTGATTTTCTATTAATAAATAATTTTTCAGTTAAATATTTATATTTCGCAAGAGATTGTGACGTCACGCCAATTGGATCTCTTGGCAATTCGAATTTTGCCGCATATGACAATGACAAGCTCATCACGGCGTTGCCCGTGGTGTTTGTTTGCGAAGCAAACCACAGTTCATAATGATCATAATTTGGTTTGCGAAGCAAATAAAATTGGAATTTGCAGGGTATCCATTCCAATAGGCTACGAATTTCCATTTGGTTTGTGAAGCAAACCAACGCCATGATGGCTGTTATCCAATAGCCTTCGCAAACCAAATGGGAATTCGTAGCAATCACTACGCAGTGGCTAGTCTCTAATATTATAAAAGAAAGTGTTTATCTGTTTGTTTTTTTCGCGGCCGCAAAATCCTGACGATTCTATGGCACTTACAGCAATGAGATTTGGCACACTGGTAATCCGGAATTTTTTGCAATTTTTGGGTCGCTGCGAAATTTTAAAATTCAATCTAGAAGATTTATAAATGAATTTAATAATTTTATTCTCCACCTGGTTCTGCAAACGCGGAGGACTTTTTCTACCCATGTGACCTTGCAGTCAGGGTTTGGAACCATGCCAGTTTTTTCCATCCGCAGAACGCGGAGAAAATTATTTTTTCGTTTTGTGCGGACGAATGATTTGCCAGCCAGACGATAAATCTTTTAACTGAACTCACAGTTCTTTTTTCTATCTCCTGGACCGTTAAAGATAGAATAAAAATTACAACGCATTTTAAATCTGCGGAAAATTTCAGTTTAGATTGATACCTAAAAATATAATTTTCGTTAAATAAATAATTTGTAATTGAATATATCTTCAACGGATTTGAAATCTGCGGAAAATTTTACACCAGATTAATACCTTACATCACGGGCAACACCGGGCTAGCCACAAAGTGGCTAGTTTAAGATAAATAATAAGGTGGATATTTAAAATTGCCTTGGTCTGTCACGTAATCAATCAATGACAGTGCGACGGGTCCAGTGTAGATGGTGTTTAAGTTTTAACACATCTGTGATCCCTCTCTCCTTCTGTTGAGATTACTGTTTGCAATCCTAATGCTCTTAGATTGAAAAGAAGCAGGGCGGATTACTTGGATACGTCATTAGCTCACAGTTGAAATATCAACCATCTTGAAACGCATCGGGATTTCTTCGGAGGAAAGAATGGCTGCTAGCTTCAACAGAAGTCAAAACGAAATTTGCGTTTTAGAAAAGCACATCTGGCCTTAGAGATATCCCGAATTCAGCTGTATATCCCTTTTTTACCTGTCCCTCTTAAGATATCTCAATCTCTTTGGAATTGGGAATTCCAAAGTTGACTTGTTTCAAGCAGTCATTCTAATCTCAATTGGTAAACAGATTTAAACCTCACGAAAGTGTTAAGAAAGAATGTCACTTTCAAAAATACCAGAAGACCTCACGGAAGTGACGATTGTCAAAACAATGAAAACAGCAGCGGATGCTGTCGAGAAACTATCTGATAAGAAAAGTCGTTGCAATCAGAATGTGGGATAGGATCTGACGCTTCACCTGGAGCAGTATTATTCAACCTGTGGTACGCGTACTGTATTGGGGTACATAAAAGCCTTCTTGCTCTTTCGAATTCCCTAAAGACTACTAAGCAATCGCTTAGTCCAGCGTTACTCAACCTTTCATTATTCGCGGCCCAGTTTTCAACCATAATTTTCATCGTGCCCCCCCCCCCCCAACCCGCATACACAATAAAATGTATACAACAATAATGTATATTGAGTATTTTGATTTTCTGTTTTTAAATTATTTTTAACTAACTGCCAAAACAAGAGTAAAAGCGAGTCAACGTTGGCGAGAAACCACATCTGGCATTTTGCCAAGCGGGCGGTGAACAGATGAAGTGAATGGAAGGGAGGAAAATTTAAATATTATTATTTGAAATGAAAGCCAAACAGGGAGATAACGTTAAAAGAATATGAAAGTACAAAAATTCGTTAATGAAAGTTAACCTAGACGGGGTGAGCTAAATTTAGAAACTGGGAATACTTTTTTTTGGAATAATAAAAGAAATGAAATCGAAGCATGACCAAAGAAAAGAGAAAAAATAAGTAATATGGTTTGTGGAAGCCGTCTCGAGCATGCGCAGAAGAAGAAGGAAAATGTTCGACAACACATGTTTCAATTCTCATTCGAGTCGATCGCTATCAAATCTATCGTATGTTATATATGTTTTTGTGTTAATTGCAATCACCATATTAAATATTCACGGTAGCAGATTTATGTAGACCCATGGATAATTTTTTTAGCGGGCGTAAACGAGCATTAGACGATAGTCAAGCATCAACAAGTACACAGACGAGCGTGGTTCCGAAAATAAAATCAAGAAAATATTCTCAAGAATACTTAAATTTGGGGTTTACCAGTACTGAAGTAAACGAAGAAGAAAGGCCCCTGTGTATCATTTGCTCAAAAATGTTGGCCGCAGACAGCATGAAACCTAATAAACGACATTTGAAAACGCGTCATAGTGAGTAGGTCAACAAACCCAGAGAATTCTTCGAATTAAAATTAAAATCATATGAAAAGCAAAAATCATTTTTTAAAGAAACTTTGTCTGTGAATAAAAAAGCTTTAATTGCATCCTACAAAGTTTCATATAAAGTAGCCAGATGTAAAAAAACCTCACACCGTTAGTGAAGAGCTTATTTTGCCAGCAGCAATTGATATTGTAGAAACTATGTTTGGAGATAATTTTTCAAAACAATTGCAGTCCATACCTCTTTCAAATGAAACTGTTGCTCGTCGAATTGGTGATATAGCTGAAGATGTACAGGGTCAGTTTTTATCGAAGTTACGTGACAAATTGTTTTCAATACAGCTTGATGAAGCAACAGATAGTAATAAAGATGCTTATTTCATTGCCTATGTTCGATTTTGTGATAATATGTCAGTAGTAGAAGAACTACTTTTCTGCAAGCCGATAGAACTCAAAGTAACAGCGCTCGCATTATTTGCTATTTTAAATGATTTTATGAACGAGGCAAACATAGAAGGGAAAAATGGCGTCGGAATATGCACCGATGGTGCTTGTTCAATGTCCGGAAGATTCCAAAGTATACAAGCACTTGTAAAATAAAAATCGCCTCAGTGCGTCTGGACACATTGCATGATCCACAGAGAAGCTTTGGCTTCCAAAGAAATGAGTCCGGTTTGAATATTGTGTTACCTACAGTTGTAACCGTAGTAAATTATATCAAAATGAGACCGCTGAAATCAAGAATATTTTCCGCACTTTGTAAAGACATGGGTGCAATGCATTCAGCTTTACTATTTTGTTGCGAGGCAAGATGGTTATCACGTGGGAAAGTCTTGCAACGTGTTTATGAATTAAGAGAAGAAATCGCCATTTTCCTGGAAGAAGAAAACAGACCGGAAGCCAAGAATTTTCGCGATGGTTTATTTGTTATGAAATTGAGCTACTTGGTCGACATATTCTAGAAATTAAATAACTTGAATCTTCAACTCCAAAGAGCAAATATGCATATGTTGGATACGAGTGATAAAGTTAATGCTTTTTGTAGAAAATTGGAATTGTGGAGCCGAAATTTGAATTAAAAAAAACCTAAGAATGTTTGCAAATGTGAATGATTGTACTAAAATTTACAAGGCTGAAGAAGAACATGCAAAAGTTGTTTTTGTAAACATTGAAAATCATATAGCCACACATGCTGGCAAATAATTTTAAAAAGTATTTTCTTGCTGACGACAAACTTATAGCAAGTTACGAGTGGGTTAGGGATCCATTTCATAAGACTCCCGAAGGACTCTCAATTGATGAGGAAGAAAAATTCGTAGACTTCACGACAAGTGGCGAAACCAAAAGACAATTTAGTAATAAATCACTATTTGAATTTTGGTCAGGATTAGAGGATTATTTTTCTGTACTAAAAACAAGTGCATTTTGCATTCTATTACTATTTTCAACATTCTACCTTTGTGAAACTGGATTTTCAGCTGTGGCTTCTTTGAAGACAATATATAGATCTCGGCTAAATATAGAAACAGAACTGAGAGTGGCTATTTCTAATATTAAACCTTCCTTCAAAAAACTTTGCTCGCCAAGACAGGCCCAAGGAATTCACTAATAATTATTAAATTTGTTTTTAATTTGGTATGTTTTGATTTAGAAGTTGTTTTACTTTAATACGTTAATTATTAAATATGTCGAAATGTATTTTGTTTTCTATGTGTAGGTGTACTTTCCTTTAAGTCAGTTAATCAATTTTTAAAATAATATTATCTCTTGGATATTCTCGCGCCCCCCTTCTAGTGTGCTCGGTCCCCCCTAGGGGGGCGCGCCCCACAGGTTGAGAATCACTGGCTTAGTCTTTATCAGTCGCTGTCGGTTAAGCAATCGTTTAGTAGTCTTACGACGATTACACACACGCGGATTTTTCCGTGGCGGGGAATTGTCCGTCGCCGTCGTTCCAACAGTAGCGTACTGAAGTAAATTAGAGATTATACATTAAACGGAAAAATAAACGAACGGTCAATTTGAAGTTGGCGGTAGCTATGCAGCCGTCAACTGATACTGACGTCGACGACAGTTTGTGGCGTACCTAACCAAATGCACAATTACTCTAGTGATGCTACATCGACAGCAAAACATCGAGGTTTTTAAAATTCAGTGTATTTATACTTTTCCCCCATTTCTGAAAACTGGCTTAGCGATTAATGATGCTACATCGTTTGCAAAACATCGATGTTAAAAATTAAAACATCTATGTTGATAACAAATCGCACCAAAACCATCGATGTTTTTTAAATTCAGAGTATTTAAACTTTTTTCCCAATTTTTTAAAATTGGGTTAGCAATTATTGAGGCGACATCGACAGCAAAATATCGATGTTCAAAATTAAGACATCGATATTAATAATACATCGCCCCCAAACCATCGATCTTTTTAAAATTCAATGTATTTAAACTTTTTTCCCCATTTCTTAAAACTGGTTTAGCAACTAGTGATGCTACATCGACAGAAAAACATCGATCTTTTTAAAATTCATTGCATTTAAACTTTTTCCCCCATTTCCTAAAACTGGTTTAGCAACTATTGAGGCGACATCGACAGCAAAATATCGATGTTCAAAATTAAAACATCCATATTAATAATACATCGCCCCCAAACCATCCATGTTCAAAACTAAAACATCGATGTTGATAATACATACCCCAAACCATCGATCTTTTTAAAATTCATTGTATTAAAACTTTTTTCCCCATTTCCTAAAACTGGTTTAGCAACTATTGAGGCGACATCGACAGCAAAATATCGATGTTCAAAATTAAAACATCCATATTAATAATACATCGCCCCCAAACCATCGATGTTCAAAACTAAAACATCGATGTTGATAATACATACCCCAAACCATCGATCTTTTTAAAATTCATTGTATTTAAACTTTTTCCCCCATTTCCTAAAACTGGTTTAGCAACTATTGAGGCGACATCGACAGCAAAATATCGATGTTCAAAATTAAAACATCCATATTAATAATACATCGCCCCCAAACCATCGATGTTCAAAACTAAAACATCGATGTAGGTAATACATACCCCAAACCATCGATCTTTTTAAAATTCATTGTATTTAAACTTTTTCCCCCATTTCCTAAAACTGGTTTAGCAACTATTGAGGCGACTTCGTAAACAAAATATCAATGTTCAAAACTAAAACATCGATGTTGATAATGCATACCCCAAACCATCAATCTTTTTAAAATTCATTGTATTTAAACTTTTTCCCCATTCCTTTAAACTGGTTTAGCAACTAGTGATTCTACATCGACAGAAAAACATCGATGTTTTTAAAATTCCGTGTATTTAAATTTTCTCCCCCCCCCATTTCTTAAAACTGGTTTAGCAACTATTGAGGCGACATCGACAGCAAAATATCGATGTTCAAAATTAAAACATCCATATTAATAATACATCACCCCCAAACCATCGATGTTCAAAACTAAAACATCGATGTTGATAATACATACCCCAAACCATCGATCTTTTTAAAATTCATTGTATTAAAACTTTTTTCCCCTTTTCTTAAAATTGGTTTTGCAACTATTGAGGCGACATCGAAAACAAAATATCAATGTTCAAAACTAAAACATCGATGTTGATAATGCATACCCCAAACCATCAATCTTTTTAAAATTCATTGTATTTAAACTTTTTACCCCATTCCTTAAAACTGGTTTAGCAACTAGTGATTCTACATCGACAGAAAAACATCGATGTTTTTAAAATTCAGTGTATATAAATTTTCTCCCCCCCCCATTTCTTAAAACAGGTTTAGCAACTATTGAGGCGACATCGACAGCAAAATATCGATGTTCAAAATTAAAACACCCATATTAATAATACATACCCCAAACCATCGATCTTTTTAAAATTTAGTGTATTTAAACTTTTTTCATCATTTCTTAAAACTGGTTTAGCAACTATTGAGGCGACATCGACAGCAAAATATCGATGTTTAAAATTAAAACATCGATATTAATAATACATCGCCCCCAAACCATCGATCTTTTTAAAATTCAATGTATTTAAACTTTTTCCCAATTTCTTAAAACTGGTTTAGCAACTAGTGATGCTACATCGACAGAAAAACATCGATGTTTTTAAAATTCAGTGTATTTAAACTTTTTTCCCCATTTCTTAAAACTGGTTTAGCAACTATTGAGGCGACATCGACAGCAAAATATCGATGTTTAAAATTAAAACATCCATATTAATAATACATCGCCCCCAAAACATCGATTTTCAAAACTAAAACATCGATGTTGATAATACATACCCCAAACCATCGATCTTTTTAAAATTCATTGTATTTAAACTTTTTTCACCTTTTCTTAAAATTGGTTTTGCAAGTATTGATGCGACATCGAAAACAAAATATCAATGTTCAAAACTAAAACATCGATGTTGATAATGCATACCCCAAACCATCGATCTTTTTAAAATTCAATGTATTTAAACTTTTTTCCCCATTTCTTAAAACTGGTTTAGCAACTATTGAGGCGACATCGACAGCAAAATATCGATGTTCAAAATTAAAACATCCATATTAATAATACATCGCCCCCAAACCATCGTTGTTCAAAACTAAAACATCGATGTTGATAATACATACCCCAAACCATCGATCTTTTTAAAATTCATTGTATTTAAACTTTTTCCCCATTTCTTAAAACTCGTTTAGCAATTAGTGATGCGCCATGGGATCCAATACATCGATGTTTTTTATGATACATCGACATCATGCAACATCGACATTATGAAACATCGACATGTCGCAACCTTAGTTTACACACACAGCTGTTTCTCTACCGTTTAGAGCTGTTTTGCTCAGTGCCTAACTAGTGGCGTACGTAACCAAATGCACGTTTACACCAGTGATGCGACACCGACAGCAAAACATCGATGTTGATAATACATCGCCCCAAAAACATCGATGTTTTTAAAATTCAGTGTATTTAAATTTTTCACCCCATTTCTTAAAACTGGTTTAGCAACTATTGAGGCGACATCGACAGCAAAATATCGATGTTTAAAATTAAAACATCGATATTAATAATACATCGCCCCCAAACCATCGATGTTTTTAAAATTCAGTGTATTTAAACTTTTTTCCACTTTTCTTAAAACTGGTTTAGTAACTATTGAGGCGACATCGACAGCAAAATATCGATGTTCAAAATTAAAACATCGGTATTAATAATACATACCCCAAACCATCGATCTTTTTTAAAATTTAGTGTATTTAAACTTTTTTCCCCATTTCTTGAAACTGGTTTAGCAACTATTGAGGCGACATTGACAGCAAAATATCGATGTTCAAAATTAAAACATCGATGTTAATAATACATCGCCCCCAAACCATCTATGTGTTTAAAATTCAGTGTATTTATAATTTCCCCTCATTTCTTTAAACTGGTTTTGCAACTATTCATGCGACATCGACAGCAAAATATCGATGTTTTTTATGAAACATCGACACCATGCAACATCGACATTATGAAACATCGACTTGTCGCAACCCTAGTTTACCCACACAGCTGTTTTTCTAACGTTTAGAGATGTTTTGCTCAGTGCCTAACTAGTGTCGTACGTAACCAAATGCACGTTTACACTAGTGATGCGACACCGACAGCAAAACATCGATGTTAAAAATTAAAACATCGATGTTGATAATACATCGCCCCAAAAACATCGATGTTTTTAAAATTCAGTGTATTTAAAATTTTTCACCCCATTTCTTAAAACTGTTTAGCAACTAATGATGCTACATCGACAGCAAAACATCGATGTTTTTAAAATTCAGTGTATTTAAACTTTTTTCCCTATTTCTTAAAACTGGTTTAGCAACTATTGAGGCGACACCGACAACAAAATATCGATGTTCAAAATTAAAACATCGATATTAATAATACATGTCCCCCAAACCATTGATGTTTTTAAAATTAAGTGTATTTAAACTTTTTTCCCTTTATATTAAAATTGGTTTTGCAACTATTGATGCGACATCGAAAACAAAATATCGATGTTCAAAACTAAAACATCAATGTTGATAATACATACCCCAAACCATCAATCTTTTTAAAATTCAGTGTATTTAAACTTTTTTCCCCTTTTCTTAAAACTGGTTTTGCAACTATTGATACGACATCGAAAACAAAATATCGATGTTCAAAACTAAAACATCGATGTTGATAATACATCGCCCCAAAAACATCGATGTTTTTAAAATTCAGTGTATTTAAATATTTCCCCCCATTTCTTAAAACTGGTTTAGCAACTAGTGATGCTACATCGACAGCAAAACATCGATGTTTTTAAAATTCAGTGTATTTAAACTTTTTTCACCATTTCTTAAAACTGGTTTAGCAACTATTGAGGCGACATCGACAGCAAAATATCGATGTTTAAAATTAAAACATCGATATTAATAATACATCGCCACCAAACCATCGATGTTTTTAAAATTCAGTGTATTTAAACTTTTTTCCACTTTTCTTAAAACTGGTTTAGTAACTATTGAGGCGACATCGACAGCAAAATATCGATGTTCAAAATTAAAACATCGATATTAATAATACATACCCCAAACCATCGATCTTTTTTAAAATTTAGTGTATTTAAACTTTTTTCCCCATTTCTTGAAACTGGTTTAGCAACTATTGAGGCGACATCGACAGCAAAATATCGATGTTCAAAATTAAAACATCGATGTTAATAATACATCGCCCCCAAACCATCTATGTTTTTAAAATTCAGTGTATGTATAATTTTCCCCCCATTTCTTAAAACTGGTTTTGCAACTATTCATGCGACATCGAAAACAAAATATCGATGTTTTTTATGAAACATCGACACCATGCAACATCGACATTATGAAACATCGACTTATCGCAACCCTAGTTTACCCACACAGCTGTTTTTCTACCGTTTAGAGATGTTTTGCTCAGTGCCTAACTAGTGTCGTACGTAACCAAATGCACGTTTACACTAGTGATGCGACACCGACAGCAAAACATCGATGTTAAAAATTAAAACATCGATGTTGATAATACATCACCCCAAAAACATCGATGTTTTTAAAATTCAGTGTATTTAAAATTTTTCACCCCATTTCTTAAAACTGGTTTAGCAACTAATGATGCTACATCGACAGCAAAACATCGATGTTTTTAAAATTCAGTGTATTTAAACTTTTTTCCCCATTTCTTAAAACTGGTTTAGCAACTATTGAGGCGACACCGACAGCAAAATATCGATGTTCAAAATTAAAACATCGATATTAATAATACATGTCCCCCAAACCATTGATGTTTTTAAAATTAAGTGTATTTAAACTTTTTTCCCTTTATATTAAAATTGGTTTTGCAACTATTGATGCGACATCGAAAACAAAATATCGATGTTCAAAACTAAAACATCAACGTTGATAATACATACCCCAAACCATCAATCTTTTTAAAATTCAGTGTATTTAAACTTTTTTCCCCTTTTCTTAAAACTGGTTTTGCAACTATTGATACGACATCGAAAACAAAATATCGATGTTCAAAACTAAAACATCGATGTTGATAATACATCGCCCCAAAAACATTGATGTTTTTAAACATCTTTTTTTTTTTTAAATTTAGTGTATTTAAATTTTTTTACCCCATTTCTTAAAACTGGTTTAGCAACTATTGAGGCGACATCGACAGCAAAATATCGATGTTTTAAATTAAAATATCGATATTAATAATACATCGCCCCCAAACCATCGATGTTTTTAAAATTCAGTGTATTTCAACTTTTTTCCCCCTTTTCTTAAAACTGGTTTTGCAACTGTTGATGCGAAATCGAAAACAAAATATCGATGTTCAAAACTAAAACATCGATGTTGATAATACATACCCCAAACCATCGATCTTTTTAAAATTTAGTGTATTTAAACTTTTTTCCCCATTTCTTAAAACTGGTTTAGCAACTATTGAGGCGACATCGACAGTAAAATATCGATGTTCAAAATGAAAACATCGATGTTAATAATACATTACCCCCAAACCATCTATGTTTTTAAAATTCAGTGTATTTATAATTTTCCCCTCATTTCTTTAAACTGGTTTTGCAACTATTCATGCGACATCGACAGCAAAATATCGATGTTCAAAATTAAAACATCGATGTTAATAATACATCGCCCTCAAACCATCTATGTTTTTAAAATTCAGTGTATGTATAATTTTCCCCCCATTTCTTAAAACTGGTTTTGCAACTATTCATGCGACATCGAAAACAAAATATCGATGTTCAAACTAAAACATCGATGTTGATAATACATACCCCAAACAATCGATCTTTTTAAAATTCAGTGTATTTAAACTTTTTTCCCCTTTTCCTAAAACTGGTTTTGCAACTATATATGCGACATCGAAAACAAAATATCGATGTTCAAAATTAAACCTTGATGTTGGTAATACATACCCCAAACCATGGATCTTTTTAAAATTCCGTGTATTTAAACTTTTTTCCCCATTTCTTAAAACTGGTTTAGTAATTAGTGATGCGACATCGGCTGCAATACATCGATGTTTTTTATGAAACATCGACATCGATATGGCATCCCTAGTTTACACACACATCTGTTTTTCTACCGTTTAGAGCTGTTTTGCTCAGTGCCTAACTAGTGGCTTACGTAACCAAATGCACGTTTACACTAGTGATGCGACACCGACCGCAAAACATCGATGTTCAAAATTAAAACATTGATGTTGATAATACATCGCCCTAAAACATCGATGTTTTTAAAATTCAGTGTTTTTAAATTTTTCCCCCCATTCCTTAAAACTGGCTTAGCAACTAGTGATGCTACATCGACAACAAAACAACGATGTTATAAAAATTCAGTGTAATTAAACTTTTTTCCCCATTTCTTAAAACTGGTTTAGCAACTATTGAGGCGACATCGACAGCAAAATATCGATGTTCAAAATTAAAACATCCATATTAATAATACATCGCCCCCAAACCATCGATGTTCAAAACTAAAACATCGATGTTGAGAATACATACCCCAAACCATCGATCTTTTTTAAATTCTGTGTATTTGAACTTTTTCCCCCATTTCTTAAAACAGGTTTAGCAACTAGTGATGCGACATCGGATCCAATACATTGATGTTTTTTATGAAACATCGACATCATGCAACATCGACATTATTAAACATCGACATGTCGCAACGCTAGTTTACCCACCCAGCTGTTTTTCTACCGTTTAGAGCTGTTTTGCTCAGTGCCTAACTAGTGGCGTACGTAACCAAATGCACGTTTACACTAGTGATGCGACACCGACAGCAAAACATCGATGTTGATAATACATCGCCCAAAAACATCGATGTTTTTAAAATTCAGTGTATTTAAATATTTCCCCCCATTTCTTAAAACTGGTTTAGCAACTAGTGATGTTACATCGACAGCAAAACATCGATGTTTTTAAAATTCAGTGTATTTAAACTTTTTCACCATTTCTTAAAACTGGTTTAGCAACTATTGATGCGACATCGACTCCAATACATCGATGTTTTTTATAAAACATCAATGTTTTGGAAACATCGACATCGATGTCGCATCCCTACTTTTCAAACCCTTCACCAAGGGCCAGTTTGGTCTGAAAGTATGTTCAATTTGCTGATTATAAAAATTATGCAACTTGGTTATTTTTTAAATTTTTATAACCGTACTTTTTTTATTTAAAAATAAAACATCGACAACGTAAAAACATCGACAAGAAAACATCGATGGTACAAAAACAATATCGATGTTTTTTGAAAAACATTCTTGATCGATGTTTTGAAAACATCGACATCGATCTCGCATCTCTAGTTTACACACACGGCTGTTTTTCTACCGTTTAGAGCTGTTTTGCTCAGTGAGTTATCTTCGTGTGTGTAACATAGTTGTCTTTGCATCAATTGGTTTTTTTCTATTGTGAACATGAGTGACCAAAATATCGCAATTTTAATCGCATTCATCCAAGAAAAGTCTGTTGTGTGGAACGACGGAATAACAGTAAAGCTAGATTTTACTCTCTGTTCATTCTCGGAGGATTGAGATGCATTCAAGGGTAAAGTGCCCACGGGATTTGGATTCCTCCCAAATGACTTTAAAAGCATAAAGTTATATAAGTTTAGAAATAAAAATATCCACGCTGACGCTAGTTACATAAGAGAAAATGCAAGTTTCGTAAGCAAGCAGATTAAAATAAATCTGAACACTGTCGAAAAATCGTAACACTCATTCAACATCGTTACATTTATGGCACAGATGAAAGATTAGCAGTCCGAAATAATTTTCTGAATCTGCTTGATGAAAGACGTAGGGAATCAAATGTTTTTGAGAAGAGGGAGTCAACTAGCTGAGGTTTGCATGTGGGCTCATACCTCAGGAATGGTTCTGACACCAGCATATAACAACAAATGAAATCAAATGGGAAAGCTGAATGTAAAAGATTAAAAGGGTGTTTAGTTCCCCAGCCCATACAAGATGGGCACTGAACGAACGAAGATAGGCCCATAATGCGGAAGAAAAAGAAACACGCCTGTTGTTATGTCCCGACACCCTGCGGACACGCGTTACACACCTCAAGAGGGAAGAGATATATGCCTTACTTTCAAAGAATTCACCCCGACCCCTGCATCACACCTGCTTCAGCACTCTCATTCAAGTTCAGTTTTAAACCAACACCCCGGTGATCTTCAGCGCATAAATCACCAAAACGATAGGTTCAGTTTCTACACCGTAATCCAGAGATGTCACTTCCCTAAGTGCTTTGCATCCTCTCGACAAAGAAACAGAAACATCCCCACAATGCATGCGTTAAGGTCCTAGAAAACTTCTTTCAGAAATCTGCGTGATTCCTCTTTTGCTTTCACATGCTGTATAATATTTAGAGTCATTGTTGGCAGTTAACTCTGGTCTATACTGACAATAGAAACTGAATGTTACTTATTTTACCTCTGAATTAGGGGGCAGGGGTCGGTTTTCTTGTTGTTGGTAAAAATATTTCAGGGAAATTTTTGTTTAAAGACTACTTTCAGTCGTGCTGGTTGATTTATGAATCGTTCGACCAGATTTGTACACTTTTGCACGTTGGAAAATAAAAAGTACTTGGGGCTTACTGTCCCCTAATCGCTACCGCTCGCCAACCCCTGGAATTGCTTACGCAGTTCTTTGGGATAGCTTCGCGATCAGAGCTCGCTCCGCTCGCCTCATCGGACACTAAAGTATTTATACGACACATTTTAGTCTAGCTTTATCACTATCATAGAAAGAATAGCATCATTGAGTGAATTTATTTGCAGTAATTTACAGTACAGTATTATATTATCTCAGATCTGGGATAATACAGTATGTACAACAAACAGTGCCAAAAAAATCTAACCTATAGTATGTACACATTGCAACTTTTGTAAGCAACTTTTGTCATTCTATGAGAGCAGTGAGAAAGTGAAAACCTTTCTGATGTAAAATCATTCCTAATCTAACCTATAATATTTACACACTGCAAACAGTAAGCAGCTTTTATCCTTTTCTGATAGCAGTGTACTAGAGAACCTTTCTGAAAATATTTTAGTTTAGCTTTATCATTATCACAGAAAGAATAGCATCATTAAGTAAATTAATTTGCAGTAAAAATATATCTGGGATAATATAGTATGCACAAACGCGGTGCCTAAAAATATCTAACCTATATTATTTACACGTTGCGAAGAGTAAGCAACTTTTGTCATTCTATGCGAACAGTGAGCAAGTGAAAACCTTTCTGATGTAAAATCATTGCTAATCTAACCTGTAATATTTACACACTGCAAACAGTAAGCAACTTTTATCCTTTTCTGAGAGCAGTGTACTAGAGAACCGTTCTGAAAATATTTTAGTTTAGCTTTATCATTATCACAGAAAGAATAGCATCATTAAGTAAATTAATTTGCAGTAAAAATAAATCTGGGATAATATAGTATGCACAAACGCGGTGCCTAAAAATATCTAACTTATATTATTTACACGTTGCAAAGAGTAAGCAACTTTTGTCATTCTATGCGAACAGTGAGCAAGTGAAAACCTTTCTGATGTAAAATCATTCCTAATCTAACCTATAATATTTACACACTGCAAACAGTAAGCAGCTTTTATCCTTTTCTGATAGCAGTGTACTTGAGAACCTTTCTGAAAATATCTTAGTTTAGCTTTATCATTATCACAGAAAGAATAGCGTCATTAAGTAAATTAATTTGCAGTAAAAATATATCTGGGATAATATAGTATGCACAAACGCGGTGCCTAAAAATATCTAACCTATATTATTTACACGTTGCGAAGAGTAAGCAACTTTTGTCATTCTATGCGAACAGTGAGCAAGTGAAAACCTTTCTGATGTAAAATCATTGCTAATCTAACCTATAATATTTATACACTGCAAACAGTAAGCAACTTTTATCCTTTTCTGAGAGCAGTGTACTAGAGAACCTTTCTGAAAATATTTTAGTTTAGCTTTATCATTATCACAGAAAGAATAGCATCATTAAGTAAATTAATTGACAGTAAAATTATATCAATTCGCAAAAAATCTCATTTTAAATTAGTAGCTCAACAGCATAGCAAAATACTCGATTTGTTGAGATTTGTAAACAAACTGATCGTTGCCAACAGCGGGAAAGAAATAAAGACTCTTTTTTTCCGCCACGCATAAGTGTTTTATATTATTATCTCTACTCTTATAAAAGGAAGTGTTTGTCTGTTTCTTGCCGCAAAATCCTGACGATTCTATGGCACTTACAGGAATGAGATTTGGCACACAGGCAGTCCAAATTTTTTGCAATTTTTGGGTCTCGGCGAATTTTAAAATTCAATCTTACGATTTTCAAATGAATTTAATAATTTTATTCTCCATCGGTTTTTTAATGCATTTTTTCCGAAAGAAATAATTAATTGGTAATTAACGTCGTACTGGAGCAACACAACGGTCTATTGATGGTCCGGGATCAATCCCTTAAGGGAAAGATCCGAGGATAACACTTCGTAATTTTGAACCACGGTCAGATGACGAAGCAACACCTGAGCTCGCACCCCACTCTCCAAGCTTCCACACCAACCCAACGTGAGGACTTTCGACCACGACAGATTTAAGGTGCACCAGCCGCATGTAGAGTTTTTTCGGGCAGATATTGAAATGGGTAAAGAGACAGTTCCTTTTAGAGGAAACATTCTGAAATAGTTTTGTATGCACACTTCACATGTCGTCACTCAAAGTGCAAAAGGCCGTATGTCAAAAATACCATTTTTTTTTCTTTTATTATAGCAATATATATGGCATTTTGTGATTTTCACCTAGTAGAAACATTTTTTATGTCATCAGCTGATACAATAAAAGTTGCAACCAAACGTAAATAATAACAATAGATTCAAATCACAAGGAAAAACTATTAGTTTTTTTTTTTTTTTGCTCTCCTGAAAAATGCAGTTAATAGACATACGATCTTTCGCATTTTGAATGACGATTTGCAATCAATTGTTTATAAAAACTGAAAATTTCTGTAACTCTCTAAGAAAAAATGCGTAAACAAAGAGCGTTTATTAAATGTTTTTAAAAACTTAGCAAATAAACCCTTAAGAGTTTTTGCGAATCAAATATTTAAAAATTTAACCATTAATGTCTAGTGAACAAAATTCGATTAATATTGAACAGGCCGCTCTAAGTCATATATATCCTTTGTTGATTTGGAAAAGAGGATACTACCCTACAATAATGAACCGGACAGCAAGATGTGATGGTATAAGGGAAATAATACATGCTTTAATAGAGGGATTGTCCCCCAATTGCTGCAATTACACTAGCAACCCTTCTGGGCATATTTTCAACAAGGTTTTTATTCGCAGCTATGGGTATTCGTGTCCATTCCTGCTGCAAGAATGTCGCCAGCTCAGCTATAGATTTCGGACGTGGTGCCCTAGTCCGTAAGCGTTGCTCTAACTTATCCCACCCACAACTGTTCTGTGGGGTTTAGGTTGGGACTCTGAGCAGGCCAGGGAAGACATTTAAGTGGGTCTACATTAAGAAAGTTCTCAAACTCTGATTCACGATTCACTATTTAGTCTGACTTGCAATTCCGCCTTTAACCAAGTTGACATTCATTTTGTTACTGGCCTTCGTCCATAAACTATTCATGTGACTAAAAACTCTTCCTGAGTTAGGTATTGCTCGCAGCGATGGACGGAATAAGAGACACAATTTTTATTAGCTCGATTAATTTTTCATGCTTTTTGAAGTATTCTGCCGATATTTCGTCATCTCTTTGCTCTATGTTCAGAGCAGGTAACACCCAATCGAAGCTCTGCATATTCATTGTATAACGCATCGATATCAATTTTGATTTGCAACATGTCGGGGGAAAGGATAACTGATTCCATGTTAATTCAAAACTTTATTTTGGTGTTCAAAGAAAGACATTCTATTTTGTTAAAAATGTTTCGTTAAATTCAAAGTTTTGTTTCAAATATGTAATGTTTCTCTCTTAAGAAAACAATTAGCATCAAATATCAATTCATTCTTCTCTTCTTTGGACAATTTCGGTAAAGTGGATCTTACATTATTGCCAACGAATCAATCTGTTAATCGATATTATGATTGATTTAATAAGCTGCCCATTACAGGTAACCCATGTATAGCACGGTACAAGTCCCACAAATTTTGATAATGTGTACTGTGCTATATGGGAATCGTGTTATAGGACGCTCGTGCTATATAGAAACCGTGTTAACCAATACTCAGAGGTCAGATATACTTGATAATGCGTACCGTGTTATATGGAAATCAAAGGACTGTTATATGATTTATATAGAAACCACAATCTTCATGAAAATATATTAAACCGTGTGGATTTGTATTGGGCATACACATAAGAAAGACAGATGAACAGACAGACAGGACAGAAAAGAACAGACAGACATATGCGCAAGAGGCAGATTTGGCATCCGAAGGGTCCAAAACGGATAGAAAACTTAAAATGTGTCGAAAATATTCAATGTATATTTACAAACAAACACTCCATTCTTATTTATATAGATTACCATTGTTGTTGTAAATCATGTAAAACGAACCTAGGCGTGTTATATGAGGGATACCACAATTTTGCTACCGTGTAATAGAGAATCCGTGTTATAGAAGTACCGTGTTATACGATGGTTACCTGTATTTTGTCAACATCTAACGATAAGCATGAATCACTATCCAATTCACGAACACCGTAATCAAGTAGAGGTCGGACATTATGGAGAAATAATATCGTCGTCAAAAGTGTGAAACCACGTTAAGTCGAAAAAATTTGATTTCGCGTTGTTCTATAAACATGCGCAGTAAAATCATCTGCATCTGTCTCGTCAATTTTTACTTTTCCAACTAGATACTCAATATACTCAGGATAGTGGAGGAACGGATGTATGATAGACGTTCAACGGATGGGCACAAATTCATGTGTAATAAATAGAAAGAACTATTTTGGAGTGTAGGTGATATTGGTCGATAGTTGTTGGCAATCGTAAGTTTGACTTCACCTAACTCTTATGCCAGGCCTGTTAAGAACAAAAATTGATGGTGTGTATTGAAGGATTTTAATCAAATAATATTACCAGATACTTTGTAACTATAAATTTTTTAATCTAATACGTATAATCAAAGCAATATTGCAAAAGGGCACTTTTCACGGAAACAGTGGCAGGGTCTTGGGAAATCGATTGTGGTATTTGAAGGGTAAAGAGTTGTCCAAAAATGACTACATCAGTACCATGACGATGACCATTCTTGCATTCCCTCCCGAAGACAAATTCTGACTGTAAAGCGGCATTGCATTAGATGCCTCTGTATCTACTGTTGTATGGTATGGAAACGTATATCTTGGTAGACGAGTAGAGTATATCGTCACTAAAAGAATAATGTCTTCTACCAGGAACAGCGGATTGCGAATTATTTAGTCAAGTCAACATCTAACTTAAAAACAGTTCTCTCAAGTACAGAAAAACAAGGTATCTGTTCTTCAGGCAAAGAAAACACTGCTATGAAATCTGTGAAAGTAGGCCTAAGTTACTGAATGACCTGAAACAAGTAGTGGGAAAAGAATTAAAAAGAAACTTTCGCTGCGTAATATGAAACCTGATCCTAAACGCATTTTGGTTCCCCTCTTTTGCTCTGACCACAAAACAAATCTCAGGAAGGGAGCTTAGCATGACTCGTGGCATTGATTTCACTCTTCCTAGAACGTTTTTATGACTTAACTACAGATCCCCTGCCGCGTGTCTCCACCCCAGGCAGGGGTCCGCTCCACGGTTCCCCTATGTGGCTTTTCTGTAAGTGAATGGACAGTTTGGGGATGTTGACACCTGACCTTATCTAAGCAGCTGTGAGGGATAAACATTTTGCAATGGTCAGAGCGGGGCGCACGGTCTGGGTCAAAGCAGGGAATAGTTTTTACAGTTTCGTGTTCATTCCTTTGGCAGTTTTATCATTTATTAGGACGTCAGGGATTCCATTAGCCTGTTAGCCTCCCAATACTTTCAAACAATCCAATCAAGATATTTAAAAGTGAGGGGTGCGTGTTGAAGTGATTTCTGTTCACATCACGTTCAAAGTGGTGTTGTATCCTATGCGGATGTGTCTTGACCGAACATCGACTGGAACCCCAGCAGGTGGAATAAAGAGGGAAGCTTTGGGTTGGTGCTAGGGGTAACGGAATATGCACTTTGTCACTAAACGTCCTAAAATGGCACTTACTTTACAAATTCGATCATGAATAATCCGAAAACCAACTTTGAAAACCACAAAAAAAAGTTTAATTTAAGCGTAATAAGCGATTAAAAAACGCGTCCAAAGTCACGTGGCTGAAAACGGAGCATGGTGTGACGTCATCGTACATGAAATCTCGCGCTACATTCGCCGGCTACATGTTATTTCAGGTTGCTTTCATTGATTTTACGTTAATTGCACGATAATTTTATTTTTTAAATAATTGTGTTGAATTACAGTCTTTACATTATTATTGTTTGTTTGTGCCATGTTTTCTTTTCTGGAAAACCATCCAGATTTTATGGGAGTAGAAATGAAAGGTGTAAAAGCGAAGAGATAAGATAATATTTTATACAATATATTTATTTCTTTTAAAAAATGTATTTTTATATTGCTTAAAAAGAGTAGCGCTATTATCAAAAAGTTGCACGTAAGAAAATAGAATATTAATAGTTGTTCTTTTCCTTAATGAGTAACACAATTCATTCTGAAATAGATTTTTTATATAGATAAAAAATTAGAATAGACGAGAATAGAATCAAATAAGAGCTTTATATTAGGAAAATAATTTAAAAGTAGATTAAAATTATAGGGGTATAAAAATAGTGAATTTTGAAAGCAAACTTAATATTAATTTTCTGCGTTAATTTTATAGCACAACTATTTTTGTTAGTCAATGAACAATAATTTTTAAAACGTATTTAAGAGGTAATACGTAATGTACTAAAGGATTATCCAAAAATAACATGTGTAAAGAAACTAGTTGCAAGAAATGCAACTGCATTAAATATTGAACATAACATTTGGTAGTCCAACATTTTAAACCATGAAGAAGGTAGTGTGATAATTTGATTGAAATTGCAAGAAATTTCATAAATTATGCAAATTAAAAAGAAAATTCGTAATTGTTTAAAAATATTTGTTTTAATGCAAAACGAGTGAGGTTTTAATGATTTAAAAAAAACTGAATTCCCTCCCCATCAAATAATTCCTAATTTTCAGGGAATCCATTGGAGAAAAAAAAAATTCACTTTTAGTTACTTGCTCTCCATGGCATGAAATAAATGTCTAATATTTTTTGTAATTTGTTCTGGTAGCTTTCTTTTAACAATGCTTCAAACACATCTTACATCAATGTGCTAAGTTGGTTTTTGAAGATTATTTCCAATGACGCAATATATATATTAAACATATTTATCTTCCTTCATACAATGTATATAATTCATAATTATTTTTTATACATTTGAAAATGAGCTAAAAGATTTTAAAATGTTATGCAATATTTTTCTAAAATATTAAAATTACAGATACGATCCGCATTAGTGTATTATTATATGTATATTTTTTACTTATTAGATCTTATTAGTATGGAGATAATGCCATAGGTTATGATCAGGTATAAAGATAAGGAAACATATGCACCGTCAAACGAACTTGTTCATCTTTTGGTACAACAAAATATACTTTATTTGGTATTTAATCGTTGAATTATGACACAACGGAACGATACAATATTTGTAATCTTCCCTTTAACTCTTTTCGAATCTTCCATTGCTGAATTAATCAAAATTCTGTAAAAATACGTTTACTAGAAAGATAGGCATAGAAATAACACAGTTCAATGGACGCTCGATGAGAAAATCGTGTACGATGACGTCACAGGCAAGAATCGCAAGGCCGACTAAAAAGACAGACCCCGAAATTAACGGCGAGAAAGAAAGTCACGTGACATTCTTAGTCGATCTCCGCTCGTTGAATCAATTACATATCGTCGTTGCGCGGAAGATACCCGATATGTGGCATTTTTGTTTTTCGAAACTCAGGTTATTTGCGCCTTTTACAAAAGAATATTCATAATATGCACACTAAATGTCTATTTCAGTAGATGATCCAGAAAAAATACATGAAATATTACCAGCATTTGCCTAACTTTTCAGACAGCGCACTGGTGTTTTTTGTAATATGTTTTTGCAATCCTTATATAAATAATATGCCTGATAAAAAAATTTGGATGTTACAAAAGGAAACGTAAGAAAAATAATCATAAATTTAAACATTTTAATAGGGCTTGTAGCAACAGGGATGAACTCTTTAAATTGCTTATATTCATCCACATATTCTTCACCAATATCTTCCTTATAAATTTTTTAAATTGTTTAGTAGCCTCACAAAGTAAGGTTTTGTTACAGTCCTTGCATTTTGCATTTTGTCTCCAAACATTCTCCCTGAGTCATTAAGGAACTCTATATTTTGGCAAGGTTCGTTTTTTGCAAAATACTCTCATAAGTTGTTGGTGGTAGATGGTCAGACAGCTGGATCACTGTCGAATTCTGTAAGAATTTTTTCAGTAGACGTAGACTCATCAACAGTAGGATTAATATCCCAAACAGTCTCTTCCTGTGTGATTGATGTGGATTCATCTTGATTGATAATTTGTTCATCCTCATGAGGAGCTACACTTTCAGTTTCACTTCTTCCTGCAGCAATTGGGCGAACTTGAAAAAATTTGTCCAATAATGTATTAGTGGATTGTTTATTTTCTCACACTAGAGTGCGAAAATAAACAATCCAGAAAAGTTATTAAACTTTTCTGCCTTTCTCTTTCTTTTTGAAGACCCTGATGAATTCGTCCTGACATTGGAAAATATTGAATTAAAAAGGAAAAAAACATTTCAGAAATTAAAGATTAAGTATTTATTTAAATTGACGAAAACATGCAAGCATTTGTTTCTAAATAAGAAAGTAAAATCACTTATCTTTCCAAAAATAATTTCTAAAATAAAATTATTTGCGTAAGTGCCAGGTCCCGGGTTAATAATTAAAATTATTTGCGATATAAAGAGTAAACTAATAAATGTTTCTGTAACCGATAATAACAATTTCTGGTTTTTTTCTGTGGTTTTATTCAGTTTATTTCACAATTATTCTTTTAAATGTAAGATTTTTTTTACAACCAATCAGAAAGCTTCTTTCATTCACAAACCTGAAAAGTTATATATGATTGGCTAAACTGGATAGATTTGATTAACTAGTTGGAACATCCGACCAAACTCCGTAGCCGTACATAGAAATGTTACGGGGTTCAGTTACATCGTTACCGTTACATTGTAATAAAGTTTTAGATTTTTATTTTCCTTTTCGAAAAAAATTGTTGAAAAAACATTCCAGAAAATATGAAAAGTTATTTTTGTTTAAAATTTTTAGATACTTTTGAAATTTAGAGGCCCCCTAAATTATGGGTGCCCTAGGCCCGTGCCTCACGGGCCTAATGGTAAATCAGGGCCTGGCTAGAACTGTAAGTGCAACTGGTGGAGATCTAGTATCCGCTATGGTAGTCGCCAAATTAAATTTTTACGCCAAATAAAGATGGCAGCCAATCTAAGCAAATCCAAGCTGGACGCTCAAAATCCGGACTTTTTTCTAAAACTTCTTCGGCGTTTTTTTTTTCTCACTTTTTTACATCTTGCCGACAATTTTCAAAAATCAAGGAGTTAAACCTGGACCTAATTGATGAACGGACATGTTTAGGGTAAATATCACACAGAAAAATTAGAAGATTTACAAGTGAAATTTGTTCTTTTGCATTGAAAAGGTTTTTTCCTTTTTTAAAAATTATTCCTACTTATATATCTTGATATTTTACTTTACTTTTTAAAACGCTACTTGCAAACGCAATACAACGAACGAAGCATTGTAGAATTCTTTCTGAATAGGGTTAAGCCTTAAAACTGGTTGAAAAGTGCGAAAACTGAATCCACTGCCATAACAAATCAATTAAAGGGAAGTCAGCAACAAAATGGTAACTTACAATCTGCAATTTCAAAAATCAAATTCAATCCATGGAGAAAAATAGCGTTCCACATCAACTGCACATTCAAATATTCAAAGAAAAACCAAATTTAAATCAATAAACAAAACAAAAATATTGTAACTTACAATCTTCAATTTCGAAATAATAATCAATCCAGTGTGAAAAATTCCACAGTCCAAAATTTCCGACACAAGGAGCAAAAATTAAGAAAACAGGGATAAAAACAGCGGTACAACAATTCCAAATAAAATTACTCCGTTCGTTCTATTTTTTAAAAAAAGGTGGAAACGGGCATTTTCTTCCTAAAGGCAGGTTGACACGCTACGATAAATCGTAACGATGTGATTAACAAATTTATTGTTCCAATAAATCGAAAGAGTGAGTATTGTTTACACGCTACGATAAATCGTAACGATTTCTTGTCAAATATTCGTTGTCGACCGCTAAATAAGCTTTTGCCATGGAGAAATGTGTTGTTGTTATATATCGTTTGTTTAGCGAGAAAAGTGAAAAAGTCGCGAAGACCAAGAACAAAGTGGAGCCGCCAGTGGTTGCTAAAGAAAAGGGAATTCTCTCATGTAAAATTATTGAAAGAATTGAGAAATGGACCAAATGACTGGCGAATTTATTTGAGAATGGACTTATTTTCAGTTGTTAAGGTTAGTTTCTCCGTTTATTGCGAAAACTGATACTGTTATGAGAAGAGCGATATCTGCGCACGAAAAACTAGAACGAACTATTCGACACAACCTTTCTGATGCAGATGCAAATGCAAACGGAGTCATGTCGTAGCGAGAAATGGTTGTCACTTGTTTACAATTTCCAACATATCGTTACGATTCGCAGAAATTGATGCCGCCCGGCATCAACCATAAAATCCAATTCCAATTAATCGCTACAATGTCCTGTTTACACCCAACGATAAATCGTAACAATTCGATCGTTACGATAAATTGCTACAATTTATCGTAGCGTGTAAACCGGCCTTAACGTTGTAATATCATTAGGAAAAACTTTAGGGTTGCCATAAAAATGAGTAAAACTGAAATAAAAAACAATAAAAACCACATTTGGCAATAATTCGTCCAAAAGTTGTAACTTCGAATACATTACATACCATCCGTTCACCATGCAAATGGTCGTTGTTTACTCGTCTCGTAATCCAAGGCGTGCTACTAAGTGGATCACGTGATATTCTGGTTTCGGGGGCTGTCTTTCTTGTTGGCCTTGCAAGAATCGTCAGCGACTCCAGTTTTTCGCGGAGCAATTTAAAAAGAGTTTTAAACATAATTAATGTCGTCAGATTTCAGTTTAAGTGGCATTTTCCCATGTAGTTTTTCATGCTCTTCTAATTCAAAATGAATTTGAAAATCATGCATATTGTCCACCACCAACACCTCCTTCAAACGAGGCAAATCAACCTGCTATAGAACAGGTTATGTCGTCACACAACTTGCCCATTGAGTCTTCACCTCGTCGAACCAGCGTCTCCAGACACCAATAAGCCTAAATGCACGCTATGCACTTCTGACACTTAATTTTCGCTCTTCTGGCTTATATTTGGTTAATTTTTTTCACTTATAATTTATATTAAAGCAACTTGTGTTATCATGGTGAATAAGTATTGTATTCCCAAGTGCCGTGGAAATTATATTGGCACGCCACACATTTCGATATTTGGATTTCCAAGGAATGAAGATCTCCGGTTACACAGAGGTTATCTGCAATTCCAGGATATACAAGTTACTGAATTACTTTACATACATTACATATAAAAGTAAGTAATCTTTATTTCTATTGGAAAATAATCATATGAAAACAATTTGTATCGTTATAATTTTGCAAGTATCACTTAGTTATGAGCAAATTTATAATTAAGCACTTTAAAAGCAGGTATTTAATACCAGACAAGTAACATATAAATAAATAGGTAAATGTATAATGAAGACAGTAAGATAAAAAATAAGTGAGAAATGTATAATTGTATGGTGTAGTATATGTGCAATGTTTATAATGTTCTTTAAAATATGTGTTTTCAAATTATTTAAAAACTAAGAGGTGTTTTAGCACGTAACGTAATGTATAAATATCATTTTTAGCTGAGTACAAATTTGCAGAATACAAGTATACTTAAGTCCAAAAATTAATGCTTTTCTGTTACTAACAAATTCTTTTTTTACATTTACTATGGGGCTCTGACCCCTGCTCGCTTTCGCTCGTCAAACCCCGATGATTGATGAGAAATCATATTAAGTTCGCTTAGCGAACTGTACTTTTCAACAATGAGGTGGAGGTTATTGCTTCACAATCCATTCCCATTTGGATCGATGCTGGATTGATTCCAGACCCTCTAGTACGACTTTAATTGAAGGTTCCCTTCCCATTGCGAATTTTAAAATTTAGTCTAGAACATTTTTAAATGAAATTTAATCATTATTGAATGCTACAGCATAGAAGAGATCACAGATTCTAAATTTATTGTTTTCGTTTCCGTTTTGATTTCGCTCGGATTTTTCTGCAAGACAATAAAAAAAATCTGTCAACCGGAGTTAATTAGTTCTTTTTCTACCTCCTAGACCGTTAAAGATAGAGTAAAAATTTCAACGGATTTGAATTCTGCAGAAAATTTTACACCCGAATAATACCTTATATCACGGTGTTGCCGGGCTAGACACGCAGTGGCTAGTATAATATATTAATGAAAGATTCTTTAGATAATTATTATTTATACATTTTAAATTTAGATAATTAAATTCTTAACATGAAATACAATTTATATTACTATATAAGTTAAGTAGATTCCTTGTCTCTTCAGGTATTGTATGGTAAGGTATTGTATTGAAGAATTAAAACATGAGTATATTTTAACAGGTGAGCTTCAAACAGACGTGTTAAAAGATCGCTTTGGGAAATATAGACCTATTAGCAGGTTCAAATTATAATATTTCTATAACACAAGTTTTTGAGACTGAAAATAAGTTAAGAGTACAGAGTCTGTCAAGTATTTTAATGAGAGAACCAGAGGGTGATCAGTCAATTACAGGAACATACTTGTTTGTGTGATATTGACAGTTTAGAACATTTACTGTCAGTTACAGTTGAAGATTTAACTAATTATCAAACTATGAGTCCTCTTTTAACTTATGTATCAGGTTATTTTTGTCGTATAGCTCTCTCAAGAGAATCAAAATATGTTATTTTGCAGAAACATAATTTTAATGGACGCTGATTTAAAAATTGATGATTGATTTAAATTAATTAAAACCTAAGTCAGAGGACAGTTAAAGCATCCATGTTAAGATATAATTTTTTTATAATTTTAAATGCTTGCATAATTATTGATAAGTTAGTTACACAGTCAAAACAAACTGTATTCTTAAAAATGTAAAACCAACGTTCTGTTCTTGTCGGTTTAACATTTAGAATTTTGTATTCCAATGAAATATTCATAGAAACAGGTGGTTGTCCTTGTAATCACTTAGGGGAAAATATAATGAAATGCATACTTTGATCTGCTTCAAATATATTATTAAAAAATTTCTGCAAAAATAAAAACGATAACTTAATTAAACAAAAAGGAAGTGCAAACTTCAAGCGTTTCAAAAATAATTATTCAATTTCTCTAACAAATAACTTTTAATTATGAATATGCATCATCGTTATTATAAAGAGTGATTTGTATGTATATAAAATCATTTAGTTTTCTTACCTAAATTATTTGTATTCTTTCTTCTATGAATCATTATTTAAATGTTACAGCTATTGATTAAAAATGCAGTTTCTGCATTATATTTTGTTTGTGTAAAAACCAATGAATAATTTATTTGAAACTGTGATTTCATATTATTCTTCTCATTTCTTTTTAAGTTTCTTTATATTTAAGTATCAGAAGACTTTCTTTTCAATGCTAATTAAAATAGAAACCTTTTTGTTTATGTTAAAATTCACTAAAATACACATTATCAAATTTATTTTATATTGATCTAAGTTTTCAAAATACATATTAAGATTTATTGAAATTTCACGTTTACAATGTTATCTAAAAAAATCTAATATACTTTGCTCTTTAATTAGCTGATGTCACCAAGTTAAATTTATAATTAGCTGCATTACTATTTGTTTTAATGTAAGGTTCAATATATATATATATATATATATATATATATAAATCGACGCACCAAGATTCATTCGATGCTTTGAAATTTCTTATGCAAAAATGTTTTGACCAAATATGCAAATGATTAAAATTTGGTGTCCAATGAATGAATAGTGCGATCTCCAGCGCATCGGAACTGCGCATCCAGCACATGAATATAAGGAGTTGTTCTTGAACTGTTGCTAAAAATTTCTTCTGCATTGCGATTTAGGATACTTTCAACGACTGAAAAAATGCCTCGCCGCAGGATTCGAGCTCATTACGAGCAACTTTCAGAGTTTGAAAGAGGTCGTATCATTGGATTGAAAGAGGCAGGTTGGGCAAATCGGAGAATCGCTCGTCATGTGAGTCGAAGCGATGCGGCGATTAGAAGATGCTGGCAAGAGTGGGTGGACAATGGCAGATTTCAGCGGCGTCATGATGGTAGCGGTCGACGTAGGGTCACAACAGATAGCGAGGACAGAGTAATTGTCAGATCAGCTGTCACAGCGCCTGATTCATCGCTATCAACCATCAGTCATGCGATGGTTGATAGCGATCCTGCTTTCACTATTGCACGCCACACGGGCCCTCAACAAGGAGTTATGGTCTGGGGTGCCATTTCCCTTGATATCTGGACCCCTTTGGTCATCATTAGAGGTGCACTTAGTGCACAGCGGTACGTTGACGACATTCTGAGACCTGTTTTGCTACCGTTCCTTTCGCAGTACCCTGGGCTTATTTTTCAGCAAGACAATGCCAGACCACATACGGCACGTGTTGCTATGAACTGTCTTCAAGCTTGTCAAACACTTCCTTGGCCAGCCAGATCACCAGATCTCTCTCCCATCGAGCAAGTCTGGGATATGATGGGAAGGTGACTGCATCCGGTAGGGAATGTTGATGACGTAGTCCGACAATTGGAGCAAATTTGGCAAGAAATACAGCAGGAGACCATTCGGGAGCTTTAACGGTCTATGCCACGCCGTGTGGCTGCTTGCATCCAAGCTAGAGGCGGGTCAACACCTTATTGAGCTCGTTACTGTAACTCTGAAATAAATCATTCAATTGTTGTGAAATTTTAATCATTTTCTATTCTGTACATACTTTTCCTATCCACCAATTTTTGTCTCCATCGGACAACTTCTTCTTGGTGCGTCGATTTTTTTGCTCGGAAAGCATTTCAATCGTTGGAGTAATGCAGAAACGTAGCGATTTATCCGACGTCCAAAAGGGCATGGTTATTGGCTTTCGGACCAAGGGTGGAAGCATTTCGAAAACGGTTGATTTTGGGAACTGTTCGCGTGCCGCCGTGGTTATACCGTGCATGGCAAAATAGCACTATCCAAAATCAGCGGCGTGGCACATGTGGGGCACCACGGGCTATAGATGACAGAGGCGAACGAAGGCTACGGAGATGCGTTCGGGCGAATAGACGTGCAACTGTTGAGCGACTGACCACCCAGATGTACCAAGGGGCTACCAAGAGTGTATCCTCAACAACGGTTCAGCGAACAATGCTGCACATGGGCCTCCGCAGCAGACGCCTGGTTAATGCACCTATGCTGTCTGCTGTGCATCGGCGACGAAGGCACACCCAGTACCGCAACTGGACGTCCACAGAATGGCGACAGGTGGCTTTTTCCGATGAATCACGTTTTATGCTCCATCGGACAGATGGACATTAGCGTATAAGGCGTGAAACGTCTGAAAGCAAACACTCTGCAACAATTGCCATGGATCCTCAACAGCGTAATCTAGCGCAGCTGGCCACGACACTGGTGTCGGCATGGCTCAACATCCCAGTGAACACCTTCAGAAACCTAATTGACTCTCTTCCTGCACGTCTCGCAGCGGTCCGCTCTGCCAAAGGTGGTTATTCTGGCTTTTGACAGGTGGTCACATTAATGTGAGGGGACTGTGTATATATATATATATATATATATATATATATATATAAACTAAGTAACTCTTTATCCTAAAATATAAAGAAAAATTTCCCTACTATAGATTTCAGTGTGCTTTTGTTTTATAGATAGAGGCTAAGAAAACCCCCTTTTTAAAAGTAATTTGTTGAAATGGTAGCCTTTATTTACAGTAGAGAGTTTATTGAATAATTATGTCTGGGATTCTACCAAAACCTGCAATTTCCCTGTAGGTAAACCTACCTTTTTTTTTTTACAAGCCTTGCTTAGCAGCAAAAGTGCCACTTATTCAAACAACAAATATTCCTTTGGCAAAATATATAAGGTGTTGAAATACATATTTCTACTTAATTTTTAATAAATATATCCTTCTTTGTATAGTTTAGTAAAAATATAGAAATATGCAGTAGACGGTAAGTTGTAGTAAAAGTAAGTTTAAAGTAAGTTGAGATTTACCTAGCGCAAGAGTCAATACTTAGTGACCTAAAATGTACAAGACTCAAATGGTTAGTTGTGTATACTCTAGGCTGATTCTACATGGCCCAAGTTGGGCTAAGTCACGAAGCCGGTACTTTATAGGGATGCGACATCGACAGCAAAACATCGATGTTGATAATACATCGCCCAAAAACCATCGATGTTTTTCCCCCATTTCTTAAAACTGGTTTAACAGCCTCAAACATTAATGTTCGCCGGAAGGAGGAAGATTTAATTTTTCATTTGCCGTGTTTATTTATGTATATAACTAAGACTTTTTTTAGCTGTCAAAACAAAGTCATAAAAATTAATAATACCAATTAGCAAATCTTTTATTTTCAAATTGAATGATATAAAAAATAATACAATATTTGACATATGTACTACTAACTAAAAGTATAATTAGTATATTAGGTATTATTAGGTAGGTAATTAGAAATTAGTATATAAGGTATTAGTATACGTATTAGTATATTAGTAGTATTAGGTATTTTGTATAATTACGTAGGTATATATATATATATATATATATATATATACATAACAATAACTATTGTTAGTTATTATTAATTATTTATCAACTTATGGGGGAAAACACAACAAACTTATATTTTATTTACAGTTTGTAAAAAAAAGAATTTTGTTAACTTTCTCCAGCTTAAGCCGACTTCTTTTTTCACTAACTATCCCACCAGTTAGGGAAAAAACTTTCTGATGTCACCATTAGACAAATACTTAGTTGCATGGTTATTTTTATTATATTTTACAACGGTGCTTTTTTCATTCGAAAATAAAACATGGACAATGTTAAAACATCAATGTTAAACAAACATCGGCTCCAATAAATTGATGCAAATTCCATCGATGTCGCATCCTTAGTACTTTGGCCTCCTGTAACTACTCAGAAATAGGAAGGGGTAAAAGGCTCACTAAACAGAGACAGTTTTTTCGCCTACTCGCTCAGATGACGTCCGCTCGGGACACGTAACCGCTCAAAATTACGAGGTGTTGTCCTAAAAACTTTTCCTTCGGTATTGATCCCGGACCGCCACTAATCGCGCCCATTGTGTTGCACAAGTTCGACGTAAATTCAACTTCCGTCAAAGACCCACTTCTAAACACCGACCAACCGGTATAGTGGTTAAGGTGTTAGCCTCTAGATCGGAAGGTTCCTGGTTCGAATCCGGGTCTGGGCATGGATGTTTGTAAACGTATGGTGTAGAGGCGGCTGGTGCACCTTAAATCTGTCGTGGCCGAAAGTCCTCACGTTGGGTTGGCGTGGAAGTTTGGAGAGTCGGGTGCCAGTTCAGGTGTTGCTTCGTCATCTGACCGTGGTTCAAAATTACGAGGTGTTGTCCTCGGATTTTTCCCTTAAGGGACTGATCCCGGACCGTCGTCAATAGCCCGTTGTGTTGCTCTAGTACGACGTTAACTAAAATTACCATTACCCACTTCTAAACAAAATTGCCAATGGTGCTAGGCGATCTCTACTTTGTTTTGAAGTGGATATATATATATATATATAATTCTCTTACGTGGCACGCACAAAAGACGTTATTTGTTACCGCGTTTTGGCAACACTGTACGATTGTTTGTTTACCACGAAGCCTCACGCCTCAATTGAATTTATAGCGTTATCGACTTAAATGTTATTGAAAAAAAATGAATATTAGTCGAGCTGTTGCAGCTTACAAACCACATGCTGGGTATTCGATTTCCAAAGCAGCGCTCACATTTCGAGTCAAAATTTGCTAAAAATTTTCATTTGAATTCCAAATTGTTCGAGTTCTGATTCCAGAGGTACTGAAAAATTTTTCTGTAGTACAACTAATTTATATTTGAAAAACATTTTTTTGGAATATTACATTTTGTAAATAATGTCTCATTGATGCGAGCGAAGCGTTCAAGGTTATATTTCGATTTTATTTTTTTCATACTTTAATTTAGCTAGGCCTACCGACCCCTGTTATTGTGATATGCCTTTTCCTCGCCTCCTCTTGTGGCGCTTTGAATATTTTTGGTGAGTCGAGGGACGTGGGTCATGCATGTGACTATGAAGTCTTCAGAATCTGGAAGGGGTGTAACCGAAAGATTCATTCGTATTAATTTCCTCATTTGACTCTCATGGTTGTCACGAGTTTCAAAAGCACTGTGCAAATTGGCGACAAAAGTCATTATTTCTTCCGACAGGAGTGTTGAAAGTTGAGATTGGGTCGAAAGTAATTTTGTCCTGATCACCCAACCTGCCAAGAGGAAACAATGGTGAATTGCTGCTAATTGCTTTTAAAGACTGTTTTGATTGATGGAAGCGTGAGCTGTTTGTCATCGTACTCTCCTCCTTCCAATGCCACACTCAATAATAAAAGAGAGAGTACCCTACTGATGTATGAAAAGATAATGAACTGTTTTCCGTACCCATATTAATGATATAATTAGACTGGGCAGATGGATTATGTGGAAATGAGCGCGAGTAGGCGTTATGGAAATAGGTTGCTGCTGAGTGGTAAAATTATTAGACATGGGTTATTCCGATAACAATTTCAACGTGTTTCATGTTCAAGTGCCCTGGTCATTGGTAATACAAAATACATACTACGTAGATGCAATTTCTTTACTTGTACGTATACCAGGTCCCTTGCACAGAGGTGTTAGTCATGTGCTTTTGACTTTTTGTTTGACATGATTATCTACAAGGACACGTTTCGCAAGTCAAAGTTAAACCGCGGACCAATGAAAATCCCATGATCGAAAACCGTATTCACAATTCTTGATCTGAGGTTTAAACTGCGTTCTGTTAATAGATTTTGATCCTCCGAAATCGGTGGATTAACTCGGAATGTTAAGCAGATCACAAAAATGCGACTCTTTTAAAGACACTTTTGAATCACGGTTCTTACCTGTTATTGGAAAATCAAAATAACTTATTTGGTAGCAGTGATCGTTGGAATAGTCATTGGAAGTATCGGTGATGCGGCAACCATGACTACGATATTGATACTGCTACTGCTGCTGCGATCGGTGATTGCGACACCGGGATCAGTGATTCGGTAGCAGTGAAAACTGTAACTGAGTATCGGTGATTTGGTAGGGGTGACAGCTGGTCTATCGCGATTTTCTCGATATAGTTTGGTCCTCTGATGGATTCGGGTTTCTCTAGGGGATTAGAATTTTTAACCGGATGCTAAAGGAGGCTACATGACACATCAGGCTGTCGCGCATTTTGCTAAATAAATCAGAAGCTCAAAAGTTGAAAGGAAAGTTAAAAAGAAAACGTTTTTATAATTCGCTATTTTAAATGACAAATTAATTATTGTTCTTCAACTATCTCTGATTATTTATTTAGTTATACTTTTATTTAAAGAACACATAACTTTTTTTACCCATGGTTCTCGGAGAGGGTTTTCAAGTCGTCCGGTGTAAGAAAAAAATATATAAAGATGTAGGAATACTAAACAACGATAGTTGTCTACTAGTCTGGAAAGAACTCATTACAAGAGCAACGAGACTGGTAGGAGTCAGTTGCATTGTAGTAGGAATGCAAGGCAAGACTGTCACGAGCCAGTCACATTCCGGTATTCAGTTACGAGAAAATTAATAGAACAGACACTTTTTCCCCTGGACGCCATTGAGGGCTGACGTATTTTTTCCGAGCAGAGACGACTGCTGCAGATAATGACGGAACTGTTTTAAAATATAACTCAACTGTACATAATAATTGTGGATATTTATTCATTAAATGTCTGCACCTTCGATTGTGTCGGAGTTGGAATGTCTTCTCGCATGGGACGATCATTGCAATATGTTGGCTTTTCTCGCGTAACAAAGGCATCTGGTTTGTATGTCTTGAACGATTATAATCCACCGGCACCTGTTAAAGATGACGACCCTCTGACAGTAGAGTTAAAACGTCTCGAATCTACGGCGTCTGCTCCAATGTTTGCAGGGCTTCACGAACGAGATGAGAGTTACAGCTATCAGTTCATGTATCACAACGTCCAATCCCTCCAAGCGCATCATGAAGACATTGCCTGTGATCATAGTTTCATGCATAGCGATTTTCTATTGTTGGCCGAAACGTGGACGATTCCAACCGATCGCTTCAAGTTTCAAGACTTTAAATTGTGCATCGAGATTCATTCGAGCCAAAGTCGCACGAGAAAGCACAGCGGTGTTGCCATTTACGCCAAGAATAATATTGAAACACAGGAAGCTCTACAGTTCCCAAATTATGACACGGGAGTTCACATTGTTGTCGTCTATTTAAAAAACAATGTTCGTTTGGCCGTACTATATGCCAAGCCAGGTTCGAGTACAGATGACATTTTAGAAGCGATCTCAGAAGCATTGGGCACAGATTGTGACGAGTATAAATCAGTCTTGGCTGGAGACTTTAATATCAACATGAGCACTGAAGATGGGAAAGAATTCTGCGAAGTGTTGAGAGAAGTCTATTGGTTGGATCTAAAGACAAATCCTAAATATTGGACAACGAGAGGCAGAACTTCGATTGATGCAATCTTTTCCACGCACGATTTGAAATGTTGTGGAGTTTACGAGAGTACGTTTAGCTATCATGTTCCGCTTTACGGAAGACTAACATAAAAATTTAAGCAACTAGTTATATATCTATTATAAAAAAAATAAAAAAATAAAAAAAACATTTGACCATGGGTAACTTGTAATTGGCTTTCAAGACAATTACAGATAAAGTTTTTTAAAGTTATTTTCTATTTTTTTCCCTCGCGCGTTTTGTTGAAACAAAAATTTTCTTTTTACCCTCTTGTAAATTGTTTTTAATTCTAAACAAAAAATGAATCATGTGAGTAAAAGTTGGTGCCTCTGAAAGACTATAAATAGAATGAGGCCAAATATACCGTTCTTTATTGTTCGTTCTATAACTTTCTTTTTGACGTTAGGAACGCCACATTTTTCATACTCATTTCGGAAATGGCTGGGTTACTTGAAATATAGCATTCAAGGTTATGTTTGATAAAAACTCTAAATTTTACACAAAAATTTAATGTTTGTATGCAATTTAATATGAAGACGATCTCTTCAAATTTTACGTATATGAATTTATTAAAACAAAAGGAAACAATATTACCTTTGGTAAAAGAAAATAATTAACTTTAGATTTGAGTGTTATAAACAAAATAAATTAGGATTTTACCAGAGATTTAGAAATTTTTCTTAATGTTTCAAACAGTTGTGTGTTCTCTGAATATTTCAGTATCTCCAGATTATCAAATGCTAGGAAATTGTCTTGTGACATATACAGTGTTAAAAATTTTTCTTTAATATTTTAGATGAGAGTAAATTAATTAAAATAACTTTAAGAGAAAAATTAGGTATGCCAATTGCTTATTTCGCAATTACAATTCAATAATTTGCATTCAATTAGATACAAATTAATCATATATTCTAATGTATATCTCTGGATTTTAATGTTTGATTACTTTGAAAATTTAACAGTTGTGAGAAAAGGGCTTCTAAATTACCTGCATTAATTAATTGAGGGGGAAAAGTATCTTCAGAGAAAGAAATTACGGGCTTAATGCAAACAACGTTTCATCGGTGGAAAATAATTTTTCCCCCCTGTTTAGATTGTAGGTTTATTGAGTAGAATTGCGTTTGAATAAGGGTACTCTTTGAACAATTAGTTTTCATATTCACAACAAATTGTTTTGTTGTACATTATTTCAATACACATTAAATATACATTGCAAAAAAAATTCATTCACAATAATTAAAAAAATTCAATTTTTTTAAAGATTTCAATACTTCCATGTTCTTAATCCTTCTGCAAATTTTAATTTTTTTCAAATATATTTTGAATTTACCTTTCATGAAGCGTTCCTCACACTTCTGTGTATGAGATTACATGTAATACAGAGATTTATTTTTGTAACAAGCACTAAAAAACAGCAAAAAACAGTCTTCAGTTCTTATTCCATACGCAAAGTTCTCAAATAGAACATAATAAACAACAGAAAAAGTTTCAAATATCTCCATCAATTGCAATAAAAGCCTTAGCATTTTAAACACACAGAGTAGTCATGAAAAATAAAAATCTGAGAACCCTTTGAAGTTTGAAATGGTTTCGGTCCTTACATTTGGTAAATAATGTAGATACAGCAATAAAATTTCGCGCACACATTCTTTAAAGTTGTATAATGAATAAATGATTAAAAAATTCGTCATTTTAGTCAATTTTAGGGTACTTGATCCTCTTAAATTCAAAAAATTTAAAGTATGTTCTGTATGACAAGAAAATATCAGTCTCGAAATTTGTTCTCTGGCGTTATAAGGCACGTCGTTGCTGACACAACTGCGTACCAATTTTATTTACTAAAGGATTTTAAAACATAAATATGAGCATCCCGCTGATACGAATGACTAGGGCCGCTATTGTAACGTCACGACCTACGTCATCATGAGTGCCCAGAATCCTTTGCGAAAGCAGAAAAGAACAACGAGTGAGTTTGGTGCGGATGGGACGGCTGATGACGTTGTATTCAACTAAATTTAAAATGTCTTTCTTTTAAATTAATGTATTATTTGTCCGTTCAAGTGGTGCACGTTCCTGTATTGTGTGTTTGTGTCGTCCAAGCCAATAAAGACTTGACGGTCTAATCCAGCTTCCGTCTATGAAACACCTTACACTATTACACTATAAAAGTTCTTTGACAAAGATCTTATATCAAATAAGTTTGACAACGAAATATGGTAGTGAAATGGTCAACTTTAATAAAAGACGCGTTTTGTCAAAGTTTCTATCATACAAGTTAGCCTCCTCATCCAAAATTTGATACAAGATTTATGTTCATGCATTTTCTATCCTGCAGTTTCAACCACTGAAGACTTCATACATACCTTGGGATTCGATCAAATAATTAAAATAAAACCAGACAGGGCTGTGTTGGGACACGGCCGGTAGGTTTAAGGCGTAGAATACGTCAGTGAGGCCATATAAAGAATGAGAGTGAAAGAAATTAGTGCAAGACTGTTTTAATTTCACACATCAAATGTTCATCGCTGAGCACATATATCACAATTGGTGCACTCGCTGTTAATGTTGAAAGTTGTGGCTCATTATCTACCTCTATGAGTTGAACTTGTTAGATTTTCGGAATTTGTGTTCCGATTCAGAACTGTTCGTATGAAATATTCTTTGACTGACTTTATTATTGGACGAGTAGATCAATGGGTATCGCATTCCGTTTTATTTGTATGTGTGAACTTTGGATTGAGAATTGTTTTTTCCCGAGAGTAGTTTCTCAGTTGAAGTCTTTGTCTCTTCTGTATTTGATAACCCAATCAGGTTGCTAAATTACTCTGTTTTGTGTTTTTAATGAATTTGATTTCTATTTTAAATAGTAAGAATTTATTCCGTTTGCAATAAACGAATAGAACTCCATCATTTGATTATAAAACGTTTATGTCACCAGGTATGCTATTTGAGTCGAACTGAGTGGTGGAGGTACTTGGCGTATCTGGAATTTTTTACCTTGAAAGTGCGACGCCAATAATTTCAAGAACTTCCTCCGAGCCTGTTGACACTCAGCATTGGATGTCCGGATCATATTGGATCGCCCCACTTCTCGATCTTTCTTTTGTTGACGTTTTCTCTAATTCTTCTGGTGTTTATTATGCATATATTTGAACAATTTGAAACTTTTGCGATTTTCCACACTTTGAAATCCGATATGTGAACAAGTATTTAGTTTTTTCTATTATTATTTATAAAGCGCAAAAAGACGAAACAAATGACACCTCAAATGTCGTCTTCGCACAAAGGAGGCCGGAGCTAGACTAAATTATATGAACTGCGCTCCCGCCGAGCCCGTTGACGCTCAGCATCGGATGTCTGGATCTTCCTGTTGACGTTTCAAAATTTTTCTTGTATTTATTATGCATATATTTAGACATTTCGAAATTTTTGGGAAATTTGCATTGAAGTCGATACCTAAAAATGCACGTTGGGTTGGCGTGGAAGTTTGGAGAGTGGGGTGCCAGCTCAGGTGGTGCTTCGTCATCTGACCTTGGTTCAAAAATTACGAGGTGTTGTTCTCGGATCTTTCCCTTAAGGGACTGATCCCGGACCGTCGTCAATAGCCCGTTGTGATGCTCTAGTACGATGTTAACTAAAATTACCATTACCATTATCTAAAAATGCATTAAATATTTAAGTTTTATTTCTATTTTTATTTATAAAGCGTAATGAGACGAAACTAATTACACGTCAAACGTCGTGATCACACAAAGAAGGGCGGAGCTAGACTAAATTAATGTGAGCGGCAGTGAAGATTTTCGTGACGACTCAACATTGCGCTGCGATTGCATCAACCGATGATGTCAGCGAAAGATCCATGAGCTTTTATAACTTTCACCGCGATATTGTTCAGTTATGTATAGTTTATATTTTTCAAATTATTGAGGTTTTTCGCACTTGCGCTTTTTTGTAACAATCGAAAATTAAACGCGGTACTCCAGTTTCGAAAGGTAAGTTGTATGCTACAACAAAAATGAGTGATTGGTGGTCAGTGGGATTTACAAAGATGTTAATATGTGAATGTCAGAGATTTGAATTTCTCCATAATGGACATGATGACTACAAAAACAGAAACAAACGCGGTTGGATGCTTTTAAAGAAATAGAAAATGTTTTGAAAGAAAATGAATTCCAGTACATACTGGAGAAGTGAAGAAAAAATACTTAACTGATTGACGAGCCAGTACCTTGTGGAAAAGTTGAAAGTAGTGCATTTTTCGTGATATATCAAATAATTGGAATATCAAATAATTCAGAGTCAGTCAAATAATTGGAATTAGCTTCACCCAATCTTTAAATAGTTCATTAAACTTCTATGATCTTCCTTGATCAACTTCGGAAACAAGTTATGTACATCTTTCAACTTTCTCGCCGAGCAATCCATGGTCTTACTTCTTTTTTTACTTCTTTCTTTCTTTTTTACCAAACTTCTTTTGTACCTATTTTTTAAAATCGAAACAATTACGATGAATGCAAATGATACATTTATTACAGGAGTAAAAATAGAAGTTTCACATAAAAGATCTTTGTCAAAGAATTTTTATTGCGTAATACCGGCCTTATTATTAATTACTAGCCACTGTGTAGCCAGCATGGCATTGCCCGTGACAGTTCTTTTCGTGTGCTCAGGTGTGACCACTGCTCGCTAACCCCCGGTGATTGCTACGAATTCCCCTTTGGTTTGCTTCGCTAAAAATCCAATTTTAAATTAAATATCTTTATATTTCTGTTTCAAAACCCAAATTAAAATGTGTTATGAAAACTACACCGTGTCCGTTTTATTAAATCACAATCTTGAATCAATTCTGCCGGCGAAGTACGTATTTAACCTGTATGATTGCAGATTCGGGCATCGTAAAAAATGTAAACTATGTAACGTGGTCGAGAGAAAAGACGGTAGTAGCCAATCACAGTGAGCTTTCGTTTGATCCTTGGATCACTTAATTTATGGTTTGTGAATACGGTTCTGGGAAAATCCATGGATTAACGTACAATACAATTAGGGATGCTATAGATTAGGCCGCATTGTCAGTCCGAGCTAACCACCGGTTCAATGATAATCTTCTGGTTATCGAAACCAAAACGTATTCACAATGCCTGATCCCCCCGTGGTTAAAACCGCCGCTTAAACCGCGGCAGTTGCAAACAGCGTTGTAAAACCGCGCGATTCTAGCAGGGGGGTGGTTATAGTGCAACGCGCGTTGGACCGCCTGTCAGTTTGCAACATGGAGCTATCACACGAGGATCAATTGCAGGGATGGCGAACCTATGACCCGCGGGTCACACTGGCCCACGCAGGCTTTTTAAATGACACACGCGTTGATTTTTATAAACTTAACATTTCATCATATACATACATTTTTGATATTTTTCGAACCCTTCTTTTAAAAAACATGAAGAAAATATCAGTGTTAATAAAAAACTTAAAATTGAAGAAAAATTGCACAAAGGATTTTTGTAAAATGTTTTAGACAGGGTGTAAAAAAATCATGATTAAAAAATATATCAATTGGAATTTTTTATTTAAATCGGATTTTTTTTTATTTAAATCAGATTTTTTTATTTAAATTTCTGTAGTTTCTCAACTTTTTTACAAAAAAATGTATAAATTTTTTAAATAAAAAATTGAGTTTGTGACATGGTAAATCAATATTTACTTAACATTTGTTTAACTTTAAAACACAAGTTGACATCCTACATAGTTTTTCTTGAGTAAATTACATCATCATGTTAACAAATTTATCAGTAAGAGTAAGTGACAGACCTGAACTACAGTGTGAGAAGTAGAATAGAGGACAGAGAAATAATCAGACTATAGTAAATTCTAATAATAAAACTGCCGAGCAGCAATAATAAATGAATTTTCACTTACTTTTAATTCATATTGGAACTTTCTTTCTTCCTGCTGACATTTTAATGGCTGTGTGAATATGTATATTTCTACTCTTTAATCTCTATTACACACCACAAGAATAAGCTGAGCCTTAAAAAACTTTACTTTGAACTGTGTTTTTTTTTCTTTTTTAGTTTATGAAATCAGTCACCCCTTTAGTTTATAATTATGAATCAAACTGTTACGTACTTCCTTTAAGTGTTTATATCATGAGTGTTGTTCATCAGGAATGTTTATACATTACTCTTCCTGGCATTTAGATTTATGATGTCGTGTGTATTTTACATTACGGTTTCCAGTGTCTCTACTTTATTTTAAGGAAGTGTCTTGACACCCTGCTGATTTCAGATATTTTCCCTTCTACTTCGTAAATCAAGTTATCAAATTTATTTATCCAAACTATGCTGCTTTGAAATTCAACTAATTACATTTCTAAATCATGGATATCTAGCCACTTAAATTCGTTTAACTCCATTGTTTCGAATTTCGTTTTGTAAGGATATAAAATAAAGGGAAATGTATTTTCCATACTTTTAAATTGATTAAATCTATCTTCAAAGGCTTGTTATATTTACTGTATATAATCATTAAAGCATTTGACCGCTTCTGTGATTATTCTGTGGTGCATTTACTTAGTTATAAAAATGTGTGTTTAGTTGTGATTTAAATCAGTGATTAAAAAAAAATCATTTGATTAAAATCATGATTTTAATTGTTGATTTAAATCTTGACACCCTGGTTTTAGATTTATTGATTATACATACATAATGCTGTTTTAAAATTTATGTTAATGCCTATTGAGTAGAATATGTAAATTCATAAAGTACCGCTTGAGAATGAACACATATGGTAAATACTAATAATAAAGACATATTTATTAAGGCCCCGTTCATATGAGGCGCGTAAAACGCGCGTTTGGCGACAACATTTTGACATACAATAATGTTTGATGGCTCAGTTCGGGTCAAGTTCTTAATCGGTTTGTCATTTATTAAGAAGAAATTACGCTCTTTTTGAATGAAAAAAACAATAATTTTGACGAATTTTCAAATATAGATTAGTTAAATGATTTTATGTTTTTATGCGACATCACTCAGCATTTTAATGAAGTAAATAAAAAAACTTCAAGGAAATGGACAAATTGTTTGTTTGAGAATATTAGGATATTTATGACGACACTTGACATTTTTACTAGGGATTTGGAAATGAAAATCATGAAATATTTTCCTCAGTTACAAAAACATTTTTAAAACACAATAACAATGGAAAATACGCTTGACATTCAAAAAAATACAATATATATATATATATATATATATATATATTTAATGATTATATACAGTAAATAAAACAAGGCCTTTGAAGATAGATTTAATCAATTTAAAAACATGGAAAATGCATTTCAGTTTATTTTATATCCATACAAAACGAAATTCGAAACAATGGAGTAAAACGAATTTAAGTGGCTGGGTATCCATGATTTAGAAATGGAATTAGTTGAATTTCAGATTTTTGGATATAGTTTGGAAAACTATATTTGATAACTTGATTTCCGAAGTAGAAGGGAAAATATCTGAAATTAGTGCAAATTAGAATGAACCCGCACTTATTTTTTAAACGTATGGGATTCTTTACTAAATAACTTATATCAATGAAGAAAGTTGCAAATGCTCTTTTAACGATGTTTGTACAACATAATCACGTAAAAAAATATTTTGTCCCAAATTACACTTTTTAGAAACACTTGGAAATTAAAACATCTTTGTCTGCTTCCATTTTATTCCAACAACCAAAGAGCGTAGAAGTGCAGAACGGAATAACACAGCAAACTAAACGAGCGAGCCAAGCGGGTAAGCGGTTCAAGCGGGAAAAAGAATTAATAATTCATTCCGGAAAAAGCGGGTGGAAGCGGGTAAAGCAGGCGGAAGCAAGGAAGCAGGTGCACTATAACCGCACCAATACAGTTTACGCTACTTTTCCTCCCCGCTCAACTGCCGCGATAAAGCCGGAAGCTGGAAGCGGCGCACTATGGACGTAGCCTTACGTTTTGATCCACCGAAAACGGCGAATTAACTCTCGGTTGAGAGTTACGCATGCGCAGTACTATCGTTTTGCGAAGGAAGCGAGATATACTGTAAACGAAGCAAAATGGATGACACACTGCATTCTATGCTAAATTATTGTATTCTTGCGACGACGCGCATTCAACTGATCTTATATGAATAGGAACAAGAACGTGATTACATCTCTACTATTATAAAAGGAAGTGTCTGTTTTCTGTGATCAAAGTCCTGACGAATCTATGGCACTTACAGTAACGGGATTCGATACACAGGTAGTCCAAACGTTTTGCAATTTTTGGGTCGCGACGAATTTTAAAATTCAATCTAGAATATTTTTTAATGAATTTTATGGAAATTAATGATTATTTTTTTCTCTATAATGGCTACACCATAACGAGATGGCAGATTCTAAATTTATTTTTTCCGTTTGAAAGCTATTAAATCGAAGAACAAAACAAATAAAAAGTTTTAACTGGAGTAACTGGAAAAATTTCAACGGATTAGAAATCTGTTAAAAATTTCACATTAGATCATTGCCTAAAAATATGATTTTCTTTAAATAAATAATTTTTAAATTGAAACTTTTATATATTTTTTCAAATTAAAATTATGACTGGCGTCCTTCTTAATTCGCAAGAGATTGTGGTCCCGATTGGATCTCTTCGCAATTCGCATTTGGCAACGCCGTGATGGCTGTTATCCAATAGGCTACGAATTCCCATTTGGTTTACGAAACAAATTCTTAGCAATCACCTGGGGTTAGCGAGGAGTGGTCACACTTGACCCCATGAAAAGAACTGCCACAGGCAACGCCGTGCTAGCCACGCAGTGTCTAGTTTTGTATAAAATGGGTATGCCCAGATGTGTTCTGATTCGAACTATATTCTGGCTCGCCAGAGTAGAATCCAATGAGACACAGGACATTAGAATATGACCATGGCAGATGCAAATTCGTCGTGAAATAAAAATTATTGTGTTGATTTATTACGAAAATGAAAGAAAATTGACAATGCAAGTTACTTTATTTTACACCAACACACACCCGTACTAACAAGTACAAAGATAATCGGATACATTCACTTGTCAAGGCGTTGTGTACAATTATTTCTTGCAATATTCAGATTTCCATAAAAGTCCCATTTGAAATTATACGTCTTTGCATTTCTTTTTCCAAACCTAAATTAAAATGCCGCGTATTGCATTCTATTAAAATAGCAATTTGGAATCAATTTTGCGGCGAAGTACGTGCTTGATCAGCATGAATGCAAATTCGGGCGTCGTAAGAAATGTAAACAATATCACGTTATTGTGTGGAGACGGTATAGTAGCCAATCACAGCGAGCGTATCATTTTAATCCGTGGATCACTTAACCCGCCGGCGCGTAGTTTGAGAATACCTTTCTTGATGATGCGTGATCTAACTCTCACTTGCAGATCAACTGATCCTCGGGTTAACTCGAGACTTGGGAGTATGTCCGATAGTGTTTTCAGATATATTTTCTTCGTATCTCTATTGGGCTGCTCGTCGATGAATGGCCGAAGACGGACGTAGGATAAATAAAAAAACTTTTTACTAGAACTTATAAATTCTACTTATTTAACAGTCTAGACCAGGGGTTCATAACTTTTTAGTGACTGCGTACCACTTGAAACTTTTATAAATTTTTGGCGTACCACCTGTCCTATATTTTTTAGAAACATATCTAATGTCAGAAAAGTGCTAAATGGCTTGTTTTATTTTAATTAAAATACTAAGAAAGCTTCATATTTTATGATTAATGCACTTGTATTTCGTATTAGTGATGTTTAATAAAGGAAAAAATAAAACAATTATTGAAAATTGCAGTTTTATTTTTTACTCGCAGGTCTGAAAACAACAATTTTTAAATAGTTAGTACAAACTAAGCAAACAATGATTAACATAATCAAAAGTTATATTTTAGTGCGAAACTTGTTATTTGTCCTTTATTAAAATATCAATATCAGGAGCAATGGAGCTTAACTTTACTCTTAAGTCCTCTTCAACACTTACTCTGTTTCTATATTTATTTTTTTATGTACAAAAGTTCAGAAAAACCACTTTCACACAAGTAACTAGCAACAAATGGCATAAGAAATAGCATAACGTGGTTGTACATACTAAAAAATCAAATAAACTTTGCAGAATATTTGGGTCGCTCGTATCATCCTTGCGTACCACCTGAAATGTTGCCGCGTACCACCGGTTGGGAATCACTGGTCTAGGCTGAAACACGAACTGTGTTCCATGGCCAGCATTTGCTACATCTATAACAGAGATCATAACCGAAGCCCATAGAGGCGACAAAGTTGTTAATCCCGCATTTGTTGTCAATGGAAATATATTTTATTATGACAAGTCCTTAAAGGAGGACATCTTGATTTGGGAAAAAAATTCAGTGTAACTTTCTTGGCTGTACCACCCGTGACAGATGAATCGACACCATTGCTGTTATAAAATCACTATAATGTTGCAAAACTCGTTTCTATTCGCATGATTCGTTGTATCGGCTGTTTGTTGGCTAGAGTCATTTTAATGCAATACGTATTCGATTCCTGTCAGTCGAAAAGATTGTTTTGCCCCATTATTCTCGATACTTTCCTTCTCAGAATAATACGCACATCACCAGGCGCCTTCTAAGTCATCCATCGAGATCAAACAGTTTTGAATATTTCATATCCGATCATATATCTCTACTTGGACTCTGATTGATCGGCAGATGTAATGAACAGCGCAAGGAATTTTCGTTGTATAGAGTCGTGAGCCGTTTCGGAACGGCCGGCGTTCCATTATAGAGATAATAAACGAAGCCTCGCTCCATTCTGTTATGGCCTTCCAGCCCTGCTGCCACTCATAAAGCATCTATTGAGGGAGATAATTCCCGCGCGTATCCCTCTGAGCCCCGATTCCCCCCTTCCATCTGATAGATAAATTAAAAGCCATCCTCCGACCCATCCAACAAACGACGGACGGGAAAGCCAGTCCGCAAATCTCAATTAATAGGTATCAGAAGACCGAGGCTTATTACGCTGCATAACAGGTCCATCAGAGCCCGGAATAGGCCCTCGTCATACGGTCGCCAATGGGACTCGCGATTAGGGGCTGAGGGGGGAGCCAATGGGACGCTAGAAGGGGCGGAGGGACGGGAACGCCAATGGGAAGAGGCGGCTTACTTTTTCCGGAGATGAGTAAGCGCAGACGAGAGGGAGGGAAGCTGATTTGGCGTATTATCGCTTTTATTTTCTTGCATCAGACAAGAGGTGTGATGCGACATCGACAGCAAAACATCGATGTTCAAAATTAAAACATCGATGTTGATAATACATCGCCCGCAAAACATCGATGTTTTTTAACATCGATGTTTTAAAAATTCAGTGTATTTAAACTTTTCCCACCATTTCTTAAAACTGGTTTAGTAACTAGTGATGCGACATCGACAGCAAAACATCGATGTTTTGAAACTTTAATTTTCAAAATTAAAACATCGATGTTTATAATACATCGCCCCCAAACCATAGATGTTTTTAAAATTCAGTGTATTTAAACTTTTTTCCCCGTTTCTTAAAACCGGTTTAGCACCTAGTGATGCGACAGCGAAACATCGATGTTCAAAATTAAAACATCGAAGTTGATAATCCATCGCCCCCAAACTATCGATGTTTTTAAAATTCAGTGTAAACTTTTTCCCCCATTTCTTAAAATTGGTTTAGCAATTAGTGATGCGACATCGGTTCCAATACATCGATGTTTTTTTAAACGTCGATGTTTATTAAACAGCGACATCGATGTCACATCCTTACTTTTCAGACCCTTCACCCTTGGCCACTTGGGTCTAAAAGTGTTCAATTTGCTAAGTATGAAAATTATGCTACTTGGTTATTTTTAAATTTTTATAACGGTACTTTTTTCATTTAAAAATAAAACATCGACAACGTAAAAACATCGACAAGTATAAACATCGATGTTACCAAAACATCGACCCCAACACATCGATATTTTTTTTAAACATCGATGTTTTGAAAACATCGACATCGATGTCGCATCCCTAGTCGAGAGGTGGTGCATTGAGATATTTTGAGAAAAGTTGATGTTTAAAACCTGTTGGAGGTAACAAAAACGGAAATTTGCGACAACAGCGTCAACGATTGTTGCCAATGACTGTTAACATTACAGTTTATCAATTCGCATAACACTAACAAATTGCATAAATTTAGCAGTTGTTATTAACTGTTAGAGAAATTGGTGTGGTGAGATCCACACCCTTTAAGGATTCTTGACGAGGGAAACCCATGTGAAAGGATTTCATTAAAGCAGGCCGCTTCTTTGTGGACCATCTCTGGGATTCCACGCTATTCAACTCCATAGGGAGTTTCTCGTGTGTCGGCGAGTCCGGACATTTTTGGACTGACCGTCAAACGAGCCAGTCGGCTCGTTTTGGTCCTTACCCTAACGAGAAGGAATTGGTCCCCATATGTTAGGACGGCTATAAGAAGGGGACTGCAAGATACTTCTGAGTCGGACTTATTCTGCAGAGAGCGTACAGTGTGCCTCTCTTTCGTATGATCTTTGATAGATCTTCTCGCTGCATCTAAACGAGTGATGATATATACTCTCCCCATTTTTGAAACTGTATTTCTTCATGTACAAAGTGTATAATAATCTTTCATCTATCCAAGATATAATAAATATATTTTTCTTCTAAAAAATATTCTCTGTTTGGCTGGGCATATAACGTCACATTGGCATTAACGGTTTATTTGGAGTTATTGACTGTTTAAACAAGCCATTAAGGATTTTTTGAAAAATTAACGATTATAACTCTTTATTTGTGTGAAGTATTTTTACGCGAATTTAATTTTTTCTAATTCAATTTAATTCACGTTGCTTCACTGCTACCCTAATAATATTTATCGATAAATATTAATAGTGTCGATTAGAGTTTCTAACTGTTGTTTCGTAATAATACTGTTATTGATCTGCTAGTGGAATAACAACCCATTTTTACAAACTGTTTTTTTTTACGAAAACCGAGTTAACGCATCGATCTGTAAACGGTTATCGTAATTTTCGATAAGTTATTATTGCTATCAATATCAACAGTTTTGTTCTCTGTAACAGACGCTAAGAGTTAGTGACTAAATGAAACTGTTATTAGTGTTAGAAATTGGCATGCGATTTTTAGATTGTAGCAGTTTCAAATATTTGTGCGATATCTATCCTTTCATTCTGTGGGTGATAATGAATTTGCAACTATAGCTAAAATGCAAGAGTGAACTTCATCTTCTGGTCTGTATTTATCTAACAAAAAGGATCTCTATGGAAGAATATTTGAAATAATTTGGTGTTGGACCTTTTGAACGTTTTTGTGCACTTGAACTGTAAAATAAACTTCATAGCATAAATGAGTATCAAGCAAAAACATGTACGATTTTTTGGTACCTGCAAAACAGTAGATGGTATAAAGTTCCTTCTTTAGTACTGGAATGCAAAACGGTAAAACACGGCAGTTAACTTTTCTAGAGTGCCTATATAATAAGAGTGGCGACATACGGGAAACATTTTTTGATTGGCTTAGAGACCTTTTCTACTGCCCGAGGCGTTTTTTTCCTAGCTCCCGTAGACTTAACATGTGAACTTTTTGTGTATTCGAGAAAAACGTGTGCACATTAAATTTAAAAGAAAATATAGCCTTTTCATGTTCCATTTCGTGTCCTGGAATGGTTATTTATTATTATTTTAGTGTTTTGTCAGCATAAATTTGAAGACTTTTTAAGTAAATAACTTTTCTTGAACAACATGGTGTTTCCCGCAATCTAAGTTAGCGCGTTGTGCAATCCATCTCATCAATTACGCATATAATTGAGCGTTTTTATGATTCATTTATACCGAATGTATCCATATTATAACAGTCATATGCTTTTCGTTCTCTCTGAAATGATATATTAATTCGCCCAGCAGCCTTCTTCGAAAATGTTTGTCTTGTGAAGACACAGACAAACGTTGTTTAGAAAAACAAAACGTTTAATTAACAAAACACAAAAAAGTCGAAATTTTACACAATTGGAGCAAGATGTATCTCTGCTCTGGATTACTTAAACATAGGCTTCAAAAATCCAAAAAACACCATTTCACGCAAGCTGTTGTTTCGTCCCTCGCAAAACACTGCACTCCTCTCGCACCCCACCTTTTCCACCTTCTTTCCCTCTTCGGACGGAGGTGTATGACGTCACAATCCTTGGAGATGTCTCCTTCTGTCACCGGACCTTATCTCTCCTCCAAACCTCGGACCGTACAACGGCCTTAAAGGTTGAATCAAAATATTCAATCATCCAACCACTAGGAATGGATTTATAGTTGTAAGAGTTTTAGGTAATTGGTAATTATTAGTTAACGTCGTACTAGAGAAACACGACGGGCTATTGACGACGGTCCGGGATCAATCCTTTAAGGGAAAGATCCGAGGACAACACCTCATAATTTTGAACCACGGTCAGATGACGAAGCAACACCTGGGCTGGCACCCCACTCTCCAAACTTCCACACCAACCCAACGTGAGGACTTTCGGTCACGACAGATTTAAGGTGCATCAGCCGCCTCTACACCATACGCTTACAAACATCCATGCCCGGACCCGGATTCGAACCAGGAACCTTCCAATCCAGAGGCTAACACCTTAACCACTTAACCTTTATATCCATTTCAAACTATTTGATAGTACCGGCAAACCTAGAGACGCCAAAAGGGTATTTAACTTAAGGTTTTTATCGTTGCAACTTTAAACGTGATTTCATAAAACTTTCGACGCGAATATCTCCGTTCGTCGCTAATAGCTTATTGTGTTGCTACAGTGCGACATAATTTTAAGAGGTAATTTTAATTATTTTCCTTTAAACCACTCTTGATGGAGTAGGAATAAGGTCAGTTTCGAACCTATGTCATTTTTTAAGTATTGTATAAAATAGAATACTTTTTTTTCCATTATGCTCCTGCATTTTTAAGGTATAAAATACGTTGTACAAACCTAATTTAAATATTAGAAGGAGTTTTTGTGTGGGGCTCGTTAAGGTATAACTTCATTGTGAGTAAAGATTTGAGGAACAGTGCTGCGCGCAAGATTGCATATAAACAAATAGATGTATACAAATAAATTTTAGTGTATGTTATTCTATATATATAACAGATTAAAATAAAAGCAAAAAATAAAAAACAAATAAAATTAAAAATTTTATCAATTATGTTTCATGGAAGCAGTAAATATTCTGATACGTCAATAACGATGTTTTCCCCCAAAATTCCAAAATAATAATTTTTTCTTCAATATTGTGGTTTTAAAACAAGCATGTAGGTTTAACGAATATGTATACCAATTTTTGAACAAGTTGCTCAAATAGTACTTCAGATATCATGCGCACAATCTGAGATTTTTCTAACAAAAAAAAAAAGCTGAGAAAAACAGCCGTAAAGATAAAATTTTGGTTACAGAAGCCCATGTTTTGCTCAGTGTACCTTTCGATTTTCTTTCATATCTCTGGTATTTATTTGAATTTTGTCATGCGGATGGTGTCAAAATTATCAGAAATGTATGTACTTTAATACATATATTTTTTTGAAAAATCGAATGTTTGGAAGGTTTAAAGGTCGTAAGCCCCCTTAAAATATCTACGTATCATACCTACATCTTTCGACATATAATGAATTATATTTTTAAAGGTAATGTAAAGTAATTTTAATTAACGTCGTACTAGAACAACACAACGGGCTATTAACGTCAGTCCAGGATTAATCCTCTTAGTGAAAGATCCGAGGACAACACCACGCAATTTCGAACCACGGTCAGATGACGAGGTAACACTTGACTGGCACCCCACTCTCCAAACTTCCACACCAACCCAACGTGAGGACTTTCGGCCAAGACAGATTTAAGGTGCACCAACCGCCTCTACACCATACGCTTACAAAAATCCGGACCCGGATTCGAACCAGGAACCTTCCAATCCAGAGGCTAACACCTTAACCACTATACCGGTTGGTCGGACTAAGAGTTTTAGGATTCTTAAAAGAATAACCAAAATTATTCTTTTACTACAGCAATCATCTCTTGTCAGTAAAAATCTATAATTCCAATTGCTAACAATTCTAAATTTGTATACTTTTATCATCACCCTTTTTCTTTTGTAATTAATGTTTTAAAATAGAAATCAATATAATTTGAACACAATTCTTTTCTGCATATGAATTGAATTTACGTTGCTGTGAATTCTTTAAAACAGCTTTATTAGTGAGGATTGTTAATTAGGATTGACGTATGATAAATTGTACTATTACTCAATGAGTTGGCTGGTTGATCGCCGCAGGTGACCCCCTTCCCGTCACCTCTCGACTTTTGTCCGGTTAAAGGGGTGACTAGTCACCCACGGAAAAGTGGAATGAACCCGGTAAAGGAAACCGATGTATCCCCGATGTTGACAAAGATCAACCTCGTGACCAGACTTCTGAAAATACATTTGATAGACATTTGGTGTACATTTTACACGAGTTGTTCCTTACATCCTTTCGGTAATCCTGACTATATATCCTTTTGATAATCCTGACTATATATCCTTTTGATAATACATTTGAGGCATGGGCCGGTAGGGTCTACAGGATTTTCCCTAACTATTTAGCACGAACTTTAATTTTAGTATAGTTTTCCTCTTTTCGCAAGGCTTATAGTTTCCCCAATTTTGAATTCTAATGTCAGGTGCTATTCTACTTTTCCCACCTGCCTCTCGTACACAAAGTTGATTTAAGGATGTAACAATCATTTCTGACCCTATCTAAATTACACTGATAAATTGTTAGTAAACTTTAGCCACGGCGGGGCTGTTGCCTAATTTTAGCGTGTAGGAAATTAAACTTAACATTTATTAAAGTTTAACAAATTAAATACATTAACTAAAATATAATCTGTCAGCGCGTTAACAGAGTTGGTTACAAACTATGAAGAGCAGCTTGAGGAATTTAAAGCGTGAACGCATGACACAGTATGCGCACGTTAGAAGTCTCTTGAAGTGGAAATAGTCTCTAATTTGCATAACACCACAAAGCGATTAATCTCTCTACATTAAAAAAATGTTACCGCAGACGCCGCCGCAGGATTGAAAACACGCGTTTTTCGCTCTAGAATACACCTAATGTTTGACACAGGGGAACGTGTTGTCTAGCGCTCTTTGATTCGATTTCTTCAATAAAAATGGCTAAATGGAGTAATGAAACAACGTTAAAATTCATTCAAAAATACAAAACTCACTTCGCACCACATAAACACGCGTCCTAAAAGATGTAGGTTCTTCGAGATCTTCAGTTTAAACTTCCCTTAACAGAGTTGCAGTTCCTCATCTAATATATGTTCTTAACCCACTGGCGATTATCCCTCGATTTCCACGGGCAACTCAAATGTAGCAAAATTTGTTTATCCCGCTATTTTCGCGGGCAGGTGTTTTTCTATCTTTATTGAGGAGCGCATCCCGCTTTTTCACCGTTTAACCAATGAAATAAATTACATACAGTGTTAGACGTTAAATTTAGATTTTGGTCAACAGTTGTCGCTAGTCGTCCCCTAAATTGCGGCCTTTGAAGGTACTTTGTATTTACCGCTCTTTCTTCGCGCCTTTGTTTGGCGCCTTTTTCTAATCAGAAATGGCTGCTAGAAAACGTTCAGCGATTGACAGAGTATATATTCCTGATGATTTATCAGATTCTGAAAGTGATTTTAGTTTTGATAGTGATAGTGATATAGATTTTTCGGACTGCTCCTCAGATAGCGATGAATCTGATCATGATTCAATAAACTTGCAAAGCGTTAGGCAGTGGTGCAAAATTGATATAAAGAATATTCCTCCTCCTCCTCCAGTTCCTTTTCGTGGAAATCCGGGAATTACTGTGCATATAGCTAACAATAACTTCTGACAGTTTAGTTTCTCATGATAAAAATCTATATAAAAAGTATTTTCTAGAAAGAAAAAAAACATAGTTCAATTCTCCAATATATATATATATATATATATATATATATATATATATATATATATATATATATATATATATATATATATATATATATATATATATATATATATATATATATATATATATATATATATATATATTTAATATGCAAAAAAAAAAAAAAAAACACGATTTTTGTAGCGATTTCGGTACACAAATTGAGCGGTCAGAGGGTTAATAGCCATGGTCTTGTCTCCATAATCGTTTTCTATTATTGCTTTCATTTTCGATTTCCTCTATTATGGCAGGTATGATCAAATTGCATTGTGGTAACAAAACTATCTTAACCTTTAGACTATGGCTGGTACAGCAGTTGTTCCTTGATCACGACACAGCATTTGTACCTTGAAAGATAAGAATCGCACCAATTAAGAATTTAGACTACGGCCGGTAAAGTAGTTGTACCTTGAAAGTTATAAGAATCTCGCCAGTTATATCTATAGCCGTAGTCAAAAGGTTGATTTTTATCATTTTTTTTCAGACACGCGGAGAGACACACACACACACACACCATGTTTACAGTACCCTTTTAACTAATCTCCATGAACTGACTCCTCTACTGTCTCTTCCACATGTGATCACCTCTACTTTTCAATAAGTTACTAGTAACAAGGCGAGTGACTCGGCAGAGCACTCGGCAAGTGTAAACTAGCCTTAAACGTACACCAGCCCCAAATACGCCTCTGAAGATATGTCACGTAGTTGTGGAGAGAATCAATAATTCTAATTGGGAAAACGTTGGCCATGGGTTAAAGTGGTTATCCAGCGCGATTGAAAACACTATCTGCACTTCGATAGCCAATCGACCAAGTTTGTGCAAGCACAGTTGGAAGAGCAAAGGGAGGATTGCTAGTTCGAAACTAGGTTCAGCCAAAGACCGTCATATACAGGTGGCCCTCTTACAACACGTACCCCCTACAACACGGTACAAAATTGCGTCGACCGTCGTATAACACGATAATAGTTTCTGTATAACACGGTTTAATTTTTACCGATTGTTGGTCTGTTAAATAGAGACTCGTTAGATTTTTTTTCATCATATTTACCAAACCAATGCATGTGCAATTTTTGACTAACAGTTTTATAAGTGGCATTCTATCCTTATCACTGGTATGATATGGGATTACGTATAACACGGTTTTAGTTTCCTTACTACAAGGAACGCAATCTATACTTTTATACAATTCCTAAATTTCGCTTAACACGGTTTGTATACAACACGAACTATCCTATAGCACGGTTTCCATATTACACGGTACCAAATATACAACATTGTATGACCTCCATGTTTCGTATAGCACGGTATCCTTATAACACGGTACCATTTGACCATGTTATAAGAGGGTTACCTGCACACGGGGGGGGGGCTGTTGTACGTTAAATCTGCCATGGCCTCAAATGTCATTTGCCGGAACTATCAAATAGTTTGAAATGGATATAAAGGTTAAGTGGTTAAGGTGTTAGCCTCTGGATTGGAAGGTTCCTGGTTCGAATCCGGGTCCGGGCATGGATGTTTGTAAGCGTATGGTGTAGAGGCGGCTGGTGCACCTTAAATCTGTCATGGCCGAAAGTCCTCACGTTGGGTTGGCGTGGAAGTTTGGAGAGTGGGGTGCCAACTCAGGTGTTGCTTCGTCATCTGACCGTGGTTCAAAATTACGAGGTGTTGTCCTCGAATCTTTCCCTTAAGGGACTGATCCCGGACCGTCGTCAAAAGCCCGTTGTGTTGCTCTAGTACGACGTTAACTAAAATGACCATTACCAACCATATAACACGGTACCAAATATACAAAATTGTATGAACCCCATGTTTCGTATAACACGGTACCATTTGACCGTGTTATAAGAGGGTCACCTGTACACGGGGCTGTAGTAATTAAATCTGTCGTGGCCTCAAATGTCTTCACGTTGCCGTGACGTGGAAGTTTGGAGAGTGGATTGACAGCTCAGGTGTCACCTCGTCGTCTGACCCGGGTGCAAAATTACTTGAGTTGCCCTCGAAACTTTCTCTTCGGCTTTGATCTCGGACCGTACAAGAGCTTGTTGTGTTGCTCCAATGTGATGTTAATTTACTACCTACCTACCTTCTGGGATGTTAGGATAGTGACTCCGCCTACATGTTCTCGTCATCTGACCATGGTTCAAAATTACGTGTTGTTGTCCATCGGATCTCCCCTTTCGCGATTGATCCCGGACCATCGCCTCAGATCTTTCCCTTCGGAGGTTGATCATCCCGTGACGTCGCCAATAACCCGTTGTGTTGTTCCAGTGCGACGTTTATTAAGTATCTACTTACCCATTTGACCATCGTCAATTGCCTGTTGTGTTGTTCCAGTGCAACGTTAATAAAAAATATCTAGTCCACATGCTCCGTCTATTTATAGCCGACCAACCGGTATAGTGGTTAAGGTGTTAGCCTCTAGATCGGAAGGTTCCTGGTTCGAATCCGGGTCCGGGCATGGATGTTTGTAAACGTATGGTGTAGAGGCGGCTGGTGCACCTTAAATCTGTCATGGCCGAAAGTCCTCAAGTTGGGTTGGCGTGGAAGTTTGGAGAGTGGGGTGCCAGCTCAGGTGTTGCTTCGGTCATCTGACCGTGGTTCAAAATTACGAGGTGTTGTCCTCGAATCTTTCCCTTAAGGGACTGATTCCGGACCGTCGTCAATAGCCCGTTGTGTTGCTCTAGTACGACGTTAACTAAAATTACCATTACCATTACCATTACCATAAGGTAATGGTAATTTTAGTTAACGTCGTACTAGAGCAACACAACGGGCTATTGCCGACAGTTGAGGTTATGTTAGGTAGTTGAGAAGGGGGATTACATTGCGCTGGAGCGCAACGCATTAATGGTGACGGTCCGTTATCAATCTCGTAGTGAAAGATCCGAGGACAACGCCTCGTAATTTGAACCATGTCTGATATAAATTTGAACTTCTCAATGAGTAAGCAGCTCACCGTCGTATTGATGAGATCAAAACATTCATTCAAACGAGTGATTCGTAGTGTACACGGGAGCTTGTGTACGCTAAATCTGTCATGGTCTCAAATGTCCTCACGTTGGGGTGATAAGGGAAGTTTTGACAGTGGGATGCTAGGTGTTGACTTCGTCGTCATACTGTGGTTCGAAATTCCGTGGTCTTTTCCCGGATCTTTCCTTTCGTGATTGATCCCGGACCGTCGCCAATAACAAATTGTGTTGATCCAGTGTGACGTTAATACTTTAAGAATTTTGATGTTTTGAATAGCCCCATCCTCACGTTATCCTTACGTAGATGTTCATTTTGATTCCGAATATATTTATTTAGTGGACTGTGTTTTAAATTGCTTACCTAACATGTCGGAACACTTCGTTCAAGGGTTGAAATCACTTTGGCTGAAGAATTAACCAAATCGATCAAGCTGAATGATGAAACGAGGGCCTAGAAAATTGCATATTGACGATCTACACTCTAAGACAAAAAAATAAGTTGCACCTAGAAGGAATTATCAGAATGCAATTTACAAGGTTGGTAAATGAATAGGCTTATGAATGAGTAAATGATTAATATTTGAAACTGAAATAAACAAACTTTAGTGAGAGAAATTCAGAAAAGTGGTATTCAGTATGGCGTATGACTCCCTTTATTTCTAATGCAGTATGCCAAGCGCCTTGGTAGTGAGTTATACAGTACACAGGCTATCTATGTGAAGTCCTGCGGCAGTACATCTAATGCTGCTTGAACCCTGTCACGTAGTTCCAGTAGATTACGCGGTACAGGGTGGACTGGTGATATCTTGTCCAATGGCATCCCATACATTCTCGATCGGGAACAGGTCCGGTGAGTATGCCGGCCATGGTAAGATATCGTTGTGTCGTAAACAGGCTCTAGAGACGGCAGCGATATGGGGTCTAGCATAATCTTGTTGAAAAAGTGGGTGAACCAGGGAGTTCACGAATGGGAGCGTAACTGGCTGTAAAATTTCTTATACTAAACGCTGGCTTGTCAAAAAGCCCGTAACGAATACCAAATGTGATTTGGTCTCATATGCAATTGCACCTCACGCCATGACACCAGGTCTTCTGGAGGTGTGAAGCTGCTCAACAAACCGTGAATCTTGGCGCTGACCACGTTGCCTGCACACACGGATTCGATTGTCGTCTCTACTCAGACAGAAGTGGGATTCGTCAGTGAAAAATCACTTGACGCACCATGTCCGTCTGAAACGACACCATTCCAGTCTTTGACGACGATGTAATGCTGTTAAAGGCAGCTGTCGTAACGGTCTACTTGAGTTTAGTCCCACATCGTGAAGCCATCGACAAATGGTGCGATCACTTATTGGATGATAGAGAGAGAGAGGTTCTCAATGCCCGTTGGATGTCTGCAACAATGGTTGTTCAATCAGTACACGCATGTCCTACAACACGTCAATCCTCTATCGGTCCGGTTTCTCTAGGCCTGGTTGACGCTGTCATGTGCCTTGTTGTAACAGTAACATCACTACAGCCAATATGTAGCTCAATCTGTCGATTAGACCATCCACTTTCTCGGAGGTCAATTACTCGGCCATTGTCAAACTCTCCCAGTTGTTTAAATTGTTTGAGAACTTTTTCCGAGGCATAACTCAATGAGAAACGATATAGCCAACACAACAGCATGAGTCGAAATGACTGCTGGAAGAGGGTGAATGTGGGCGGAGCTCATGGACCGCAGTCCCTCTGTCTCCGAGTCAGTTCTTTGGAGTACTGAATTGGTTTGAAGTTCTGAAATTTTCTTGGTATGGAATCACAAGATGGGGGGGGGGGAGGTACCAAGGCATCTGGCTGACGAATCAGGAGCTGGCTGATGAAAGAAAGCTGTAAGGCAATGGGTTTTGCAGAGAAGGTGGGCGAACTCTGAACAATTTTGGAGTGGAAAGTATTAATTTTTAATCTCGAAATGAATTTGCCGAGATACTGGTTGTCTTACATCCCGGTATGCAGCGTGTTTGAGAGCTGCCCTGCGCGTGGTGCATACTCAAACGATTATGAAAATTTCATCATTTGCATCTTCAACACCACTCCTCCAAATATTCTTTATACCGGTCTACTCCGTCCAGATGCAACTTTTTTTTTTAATCTTAGAGTGTATATAATTCAAATAGTGTTTGAACATGAATATTTTTGCCCCATTTCAAGCTTAAAAAAAATAGAAAAATATCTGACACAAAATGCTAGTAGAAATAAAAAAATTGAATCTATCAATTTGAAATCATATACAGGGTGATTATAATTAAAGTTCAACTTTCAAAAAGCTGTAATAAAAGAACCACTGCTCAGAATGACCTGAAATTTGAAGTGGATATACTCGAAGAAGAGGAAAATAGTATGGCATAAGAAAAAAAAAGTTCCAAATTGTTGCAATAAATGGTGTTTTAAGCGTCATAATATGCAAAATAAAACACGTGTCGTGTACACGACACATTGCATTTGTTACAAAAACGCGGGGAACATGGCGTTTTCCACATATTGCGTCTGAGAAGCTCGTCATGACTCTCTCAATGAAGGATCGCGCTCTGCTTGTGAAGCTCTTTTACAAGAACGGTGACTGTGCGCCAGTAGCTCTGAAGAAGTTCCGGACAGTAAAGGGTGTAAAAAAGACTGTGATCCGATGTCTGCCAAGGGTCTGGAGAAAATGATTCAGAAATTCGAAGAGACAGGTTCTTTTGAAGTGAAATCTGGCTGAGGGAGGAAACCAATTGCTTTAACGACAGTAGAAGATGTGGACACAGCATTCCAGGAAGAGACGAGCAGAGGTGTGCAAACGTGTAGTGCACAGGGAATTGCCCGAACTTTGGACATGCCTGTGAGCAAGTTGCATAAAAATTGTACGAAACATCCTGCATTGCTATCCCTACAAAATTACCCATGTTCAGGAGTTGCTTCCTGCTGACCTGCCAGTAAGACAAACTTTTGTCTAGAATTTCTTGGTTGCATGGAAGTGGACAATGAATGGCCATGGAACATTTTGTGGACATACTAAGATCATTTCCATCTCCAAGGACATGTCAATACTCAGAATTGCAGAATATGGGCAACGGAAAATCCGTTCGCACTTGAATCAGTACCTCTTCATTCTGCAAAGGCAACTGTGTGGTGCGGGTTGACGCCATAGTTAGGTCCATTTTTTTTCGAGAAGATGGGTCGCGTGGGTCCTGTTGACTGTACCGTCAATGGTAAACGCTATAAGAGTCTTTGCACAATCACGTCTTTCCAACACTTCAACAGCGGGCATGTGTGGGTAGCATCACTTTTTATGCAAGACAGCGCTCCTCCGCACGTTGCAAAGCCAGTGAAGCAGCTGCTCGAGAGGCATTTCGGAAATGATAGAACTATCAGCCGTCGTTTTCCAACAGCCTGGCCGTCTAGACCATCTTATCTTAATCCTTGTAACTTCTCGCTGTGGGGTTATTTGAAAAATGTTGTGTTCAATGGTCCGATCGCAAACTTAGCTGAATTGAAGGCACGCATTACGCAACACATTCACGACGCGACCCCTGAATCACTCCGATCTGTTGTGGAACATGCTGTTTCTCGGTTTCTACTTGTGGCAGAAAACAGTGGACAGCACATCGAACATGTCTTATGCAAATCTGGCGATAGTTAACCAATTTCATCGTTGCTTTTTATGCGGTTTTTGGCCTCAGGACACTTAAAAACCGATTTCCCCATCCTAATTGGTACAACCTTGTCACGGTGGATGGGCTTTCCACTAACAGTTCCACAACTGTTGCATGACCTTGAAGACATTTTTTCAGTAAAAAACCGATAGTCATGCACATTGAACAGTAGTTGGTTTAACGTGCAAATCACTCCATATCCGTCGTATTGCGATTCAAATGTCACTTGTAGCCGAACCCATTTGCGTTATGACGCTTAAAGAGCTATCTGTTGCTAAAATTTGGAACAATTTTTTTTTCTTATATCATACCATTTCCCCCTTTTCGATTTCAACTTCATGGTCAATGAAGCAGTGGTTCTTTTTATGACCATTTTGGACCTCGTTTTAGTCACTTTGAACAAACTCAATATTAACAGATAACAAAACTTATCGCAATAACAGCTTTGCCCATCTCTAATTATAACATCATCGAAAGAAACGACGCGTCGTGAAGCTAACTCGTGCTCTTATTCTTAGCCGCCAAAACATTCGCCAAGCTTTCGCCAAAAGAGGATTACTCGGATGGGCGGAGCCTTTTCCGTGATGTAGGCGCGGCCTGTGCCGTCAATCGGGGTGATGGGTGAGTGGTAGAATCCCAAAAGGACTATCGTGCAACTCTGCTGTGCGTTGCTCTTTTCTCTCGTGTTCATCTACTCTCGCCAATCCTACCGCGCTGTAAGCAACAGTGGAAGTCAATAGCATCCACTTTCTCTCTTCTGAAATCTTTGTGAACAATCCCGCTGTTACGGAAATGCAGCAGGGATTGAGGACGACGGACGTTTGCCTCTTGGAGGACGAACTCGATAAGCTCAAGTACGATGGCATGAGGCACAGGACCGACCACGCCGGCAAGGGATGCAGGACGACCGACGACGCCGTGCGGAAGATGTCTAAGGATTCCGCAGATCTCAAGGACGACAAAAACAGAAAAGGTGAGCGGTTGGATTTTTTTTAGTAAAGCGTTGTCATCAATGATCCTATGTATCAGTGGTTTTTAAACTTTATGTTACGTTACTAGGCCCCATTTAAAAATGTATAATCTTGGCACTTACCTCCATACTTTATTTCATATAATAATATAGACACATTTTTAAATGATAAACAAATACCCCCCCCCCCAAAAAAAAAAAAAAAAAAAAAAAACATTTATATGTTCATTTTATGTTTATGGCGGAATTAGAGTGAAATAAGTTGCAGTGAATGCTTTAAAAAATTGGTTATAATGTTTTAAAAGTTTATTTATATATATGTCATTTTATGAAAATTACATATCTGTTAAACTTTTGGCGCCTCTCTTAGCACTCGCATTTTGGAAATCGTTGCTATTGCCAACCCTGTGTCAAACCCTTGTCATTGTTTTGACCAGACTCCTTTTTTTCATTCACATTTAGTTTGCGGGTTCTAGGCGGCCCAGGTTCGATTCCTCCTTGTTTGTATTTATTTTTCCTGTATCAGTGAAACTTTCCTTGTGTGTCTGTCAATTACTTTACTTTGTCTGTCTTGTGCTTGGCGCAGATTGGCCAAATATGATTCTTGGGCCATAAAACTCCCAAACCAATCATGCTTGATTGGTTTGCGGCGCTCTACATACTCGAAATATCAGTGTCTGTGAGAAAAAAAAATTGCATTTAATAAATCTTACCAAATGAAAATTGTACTTAACGTTAGTTAAGAAAAAATAAATTATTTTGAACAGCACTATTTCTTCATCAGAAGAGTGTCACCAGTTTTCAGGAATGAGTTTCATGGTAATATATTATCTTGGTCTACTGCTTTTGAAATTAATTACGTAAACCAGAGACGTGACTATATCTTTTTTCTAAAATAATTCGATTTGTCTCTTCCTTAAATCAAGATGCATCGCCCCACTATCACAACTTTCAAAGCTTTAAAATTTTCAAGGTTGCACAATCCGCCTCTTACTCTCTAGGATCCAACATTGATCTCAAACCAAGGACATTAATTTCATAAGCAAACGCATTGTTTTTATAAGTTTCCAACAACAAAGAGTTTAAAACTTTTCTTTTAATGTGATGGAACATATGCAATTTATGGTACATGCACAAAGTTATTTTATAAGTACAAGGTAATCAGAGATCAGTCAAACATACTGCTTTGGTGGAACCATGGCACTCTTTGGTTGACTTGACACGTCCTGTCAAGTTTGAAAACCTCTGATTTAAAAATTATAAATTCAATCTGAAACGCGTAGTTTGAATTTAGTTATATTAACTCCTAGCAATACCACGATATATACCGTATTCCTCTATATCACTTTTTTATTTGTCGCGAATTTTCGTTTTGGGAACACCAAACGAAATCACAAATTGGAATTGATACATATAAGCTTATTTCAAACAGTTGTCCTAAACTGAATTTATAGGAAAGGTTTGGTTGTCTCGAAAACGTGGACGAGAAGGTTGGAGGAGTTTTCAAAAATACCCTACCATATTTAGTTTTGAATGATAAAATTCTTACATACATTGCATCATTACAAAATTTTTATAAGTTCCATACATTACGTATAAATTGTGCTTTTCTTCTATCCAAGTTATTCACTACCTTCGGTATATCGCAAAGTATAATTTTGATACATCATTATCCAAAAAGAGCGATATATCGAAGGTTACAGAAGTTTTGTACATATGTATTAAGTCGCTAGAACTTTTCTCTTCACGTATTCTGTTCATAATATCCATCCTAAATAACGAATTCTTATAAGAAACTGCATAAATTATTAAGATTCTGCAGATCGAAATGTTGGTTACTATCTCGAATTAAAATTGTACTTTATATTATGATTGAAAGCTAAAATTGATGTTTTTAGTGTATTTTTCCATTGATAAGATGTGATCATAAGTAATCAAAGATCACGATCATCTTCAGATCAGTAAATTAATTTCAGTGGAGAAAAATTTACAAAAATCAAGCAAACTACTACGAATTAACCAAACCTTACAATGAAATTACCCAAACTGTCGATGCTAAGCTAAAGACGGGAATCGCGCGGGGTAGTTATTTTAAACCATAATTGACTTTCTAGACTCATACGTTGTTATAGAGCAGGGCTGCTTAATTTTTTGGTTTGCCAAGGCCTCACTGAGTGAAGAGGAATTATCTTACCCCCCCCCCTCCTTGTATATAACTAACCAAATTTCCCTTTTTTTTATTTTTTATTTTAAATAATTTCTTTCATAACATAAAAATACGAGGAAAATTAGTGGAATATTTTTCTTTTTCTTGAGACGCTAGTGGCATCAATGTTTGGTTCAATTGAAGAGCTTGTAATTGAATCGGTTGTTTGAGCAACCCCATAAGTCACTTTTTGTCGAAATCGAGTTTTCGGTAAAAATCTATTCTTCAGAGGTAGACACATCTTTTAGAAGTGAAACATCACGAGTCAGGTATTCTACAAAGAGTTTGCTCGTATGAAAGTTTTCGTTTATTCGAGAAAGCCCATAAGTCACTGACTTATGGGCTTTCTCGAATACTCATACGAACAAACTCTTTGTAGAATGACCTGACTCGTGGTGTTTCACTTCTAAAAGATTTGTCTACCTCTGAAGAATAGATTTTTACCGAAAACTCGATTTCGAGAAAAAGTGACTTATAGGCGTAAAGCTCCGAAGGATGAGAAAGTCGCTTTCAAAATCTCTCAGTTAATGCAGTTTTCACACTCTTTGAAACATTCTTCTTCTTCAGGAGCACAACAGCCTTTAACAGGCCAAGGCTGACTCGCAGATCCTCCTTTATCTGGCCCTGTCTGGTGCGACCGCCCGCCATCGGTTGACTCCCAAAAACTTGAGACCTCTTTCCACATTATCAATCCATCTTGTAGGTGGTCGTCCCTTTCTTTTTGTCCCTTCAATTTTAGAAAAAGTCACTTTTTTGGTAGGGTCAGCATCGGGATTTCTAAAGAGATGGCCCAAATATTAGGATGTTGAAATCTCTAAAACTTTTTAATGATGGGGTTTTCAGCCACACTTTTCGGTTTAACAACAATAAAAAGCTGCTTCTATCACTCCCAAATGAACCCGTATATCCAAGTGGGAAAATCCCTATCAACAATATCAACAATACATCCCAAATGAAGAAAACATTCAAGCATTCTACAAAGAGATAGTTCACCAGTGTTCTACAGGTACATCTGATTCTTAGTTGTCAGAGAACTACGCTACTGATGAATGCCTTTTATTTCACCATTTATACCACTCTTATTCATAGAACTTAATCTTATTTGTGTTTCATATTTATTTAATGTTTCTACTTGTTTTAGAATGCATATTTGAGGTGTACTAAGTGTACTTTTTATTTTATACAGTTTAGAATGCAATTGATTTTTGCCAAAAGTATATGTATTTGAGAAACCCCATAAGTCAACTGACTTTAACAATCCATAATAATTTAATTATTTATCTTTTGAGACCTCCATTGAGCACAAAGATTGTACTTAGCTCCAAACAACACATTTTATTAGAAATAATATTATAGAGGTTGTCGGTTAAAGCAGAAACAGTTTTTCTTCGATTTCCCAAAAATTGTTCCACCTTACTTATGGGGTTTCTCAAACAACCGATTCAATTCGTAGTGGGTTCTCAAGGAGCTCGTCAGAAAATTTTTATCTAAATTTATTTTTCACATGCTTCATTCTTGTCGCTCACAAATTCATACTAAAACTTACAAAATCGACAAAATTGATCGAGATATGAATTTAAAAAAAAGTTGTTAGCTTAAAAATGAATCGACATCAAATCTAGATAGCAAAAATAAGTTTTAAATTCGATTTTTTTTAATGGAATTATATTGACAATGGCAAAACGTAAGTAGATATGTAGGGTACAAATATGTGTTTTTATCGAATTGAGATTTTTTTTATGTTCTTCTGAATTCAAAATGACCATGTGCAATAGTTTTTCTTTACTTCATAAAAAATGTTTTCGTTTAGACCTTGTATTTTCTGTGCTAATGTAAAATTCGTCGTACTTCCTAGTTTAAAATATTGCTAAACCTCCTTTTTTGCATAATTTTAGTTGTTTACCAATTTACACAACCATAGAAATATAAATTGATACAGTTTCAAATTTAATATATTTTCCTAGAACTTCGAAGCAAACGTTTTTCTCGAAATAACTTTACAGATTCGTGCCTTTGGTGTGGTTCAGACGATTTGATGACACATTAGCCTTTATTCTGCAGGTAATGCCAAGATTCCGACTCTATTTTCATTTGTGAAACTTTTATCTTTATAGAAAATTGTATATTCTATCCATAGTAGCTCAATGCTATTTTTCTAAAACAAAATTGGGCTAATTTGTCCTTGTGTAACATATGACAGTAGAACGACATACCAAACCAAATCTAGAAACGATCCAGGTAAGATGAGGCATGTGTGAACCCAAAGTTCGTATATCGAATAATTTTGAAGCAAATTTGATAGTAAATTTGAAAACTTTCACATTTTTAGCTCAAACTTTTACACTCTTTCCATTCTGTTGTTTTTTGCATTCTTATTTGTAAAACCTCACCATTGATGTAATTTTTAAAAAATACTTTTAAATGCGATTTAATAAGGTCGCACTTGCCCACTTGATGGGGCAAGTCTATACCTTGCACTATTTTCTAGTTTGTAATGTGATAGTATTGTCAAAATTCGAAGCAATCTAGCTATAGGACTACTTGAAGAATGTGCAGCAGGTAACACCCCTACTTAAATCAAAACAGATCTTTTATATTCAGTGTTTACCCCGCAAACGCACTGAACCTTAATAGTACTGATACTTAATAAAGCTTAGTAATACTTAGTAAAGCAACTTGAAACAAGTTGATGATAAATCCCGAATCTGACTGAAAGTTATGCTTTTGTACGGAATATTTTTTGCTAGAGATAGGTTGTTATTTCAAAAGTTCAAAAGTCACTTTCTAACAGTTAATAACAACCGTTAAATTAGCTGCTAACTGAGCAAAACTATTCTTAATAGCTGCTAAAACAATAACTGTTCTTGTTAATTGGCAGTAACAGTTAACATTGCTATCGCAAAATAACAGTTTTGCCCATTTCTATTTCTCGGTCTAATTTTATCCGTCATACTTGAACCATAAAGAATTATCAATTTTTAAAAATTCAATTCAATTTAATTTTCTTAATTACCACACGGGAATTGTTTCGATGCAAACCAATATTCAACACGAAACTGGAAATACTCACTCATCCTTTTATTTTCTTATCGAAACAAAGCATATTTCGTGTCATTATTTTCCGAGTAATCAATGCTCTAGTTTAATAACTTTGTTCAATCTCAACGCGTCGTCATCTCTCTGCATTTAAAACTCGAATTCATTTATCGCACTAACGATAGGGTAGACTGATTGAGATAAGAGCATCCCAATGACTTTAATTCATGAAAAAAATTAAGAAGCTGGGTAGAGTGCTTTGTGTTTAAAATAGTACAGAAATTTAGCATATTTTCTATTGAAAATGAGCCACTGACATTATGGAAGGTTACAGTCACAAGAGTAAATATTTCCGTATTTCTTCCATTTACTAACGATATTAAATTTCACAAATACAAAAATGTACATTATATTTTTTTCCATACGAAATTAAAACTATCTTGGGAACTGTTTCTACCGTTAAAGTCTCGTCCTCTCATTGTCGTATCAACGTGGGAGCTGCTGTGGTGGAATGAATGCTGTTGAGAGTGTGAAGATCATGGTTTATGTGTCGTTAAAAATATGGGATAGGGAAATTATGAATGATAGAATAACTATTGCTTGATATTTAACCTTCTGAGCGCCATGATATTTTTGTTTTCCCCATATAATGACTAAATGACCACATCTATAGGTGGAAAGATTCTATTGACCAAGGAGGTCAAAACTGATTAGAAGTCATTCATGGAAGATTGAGGGCGGCAGAACGGATACATGCGTGTGAACCTTTCAGAGGACTAAGGAGTGTATGAACTGTTATAAGAATTATGAACTAACTTACGTTCAAAGAGACTAAATTGGGTTTTAAAATTTCAAGTGCTGGGAAAATATTTTATGGCAGTCAGTTTTTCTGATTAGATTCATAATTGATCAGCTTCTGTGCGAATTATGTGACCATCATATAGTTCACAGTCTAATAACATCATAGCAATACATCAAAATTGTTCAAGAGTAATATAAAATTGATTCTGTTTCTATATTTTATGCTAAAAAAAACAATATTTAAAAAAGTATTCGGTTTGCTTGAATTAGTGAAAGTTTTTTTTTGTTGGCTTCTATCGGTTTCAATATCATCTTATATTCTCAAAATAACTATTAGTTTAAAATACGTTTACTAATTATCAAATAAAAACTGAAGTGAAAACGACTCTTCTTCAGACGAATGTCTTCAACCGAACTTATTTTTTTTGTTGCATTTTTTGGTTCTGAAAGGACAAAAATGAAAATGTTCTGAATATAAAAAATTTCTGATGATGGGAAAATTTTTCTTTTCCAGCTCATTTGTTTCATTTTATAACCGATCATGGTATATTTAATTTTATGTTATAAAATAGATTTTGATGTCCTACTATAAAGGTGGACTGGCTATCCTTCTGGGTCAAAGAAATTAACCAAAATATAACGTTCTATAATACGTAGACCCACATACTTACAGTTTAACTTAGTGTTTGGCGATCTATTTTAATTCCCGAAACGGATAGCTCCAGAATATGCAGAGGAACCCAATCCTCCAGAATATGTTTAGAACGCGACTGATAGGACTGGCATTTTAATTTCATCACTTTAGGGAAAATAAGGACAAACTAAAAATTATATGCAACAGAAAACTTCCTGGTAGTAGTGGTTTTATCATTTCCCCAAGCGTATTAATTATTTTCCAGTAGTTTTGTCCAAATACGTGGAAGCTATAGTGTGGCGTTAATTAAAAAACACCAAATACGTGAAGATCTGTTTAATGTTATACTTTTTAGCAATGTTAAACGCATCCACCAAAAAATTACTTGCCTTCCAAAATCTGTACATTAAAGACCGAGTCCCAAAAATGGAGTTGTGTTTTTTATGCCATTAACTACATTATCCCTCTGAATAATATACAAGAGTAGAGAGAAAATGCGGATATGAGAACAGGCGGAGCGGCGGAGCTAGTTGAGTTGTTTACCTCCTGGTGGTGACGTCACATGGAGGTGAGTTGTTTATGCACTATTAGTGACGTCACGTGGAGTTGAGTTGTTTTCCCTCCTGCTTCGAGTTGAGTTGAGTTGTTTGTTTTGTTTCTTGAATTCCGTGGTTTGAGAGCAACACTGAGTTCAGTTGTTTTATGGATAAAGTTTCTTGACTACTGAGTGGCAACACCCTAATTTCAAAAACACGTGTTTTAGGCTTGTTTACATTTTTGGACTTTGATTTGTTTCTACCATTGATATGAGAGTCTAGTTGAGATGTTTGATGACTGCTTCTGATGGAAAACATTTAATCAGGAGTTGAGCTGTTTATTTATATCAAATATTTACTTTGAAAAGAAAGTTTCTTTGCTGTTGAGTGGCAACAACCTTAAACCACGTGGAGCTTGGACTTTGATTTTTCGCATCATTGTTACTCGTGGTGCCATCTGTTAGCACTTTTTTGAATGAAAATAATAACCTATTTGAAAATATTTAAAATATAAAGTAGCTGATATCTTTGTCGGATTTGAACTGGAGATCTCTCTCTCTCGGATAAAAGGTACTCGTAGCTGAGGATTAGTCAGATGCTATAACCGTTCAGCTACGAATACCTGGGTTGTAGAGAATTAAATATGAAGATGAACCTCTCCTGGCAACACCCTAATCCCCACGGTTGATATTTGTTGGTTAGTAATGAGTGAGTGTTTACATTAAGATAATGAATTGACTCGACCCTGGGGGTTAAGTCTGACCAATGATATGAGAGGGGGAGGGGCTACCATAGTCTACGACGGGGAGAGTTCTACCATATCAATCAGTGCTGAGAGAGAGGTTACCTACAATTAGATTTGACTCCTCTACAGCTAATATCTCACCCATTTGAGAAGTTACCCGAGAAGACTAGCTCTCCCATGTTTTTCTCTCAGCCCATAGAAAATGTCGCTTGAAGAAGAATTTGAAGAAGTTGATGTACCTATAACCGAAGAAGTGGCAACAATTGTAGACTTTGGTGAGGCCAACTCAACCCAGCTGCCTGAGCCTTTTGACGATTTGACGTGTACAGTGTGTAGTAAAAAGTTCAAACAACGCCGTAATCTTCTGCGGCATATTATATCAACACACGAGAAGGATAGCCATCGATGCCCTCAGTGTGATACGACTTTCACGCGTAAAGATATTTTAAGCAGACACTTGAAAACCCATGACAAGCCGCAGAAGAGGAAACTCCCTGATAACGAGAACCCTGCGAAGAGAAAGTGTGCAAATAAAAGGAATTGCGCTGATCCATCATCGTCGAAAGCTTCAACGTCTAGAGGTGTACCATCGAAAAAGCGATGTCTCGATACGTTCGATGTTGATTGTATTCACTCAAACGAGGAAACCAACCAGGATCTCCAAGTTTTCCTGCATTCTGTGCAACCCGAGTTGGAACGGAGAATCCAAGATGTCGTCGTTTCGGAAAACGGTATAAAATATTACTTAAATGCTACTGTTCAATTCATTCGTCGCATATCTGAGGATGAAGACGAACGATGTGTTTCCCATTTCCGTAGCAAATGCGAAATTGTTTTACCCGGAACTTCTCCAAACATCGAATCAGCCATTGAGAAGGTAAGAAATCTTTTTTTTTAATTAATTTTTTTTTATTTATTTTATTTTACATATTCTTTTTCAAAAATTGCTTGTTTTCATAATCTATATAATTTAAAATAAATTTTCTCTTTTTATTGTTTAAGGTACTCTCTTCTTATGAGGAATTTGAAGGAAAGGGATCTGGATGGGTTTTAGATGAAATTCTAAACTTGGAGCTCAAGACAGCAACGTACAGACCTTTAGCTGCCTCCTCATACATTCCTCTCCCCAGAAAACTGCAACGGAAGTGCGCTATAATCAACGTGCAGAATAATGATGAAAAGTGTTTGGTATGGAGCGTTTTGGCGGCTCTTCATCCTGCGGACCATAATGCACACCGCGTGAGTAATTACAAAATTTATGAGAAAGAGCTCAATGTCACTGGGATAGATTTTCCCACTCCCGTATCACAGATTGAGAAATTTGAGCGAGTGAATAATATTTCCGTAAATGTATTTGGATATGAAAACGACGTCTTCCCTCTACGCATCACAACTAAGAAATGTACAAACCATGTAAATTTACTCCTCATTTCGAATGAGGAGAGTAGGCATTACTGCTGGATAAAGAATATGAGTGCCCTTTTAATGGATCTGACAAAGCACAAAGGGAAGGCCTTTTATTGTGATTTTTGCTTGCATAGGTTTACCTCTCCCGCAAATCTAACTTCCCACATTGAAAGTTGCCAGGCATATGGCCCCCAAAAAGTTAAAATGCCCGAGGAGGAAAACAAATGGCTACATTTTCAAAATTTTCATTTTAATTTGCAGGTCCCATTTGCAATATATGCAGACTTTGAATGCGTTCTCTTAAAAAAATCTACCTGCCTTCCAAACCCATCACACTCCTACACTGTCCCCATTGCGGATCACATTCCTTGTGGCTACGCCTATGTGATCGTAGGTCCTGATGGAAAATTAACGAAGGCCCCAGTAATATACCGTGGACCTAATGTTATTCATAATTTTTTAATTAGTTTAATTCGTGAGGAGAAAGAAATCCTACAGATCATAAAGACCGTGATACCTATGCATTTCACAGAAAATGATTGTCAAAAATTTGAAGCTGAATTAAATTGTCATGTTTGCGAAAAGCCTTTGGGAAGTGATAAAGTGAGAGATCACGACCACTTAACCGGTGTCTATAGAGGTGCTGCTCACAATAAATGCAACCTAAATTATAAAATTGCCACACATATCCCTATCATCATGCATAATTTGAAGGGGTATGATAGTCACCTCATTATACAGGGATTAGGGGATTTAAAAACTAAGAAAATCGAATGCATTGCAATTAATAGTGAAAAATTTATTTCCTTTTCCCTCGGTTCTCTAAGATTTTTGGATTCTCTACAATTTTTAAACGCTTCATTGGATAAATTAGTTAGCAATTTAGACCCCAGTAGAGCAATAATGACTCGCGAATATTTTCGGCAAAATACTTCTCTAATGCTTCGAAAGGGGTGTTACCCATATGAGTATATGGATTCCATCGATAGATTTACTGAAACTAAGCTCCCTCCAAAAAGTGATTTTTTTAGCTCCTTAACTGAGCAGCATGTATCTGATGAAGATTATGAACACGCCCAAAATGTATGGGAGAGATTTAATATTTCAAATTTAGGAGAGTATCACGATTTATATGTATGTACTGATGTCCTTCTCCTTGCCGATGTTTTTGAAAATTTTCGCACTATCTGTCAGGCATTTTATAAAATTGATCCTTGTCACGTATACACGGCACCAGGTTTGGCTTGGCAGGCTTGTCTGCGCATGTCTAACGTAAGGTTGGAGCTTATAACTGACGTAGACATGCATCTTTTTATCGAAAAAGGTATTCGAGGGGGCATCTCAATGATATCGCATCGATATGCGAAAGCCAACAATCCCTATTTAGAAGGTTATGATCCATCGCTCCCATCAAACTATATCATGTACCTGGACGCAAATAACCTTTATGGATGGGCCATGTCTCAAAGCTTACCCACTCATAATTTTGAATGGGTGGATACCTCCACGGATGTTCTATCTGTTCCGGACGATTCACCAGATGGTTACATCCTAGAAGTTGATTTAGAATATCCAAGTATTTTACATGAACTGCACAATGACTATCCCCTAGCCCCCGAGAAGTTTACAGTTAGTTCAAACATGCTATCCGAATATTGCAGAGAGCTAGCAGCCTCCCTTCACCTGCGAACACCCGAGTCGACTAAATTAATTCCTAACTTGAATGATAAAATAAAATATGTAGTGCACTATAGAAATCTGAAGCAGTATGTGGCAAAAGGCATGAAAATTAAACAGGTATATAAAATTTTAAAGTTTACTCAAAGTCCATGGTTAAAGCAATATATTGATTTTAATACCACCCAACGAAAAAATGCTAAATCAACATTTGAAAAAGACCTTTTCAAGTTACTCAACAATGCCGTCTTTGGTAAAACCATGGAAAATTTAAGAAATCGCACCCAAATTGATATAGTAAAGGAAAAGAAGAAAGCCCGTAAATTAATTGCTTCACCCGCGTTTCACTCATTTAAAATAGTTAATGAGAATTTGGCGTTGGTTGAAAGGAAGAAAACCTCACTCCTTCTGAATCGACCTATATATGTAGGATTCTCAATCCTTGACCTGTCGAAAATTTTAATGTACGAGTTTCACTATGATTATATTAAAACCAAATTTGGTTCTAATGCAAAATTGCTGTTCACGGACACCGATTCTCTTTGCTATCGAATAATTACAAATGACATATATTCGGATATGAATGATGATATCCATTTATTCGACACTTCGGATTATCCTAAAACTCACTTCTTACATAGCGATCTAAACAAAAAAATTCTTGGAAAGATGAAAGATGAACTTGCGGGTGAAGTGGTTATGGAATTTGTAGGGTTAAAACCTAAAATGTATTCCCTCTGTACTACAACATTCGAAAAAAAGACAGCAAAGGGGGTGTCAAAAAATATTGTTAAAAGAAAACTTGTGCACGCAGATTACAGAAATTGCCTACTGGAGAGACAAAGGGGGTTAGAATATGCTCTCAAAATAGCAAGTTTTAATCATAGGCTTCAGACCGTGAACTACAATAAATCCACTTTATGTCCTTATGACAATAAACGCTATATTTTAAAAGATGGACAAGGTAGTTTGGCATACGGTCACTTTAGAATTACAGAAGATGTATCCAGCGAAATACTCGACATCGCACTGTAACTATGCTAAATATTTGAAGTTAATTGTGTGTAGAGGAAAAATACATGTACCCACACACATTCTTAAATTTAATTAATTATAATGTAAATATTTGAGCTAAAAGTGTCCACTTTAGATCTGCAAATGTACTTAGAAACTATATTTGGTGTAATTATATGTATACGTGTGTGTGTGTGCGTTTTAGTGATTAGTCCCATGTGGTTCATACACGTCCTGTTTAATCGCTGACTAATTTCTTATCTCTATATGTATATACATGTGCGTGCACGTTTCAGTGATTCGTTCCATGTGGTTCGTACACATCCTGTTTAATCACTGACTACTTTCTTATCGACCCAGTGTAAATACTTGATGGAATTGTTGGATTTAGAGGAGGAGGGGGTTAATGAAGTAAACTTGGGGAGATAAGCAATGCCCACTATTGCCCTTCACTTTATCTCTCTTCTCACCAATGCCGGAAGGGGGGATGTCGTTATCTATACTTTTGACGAATAGGACCTTAGGTCCTAGGAGAATAGGGTGACTTCTAACAACACCTTCCTTGTCAACCCACTACCAATCAGCTTGAAGAGGGAAACTCTGCCTTATCAAGTTTGAGCACTAGTAGCCATTCCAAATCCAGTTCCTCTACAAACCACAAGACCTATTCTCCTACTCTATTACCTTTTATTTAATACTTTACCTCCTTTTGAAGTTGCTGCTGATGTCTGGATTAAAGCGGAAGCTGAATGAGTCTCAAGTAAGTTGCATTCTATATAGATTTTTTTTTTCTGATTCAAAGTATTATAGCATCGTATATGCAATATATATCTTTTTAAATCCCTCCTACACATTGTACTGTTTTCATTGCAGAGTATCCACAGATCTTTTACGGATGGATTGATTCCTGAGAATACCTTTCCCCTGGGAGTAGATGTGTTTGTGACCTGCAATGCTTTTCGTCGAAAAGCTATGGTTCACATACGTCGATACAAGAAGTTTGGAGAGAAATACTATCCGTCCCCAGAGGTTGTGACATTGACACCGTTCCAATTCGTGACGTTGACGGAGAGCAACCAGTTGAAGAATAAGACTCTCGATGGCAGCCGCGTCCTCAACTTCTTTGACATCCCTAAAGAGGAATCTGGGAGAGTTAAAGCGGATCCTACAACCATCTACTCAGCGAGATGTGCAGGCGTTCGTGATGAGGAGACTGATGATGAAATCCTCGTCGAATTTGATGAAACATCCGTTACTCTAAAACACGAAATCACATGCAGGAGTGGAAGGATTTATTTATATACTGTGCCCATAAGCGATCAACAGTGGGACAAACTTTTTTCAATAAAGGATTCGGTAACATCTGTGATTGCTAACCTTCAATTTGAAGGTATATCTTTAGTGGACCCGTACCAACTTATTTCAAAGAGAAAGTTGTGTACAACTACTTGGGTCCCTTCCGAATGTGTTGATTCTACTCTCAGCTTCTTGATGAAATCGGCCTTCTGCAGCGTCATAGCAGAGGGTGAAGGTTTGTTCAACCCTTACGAAGAGACGGATGAGCAAGTGCTAGCCCAGAACAACCTACGGAACTTTAACGCCTCAGTGCTTAAGTTGAATCTGTTCATGGTTATGGAAAAGTTCCACCAACGAGTGTGTAAGTATCCTATTCATTCATTGTTTGATCGCCCCTTGACTGAATTTGTAAACTTAGAATTGATATCATCCATTATTGTTAAAGAGTATATTGAAAAAGCAAGAGAGGAATTTTGTATGTTTCACATGTAGAGTGAAAATAACATGTATTTTTTTTTTGTGTTTTAAATCATGAATAAATGAGTAGACAGTAATTATTTTGCTTCATCTTTATTGATTTACATAGAAATCCATTTACATTCTTTACTACCTCTGCTAATTGCTACCTTACTATGACAAACACCATATAATTATTGATATCAATCATGTTTATTTAAAACTATTGAAAATACAGAAGTTACAAATTCAACCATTTGTTCGAAGACAATTTTCTTCCCTTGGTTTTTTTAGGCTTTGCATACATAGTTTTAAACTCAGTTAAATATTTGTTCTTTATTAAGTTTTGAGGGAAATTATTAGCATTTAATGTTTTTTCAAACTGTTCAAAAGCAACTGGTTTTCTAATTCTGTTTCTCAATAGAAAATTTATGAGTTGTACAATATCTGAGTCAGGGAACTCCTTATCGTTCAGTATGACTTCATTGTACTGATTCCAAGAAATTTTATGTTGTTTAAAAAACTCTATCATTTGTTGTGCAGATTTTTTTTGTTTTACAGGAACAGATTCTAGAATTTTATTTTCTATGTTCAGATTCCTTTCATGGCCTTTCTCGATAGGCTGCTGTTTTTCGGGTGATGAAGCAACATTCATATATGGGAATGTAACGTATTTTTGTAAAATTTGATTATACAGCTTGGCTTTTTCTTCGACACTCATTTTTCTTTTCAAAATATTTTGAATCTGCATATCTAAGTCACTCAAATATTCTTCTTCAAATTCTTGTATTTGACCAATTGGTACCAAGGCAAATTTTTTACTATGCTCCATGGATAAGAGATGATAGGACTGTTATTGCTGCTGGAATGATTAGAGATAAAAATCCGTCGCCTTTTTGTACTAATAGACGTCTTTTTCTAAAGATAGGTACTCTTTTCTGAGCGAGTATTCTCAAAGTTTTTTTAAAAGGTGCAAGTCGATTTTTGGTACACTTACTGATTGGAAGATTACCCTTTAAAAGATTTAAAACACAATCACAAACTGTTTTAATGAGACAATTTGGGCAGTTTTTCAATACAGCTGTTTTTTTACTGCTTTTCTGTAAAAGTTTTAGATATTCTACATCCTTCTCGGAAGGCATTCTGGATCTAAGTGATTTCACATGATTGCCAGCTTTCTTTTATATAGGTTGCGTAGACACCCTCTTTGAATAAAGCACAGCAATGAAATCATTTGGGAAGACCTACCGAGGTTCATACACGAAATGTTTATCACCAGGAAATATTCCTGTACGTAACCTCAACCGTTCAGCCGTCTCGGGTCTCAAATCAATGAACAAATAACCGAATGGTATTGAGGTAGCATCGTCAAAAATTTCTTGAAAAGCTTTGTTTTTCCTAGGGAACATTTGCCTAGCTAGATGCATTACTTGACTTTTATCTCTAGGATTTTTGTACAGTACAACGTAATGTGAATTCAAATGAATGTTTCTCATTTCCCTACCTTGATGAAAAAAATTTTGTGTTATAAAGATAACTGAAAGATTTCGGTGATGACTTCCTTTCGTAAAAAGATTGCTTAGCCTAGTATCACTAGCTAACTCTACCATCAAATCATCTATGATAATTAAAGCATCTCGAATAGAATTCAAGTTAGATGGTAGACCCTCTTCAAAACTGACATTTTTCATTGATTTGAAAAAAGGTTGATAACTTCCGTAGCAGTAAACAATATTAGTGGGCATAGGATCAAACATTTTATGATCTAATAACTTTTTTACAAAAACGGTTTTTCCTGAACCTGTAGGACCACTGAGAAGACACGTTGAAGGATGAACAAGCTTAGGGAGCTCCATATTTCAATATGCGTTGAGTTAAAAAAAGTTTGGCTTTTATATTTTACAGACAATGTCTGTGCAACCTTTAATTGTGCGTGCCACGAGTTCACACTCGCTGATTGAATCAACAATATTTTGAGTAAATTCCAAGCAGTGGTTTTCAAATACATTTAAAGAATTGTGAACACAATCGCATATTGTTTTCCCACAAACTGAGTGACTGAAGAACAGATTGGAAAATTCGTTGCATTTAATAAATCCCACTGAATCAATTTTTTGGTAAATTTTATACAATTCAAGCGTTGTTTTATTTTGTGCTAAACTGTACGAATCATGTTTTGGCCAGTTAAGACAAGTCCAAATAATAAACACAGAAAAACCAATGTAGGAAAATATAAGCAATGCTGTTAAAACATTTCTTATGGTTGCGCTGGCCATTTTTTGTGCGTCTTACTTCATTCTAAGCTTTTCATAAACTGGTGCTTTCACTAAAAAAAACCCTTTTATAGCTTTAAATAAAAAAAATAATACAATAAGAGACAATATCATTGAAAATTTAACTTTTATTTTTTAAAAACCATGGTTACACCGTATCTTTTCTTGACAAATTGAAACATTCTAAAATCATTCTTTACACTAAGTTGAGTAAGAATGAATTTCATACATAATCCTTGGCATCGTTTAATAATGAAATAAATGCAATAATGCCCACATACGTTAGATGTTAAACTTTGAAATAGAACCTTGTTCCAATGAACGTACTGAAAAGTCTTTGTAAACCTTGTTATATCTTGTCCAAATGAATCGGGAGATAATCCATAGGAATCAAAAAAATCAATGCTATGTTTATCTGGAATGTAGACGGCAAGCCAATGAGTTCCCTTTTCATCATGTTTATCAGTATTCAACACCATAGCTGAGGGAAACTGTCTAATTATTGGTATTTTATCCGAAGGGAAAACACCCACAAAATATCTCGCCGAAATAGGATCACGAGATAAGATTTTATAAATGTCTGATGAATTCATCAGTTTCCAAAATCGTAAAGTATATTACGAGCTTTGTTGATTTCGATCAAGTTTTCAAACTCAGCATAGACTAACAATGAAATTGTTTGCGGTAAGGGTGTGGCAAATTTTATTTCTATTCTTAAATTACTATGACGAATAAGATTTAGATGTGAACCGTCACACAAATCAGGTGACAAATCAAAGCAAAATAAAGAATAACCTTTTGAAAATTCTGACCTTGAGAGGAATAGGCCTCTGTTTTCTGCATTCGTAAATAAGTTTTGATATGCTCTAACAAATTGATTTTTTTCAAAGTTTGGTTGGAGTGGGTTATGAGGCACGGGCTGACCATCCACATAGACTCCTATAAAATTAATATTGTAATGTTTGAACTCAAAGGGAGACTTCTTATAGTGTCCATTGAACGCGTCGTTATCGACACAGGCAATCACAATGCGGTTAGGCATCTGTCCTGTAAAAATGTTATCTTGAACAAAGCTCATATTACCAGCCGGAATGGAATAAGCTTTACAGAGTACTCTGTTAATGGGGTATTTAGCTGCTGCTTTTTCCAAACCTTTCGCATGTCCTATAACGACACCTGGACTCACTCTGACTTTACGAACGAACAAAGAAGCATGTTCTAATGAAACTTTAAATTCCCCGTCCCCCAACAAACAAAATTCCGATTTACTGCGTATAAGCTTAATTTTCACATCCACCATATTTAAAAGGAGTCTCTCTTGATGAAACATATCCAAGTGCAAACGGCCAATCATATCCACCGATGCACCAAGCTTAAACATTTCTGTCCTTTGATTAAATCCATCGTTAGGGTGGGTATCTCCTGTATCAAACACATTCATACGACCTGCGGTATCTTTAAAAAAGAGTTCTGAAGACAATTGAGAAGTTTTAGTATCATAACCATGATTCAGTAGTTTTTCTATCATGGCTCGGTATGGATATGTGTTATTGCTGGAGGAGACAAGTCTCTCGTTTAAACTGATATCTACTTGCGAAAACATAGCATGCAGGAAGAGATTTACAGGGCCTACTTTACTTTCAGCCGTGATTGGTTTGCCATCACTTTTCAAAATTTTAACTTTAACATATAATTGAGTCTGTGACAAATCGAGGTATTCGTCTCCGCTTCCAGAGACATTGAATTCAACAGGGCTTCCATCAGAAACATTGGCTAGGGGATGAAATTCAACCCACTGACCTCTCTCGATGACAGTTTGTGTTGGAGGTAAAGAGAATAATTCTAGCTCGGATTTTACACATTCTGGAGAATCTTTTAGTAGAAATGCCATTATATCATAAGTCAAAAATATCACGTCTTTGCGCCTTCCTAACTTTAGATGAAATGATACGTTTGGAGGGTTTGCGCTTCCTTTTAAACTTTCCGTGACCAATCATTTCATCTGCTTTCTGAACTGCCTTTCTTGCTAATTTTTTCCCAGTTTCTTTTGCACGCGTTTTAACCGATGTTTTGAAATTTGCGCCCGATAACACGTCATTAGCAACCATTGTTCCCGTCCGTAAAGTTTCTTTTCCAACTGTTTTTGCACCACTAATCAAAAAAGGCAATGCTTTGCGAAAGAGTTTTGCAAAAAATCCTCCTATTCCGTACCCTTTCTGAAAAACAACTCCTTTGTAGTAGGGCAGACCATTTCCGATTTGTCCTGCATAATAATCTTCAAACTTTTTTGTACAACACGTGTAAGGTACCAACATTTTGTTACTTCTTTTCTTGAATGAAAAAAGGATTCAATTCAGAAAGGAACACTCTTTTATATGATTTGTTTCAAGCGAAAATGTAGCTTCACTATCAACTTTCCACGTTCAAATGAGACGTAACGACCAGTGTGCGTCCTTATAATGATTTCAATCGAGTCAAAATTTTTTCTGGAAACTGGTAAATAATGAGGTCTCTCAAACTGTTCCTGAATCATATCACCATCTCTTCCTTTCACTGTTAGAGTCCGCAAAAGAGGAGCTAAGATCCCACCAACAATTTCAGGGTGAATGATATCAGTGTAAACGTACAGCAAATGTAAATCAACATGAGGATCTGCGACGAAAGGACTTTCAGTGATTACTGTATCTGGACCTCCATTTCCTGGAATAAAATTTTGTCCAATCACTTGATTAGGTTCAAAACCTAAGTTTTCAGCTAATCCCTTGGACAATCGCAGCGTTGCACCGTTAGTGAGTTGCACCACCACCTTTTTAGTGTGTTTATTATATTTCATTTGAACTTTTATGTGCTTTGGAAATGTATTTAAAATGTCATTCGGGGAATCATAAAAACCACACGCTACGTTTCCATTAATTTTTACTCCGTTTCCTAAATCATATTCGAAAGAATTTTCACCGTCAATAATGTTATTCCACATTCTGGGATAAATAATTTCAACTAATCCAACTTCCCATTCACCTGAGAGTTCTAGACGTGTGGAGAGTTTCGTGTAGAAATGAGACATTGTATTGCCAGGATAAAACTGGATAGAACCGTCGCTGGGAAGCGTGATATAGAATGACATTGTACTGTGAAAATGAAAAGGTAAGTACTATGACAGATCTATTTATATCATTCTGACATCTTCAACCCAGGCATTGAACTTTTCAGGGTACCCCTGAAATTTCACAAAGTATTCCGTTTTCCCTTGACGCTTTCTTTTCATGAAAACTTTTTCTACTGGATAGAATCCTGAATTCGAAATCTTTTGTAATTCCTCTTTGTAAAAGCTTCCTTGTATTATTTCCCCCGTTAAATCTTTGAGTTTATACACAGTAGGTACCCGTGGTATTATTTTATCAATTGTAAAAATTTCTCTTGTCCAGTTTTGTTCGTATCCTTTTTCAAAGTGCATTTTCTCCCGACTTACACGAACAGTGTCGTTAATCTTTAAATCTGATTTGCTCTGTATCACTACAGGTTGTTGCCCGTATAATGTATTCCATACTTTTCTTTCATTTTGTAATGTTACTAATACAGGCTCAGTCTTAATACTACTATGCCAGGTGTGGTTATAACTATACATCAACTGATCTATAACGTCTATGTATCTCTTCGTATTCATCTCTGTGAAATATTTCCACATTTTAGTTTTAAGGGTACGATTAAAGCGTTCAACAACTGATGCTTTCACTGAATTATGTGTTGAGAAGAAGTGAACTTTATTTTTTTTAAGGAAACTTTGCACTAGTTTATTAGTAAATTCTTTCCCAGCGTCCGTCTGTAAAGAAATGGGAACGCGTTCCAAAAATATGTTTTCAAAAGCTGCCATGACAGATGTAGATTTTTTATCTTTCAGAGGAACGGCCCATGCATATTTAGACAAAATATCAATACATGTAAGTAAATACTTATACCCATCGTTATGAATGGCGAGAGATTGCATATCTACTAAATCAGATTGAAACTGTTGATTCAAACCTCTTACTATAACTCGATTTGTATGGAATTTGTGTAGCAAAGGCTTGTGTAAGGTATACGAATCCTTCGTTTGTAACCATTTCTTTATCTGCTTCCTTTTCACGCGACCTTTTAAAGCATGCTGCAAAGCATTGATACCACCGAAGCTGCCTGGAAACTTGGGATTCCGATACGTCTGATTCAGAATTTCTTCCATTGCAGCAGCGGTTGTGATCTAATCTAAAGTTGATATTCATAATGACTGTTGAAATTGTAAGAAACACTGTTTATATACCCCTCACTCTATTAATACACTCCCTCTTTCAAGAACAGCATCTCATAATTAAAATTAGATACCACACACTTTATAGTTTCAGAAATGTTGTGTCATAATGAATGCAATTAGAAAACTAAATACATCAAACGTTGGTAAACATAATACATGAAGAGTAATACGTTAGTAAAAAGAATATTTTAAAATAAAAAACACACAGGGAATGAACTAAATTATTTTATTTATAAGCACTAAACGTAAAAAGAACATTACATTGATGTGAAATATGGAGAGAAGCAATTAGTATTTACATACATTTTTCGTACAGATTCTATGAGTTCTTTTACATTTAAACATTCAAAAAAGTCACCTGTCATTATCAAATACTGAAAATTTAACAACATGTTATTTTTTCGTACAAATGTCACAGCAAAATCTTGCCAATCGATACTGTAAAGAACAAGTGTAAAATAGTTAGAAAATAAATCTTCCTTACTCGTGTCAAAACAGGTATGTGCAACGTCATTCACTATATGATTCTTACATCCAAAACAGTCCACAATTTTTAATACATGGTTTGAAAGTATTTCCATAAGGTGGGAACACAAAGCTGATTTCATTTCACGTATCCCTTCTGGATTATCAGGGTCACCGTTGTAATCCTCTCCAGAATTGGACGTCGAACATTTTTTCAGTTCGTGGCACACATAATAATATAGAGAGTATGTAAATAGGGATCTATTTATAAGTTCAGCAACACGCTCATAGTTTTCACAAATTTTGAAGATATGCTCCCAACACAACATAACACGATCGTATGCAAATTGAAAGGACATGTCACTTTTGCGAAACAACCTTTGAAGAATGAGGAATGTAATATCTCCAACAACTTCTTTGGACATACACAGGTCTCTTTCGACAATCTTTACAGATTCTAAAGTAGCAAAGGTGAAAAATTTACTCACTTTGCTGATGAAAGAATCCCACACTTTTGGAGACAGCGAAATCCCTTCTTTCGTGGGTTGCAAGATTTCATTCTCATCCGTTGTGTATTTCCGAATATGCACTCTGGTTAGACCAATGAACTTATTAACAAGCAGGAACATGTTGTCTCCAAGATGAAACATCGTATCAGGAAGAGAATCCATAGTTAATTTTGGCTCTTCATCAGGCATAGATATAGGCATTGATTCTTCTCCAAGAGTAGACAATGCACTTTTTTCAGCAAACCGAGCTCTCTTCATAATAATAGGTTGAACGGAATTTCGCTTCATAGTTTTCAATGTAAAATTACTCCTTCAAAACGTATGACCAACGAACGCTACAGCCAGTGCTTGAAATGGTGGCATAAGGTACTCCCTCAGGAACACTCGCATAATCCACCAATCAGGGAAGCATTCAAAAATCACGTGACACAGAAAAATCCCTCCAACCTTGTCTTCAACCAATGCCAAGACTGCCCCTTCACCCCCTTTGCAAGATAAGCCCCTAAACAAGTTGCAATTTGTATTCCTCCGCTCTTAGTTGCGGAAGAAATTCACTGTGCTTCGGCTAAGTCAGGTTCGGACATGTTTGTGACGTCACGCGCACGTGGTTTAAGGTTGTTGCCACTCAACAGCAAAGAAACTTTCTTTTCAAAGTAAATATTTGATATAAATAAACAGCTCAACTCCTGATTAAACGTTTTCCATCAGAAGCAGTCATCAAACATCTCAACTAGACTCTTATATCAATGGTAGAAACAAATCAAAGTCCAAAAATGTAAACAAGCCTAAAACACGTGTTTTTGAAATTAGGGTGTTGCCACTCAGTAGTCAAGAAACTTTATCCATAAAACAACTGAACTCAGTGTTGCTCTCAAACCACGGAATTCAAGAAACAAAACAAACAACTCAACTCAACTCGAAGCAGGATGAAAAACAACTCAACTCCATGTGACGTCACTAATAGTGTATAAACAACTCACCTCCATGTGACGTCACCAGCAGGAGGTAAACAACTCAACTAGCTCCGCCGCTCCGCCTGTTCTCATATCCGCATTTTCTCTCTACTTACAAGGATCCTGCAGCACACATAATGACTAAATTGCCACATCTTTTGGTTGATAAATATTCTAGTAAGGATTCCATTGATCAATATGGTCAAAGCTGGTCAGAAGACATACAGGGCAGACTGCAGATCCCAGAACGGGTATATGTGAGTGAACCTCAGAAGGTTAAGCTTTTTAAAAACCCATTTTACCTCTCTGAACTTTTGAAAACTCTGAAACTTTAGGGCCCTCTGGATTCAATTCTCGGAAATATTATTTTAAATAAAAATTTGAATTTCAAATGCTGTTGCAGAAAAATTCATGTTATGTGCTCAGACTCGGAAACAATTTTAAAGTATAGGTACTTAGTTTAATTATCACCTCAAATGAAGACATACTGGGAGGATCGTTCCTTCTTGAGTCATTATCTGTTGATCTGTTAACCTCCATAACAAGTCCCTTCTGCAGAAACATTTGATAGTCTAAATAAATTGCCAATAAAAGCTTTCAGAAAGGAAATTAAGAGCAAGTATATCTGTCGCAAAGCAAAACGCACACAATTGACAAGTTTCATATCTTTCATATTGCATGGCCCTTCTGCTCATTTGTTGGAAATAATCGATGCTAGAGTTAAAACATTTTTTTTTTATTTCTAAAACGCTTGACAGCATTTAGTTTTGTTTCGAAACGTTTTGACTTGAAGCAGGTCGCCAATTTTATCTAGACTGAGCATTAACTGTTTAACAAATTAAAATGTATGAATATCCTTGTCTATGTCGCATTGAGTGTACAGAAACCGTTCGCAAATTTTATATCGGGCAAGTTCAAACACCTTGGCCGGTGTCATAAGAGCAATGTTGGGAACCACTGACCTCTTCACACACTAATCTTGTTTCTTAACCCTTAGACAACGGCCGATGCAGCAGTTGTACCATGACCTCGCCAAGAAAGAATTTTGACAACGACCAATATATCAGTTGTATCTTGAAAGTTAATAAAATCGCGTCAAAAAAAATTTAGACTACTGCCGTTACAGCAGTTGTTCCTAGAAAGTTATAAGAATCGCGCTTGTTATATCTATAGCCGTAGTCCAAAAGTTAAAAAGTAATTCTTTATAACAGTTATTTCTTCCAAACATCGTGTCCTATCCAACTTGAATTTCAGAGACGTTTAGAGATACGCTGTGTCTTCTGGGAAAAAGCATGCTTGAATTACAGCAGACAGTAAAAGTTTAAAACAGCACCTTATATATTGGCCATAACAAGTCGATACATTCTACTTTTGTACGAATTGACACGCACTGGCTCTTTGGTTCCTGTGGATATTTCACGTTGGGTTGGTGTGGAAGTTTGGAGAGTGTGGTGCTAGATCAGGTGTTGCCTCGTCATCTCACCATGGTTCAAAATTACGTGGTGTTGTACTCGGATCTTTCTTTTAGGGTATTGATCCCGGACCGTCGTCAATAGCCCGTTGTGCTGCTCTAGTACGAAGTTAATAAAAAAATTACCAAAATTTATCCAGAGGATATTATTTGGAAATGAGATACAGGAGGACAACAGTGATATCACCGCTACAGAAATTTACTTCACGTACAAATCGAAAAAGCCACAAAAAAACGGTTTTCGTCATTATCATTTTTGGTATAACCCACAAAGTGCCCTGGACTGTCAGTGCATATTAAAGGTTCAAGATTGCACTTGCTCTGGTGCAGGTATACAAATGGGAGGTAATTGGTAATTTGTTTGTTAACGTCGTATCAGAGCAACACAACGGGCTATTGACGACGGTCCGGGATCAGTCCCTTAAGGGAAAGATCCGAGGACAACACCTCGTAATTTTGAACCATGGTCAGATGACGAAGCAACACCTGAGCTGGCACCCCACTCTCCAAACTTATACGCCAACCCAACGTGAGGACTTTCGGCCACGACAGATTTATGGTGCACCAGCCGCCTCTACACCATACGTTTACAAACATCCATGCCCGGGCCCGGATTCGAACCAGGAACCTTCCGATCTAGAGGCTAACACCTAAACCACTATACCGGTTGGTCGGCTTGATTGAATCGGTGTGTCTAGGATACCTCCTAGATGAACAGGAGTAGTTTACTGAGCAAATTTGTAAACTACGGTAGATCTGGATATGTTTCTCCTTATAGGGTCAACCTAGGAGTGAATGCCATTCTAGTATGCTCAACTACAGCCGGCAGGCATAAGGTAAATTTGGACTACTCTCTTCGAGTCTTTGAACAGCAAAAGTTGAGGTTTCATCCATTTGCTAATGACTCAGTCGTCATCAAATGTAGGTGCTGCATTATATTCACTCAGTCAAATCATGAACGCGATCAGGGTTTGAACAGAGGGCCCTATTTGAAATAAAATAAGGATTGAAATCAGAGCTTGAAATATATGCCGTCTCAAATTAAAATTTATTTCCAGTGGATATCAGATACACAGCAAAGAAAATGACATTACAGGCCAGGCCAGTAGGGTTCTTTTTATATTATTGGATTGCCTAATTCTCTCTCTCTCTTATTTCGAACGTGTTTCTCTCCAAAAGAAAATTTTCAAATCGTCAATAAGACGAGATTCTCCCAATCATGACTGGTACCCGGAGAAATTCAGGATCAATTTTTTTTACAATAGGGAAAGACGGACTCGAACGACTTTATTTAGATTGCAAAGTGGGCACCTTATTTTCATGATATTCCTACAAGGGGAACACACCTCTATGATAGATCATTATTCTTTCCTGTATTGAAACGAGCCCTTCAGTTATAGAATCACGAAGACACATAAAGTGTTTGGGGACGAGTGACTTGTTGGACTTGGTAGCAGATGGCTTGACCGGGAGGGAAAAGCAGCGACAACAAAACAGTTTTTGGACCTGATATGTCTTGACCAAGGGAACTAGTGACAATTGTTTTGTTTAAAAGTATTGGGAGGCTGGAAGAATGATCGTCTGAATCTTGTAATAACAAAATAATCATTCTCAAGAACACTCGGTTTTCCAGAACGGCACGAGACGGATGCGTTTTTAAAAATAGAGTGTGATTTAAATTAAAACGATGCTCAAGGATACTGACGAGAAAGATTGTAGTTCTTGCACTTCGAAAGAGCGATTGCGTATGCACGGAGAGAATAAAGGGAGGGAGGGTCGGGGCGTTGTGTTGGTGTGACGGAGCAAGCGAGTAAGAAGTGCCAGAGGCTCTTTTGAGGCCTTTATCTGGAGAGCCCTCTGCTTAATCGCCTACTTAACCTCTTGACGCCATCATTTCACTTCAACTGCCACCTGCCCTGCCCTCCGCTTCCATTTGCGGCATTCAGAAAGTGGCTATGCTTTTTTTCCCCTAGGCGTTATTTATACTGTTGTCTCCTCTCCACAATGCGGCGGCGAGACCAGGCTTGAACTCGGTTATCTGTTTAATTTGAATTCGTTTATATGTGTTTTATTTCGGGAGGGGGGAGAGTGTTCAGACAGACGGAGACAGGAACGTGAGTTATTGTTTTTGTTATTAACGCGAGCGAATTACTCATGCAGCTGCATATGCAAAGAGTGCTGGTGGTTTACGAGACTCGCTAGTGAATTTATTTATCAATGAAATATCACAGAGATGAATTTTTTTCTGTTGCACCAATGGCAGTGAGCCGTTTTTTAAGGCCCCTGATTCTTCTTTACGCGCCCTCTGCATTTGAAAAGCATTTTGAACATGTCGCACCCAGGCAAGAAAAGTGACACAACTCAAAATTGCAGAATTTGAGAAACATCAACTCAAAGGACACTATAAAACTTATATTGAAATAGTATAAGATTCTTTTAAATTTTAGGTAAGTATTTATGGTGGTAACTTCTATTATATTCCATAGAATACTAATGCAACACGCTTTGGCACCTCATACATATTTTTCAATGACATAACATCACCATTTTTTTTACTTATGTCACTTTTCTTGCCGGGGTGCGATGTGGTAAATATGGCCGAAAGATGCGACCTCCCTTCAACAAGAACTCAATTCAAAATGCATTAATAGTATTACTACCAGGTTATGAGTAGCTTTACCATCCGATTTTGACCCGGTGTTTTTGTTACTTCAGACAGATCAGATCTGCTTCCTCACCTCGCCACGGTAACCCGGGTGGCAGGGAAACGGACTAGCGACCGGAGAGTTGCGAGTTCGAATCCAACAAAATGAACGAGTACAAAGGGGGTTGGTGCATTATAGGTCTATTGGGTCCTATAATGTCCTCACGTTGGCATGGTGTAGAAGTTTGGAGAGTGGGGTACCAGTTCAGGTGTTGACTCGTCATCTGACCGTGGTTCGAAATTACGTGGTGGTTTCCTAGGATTTTACCTTCGGGTTTGAACCTGGACTGTCGACAATAACCCGTTCTGTTGCTCCAGTGTGACTACCTAACAGTGCGACTAATTAAATATCTACCTAACTGTTTTCGCAACAGTTTCGTTACGTTGTCAAACAGCATTTTGAGCTTTGTCTGTTCTTTCCTCTTCTACTGTTCGGTTCGTGACAGCTATTGACGTTTTCTGTTGATTCGAGTTTGATCTAAAATTTGGTCTCTTGCGTTATGTTCTATGTAAAATTTTACTTCAATGTTTTTGAGTGAACGACGTAGCGAGATCAAAATGATGCTGAGCTCAACGTTCTACATTTTTTGAGTTTCATACAAGATTTCTACTTTATATTAACGATTTTGAAAGCTAAGTAAGCTCCACAGTATTTCATTAAAGTATGTATTAAACGTTTTAGTAATTAATATTTCGTATGCTTGTATCAAAAATTCAGTAACAAACTTTTTACAGTACAGATGTTTAAAGACTAACTATTGCATAATGAATTTTGATTTTATAAAACTTATAAGCACTTTAACTGTGTTACAAACATATTAGACAAATTACAAAACGGTAATGCATTTCTCATAAAAAACAAGCATTTAACATTTCCGAAACAATCTCAGTTAATGTGTTTTTACTCTTGGCTGACGACTTATTTCTTTCACTGTCCATAAAAACATTTCACTTCTAATTTTGGTAAAATAAAAATGATGTTACTTCCACAAAAGTTAAAGGAATTAATTATGAAAACATTGAATTACGACTCCTAAATTGGGAAGCTTGTCTTGGTGTGGACATTGCACGATAAAATTTAAAATCCAATCCGGTAAGGTGACAATTTTGATTTCTCTTGATCATTCTGTATTCCTATTAAACTTAGAAGCACAGATCGTAAAGATCCGTTTTCTAGATTTTAGTCAACACTACGTTGCTTTTTTAACACTGCGATACAACACGGCACAGCTCTAAATTTAACATTACACTTATTTATTCAATTTTTGTTAAACAATGCAGTCAAATACAGATTTGTAGCTTGGTATCTCATTTATGGTAACTTTTTCAACACTGAAAATTGAGCCCCCTACCGACAAATTAATGAGTCCTAATAACCTCGGATATTCACGCAGAGTGGTAAAGATCAAACCCCGTGATCACCACGAAAGTCGTACCGCACAACGCGAACAGTGGTCAATTCAACAAATTGCTGTTTGTGGTATAATAGGCTTAACCCTCTCAATGCCACTAGATTTCCGATTAGTCTTGAGGTACGCTTATTCCACAACACATTTACTGATTAAATAACCACCTATTCGTTGAAAGAATCACAGAAAAGATTGCATTCATCAAGAAGGTCAGAATTGGTTAGTAGTCTTCCAGGAAAGAATGCAGGTTGCAGAACGAATATATAAGTTTAAACCTTTTTGAGGGTTAAAAGTTTTCAATACTAATACATAGCATGCTGTAAAGCTTTTCTGCCGACTAGAAGTCCAGTATTGAATTTGGAATGAGCATAGGATAGAATGTTCCATTAACGGAATTGTAATCATGGACAGCATTAAAAATTTTAACTCGAATACCAGAACTAGATTACTTTTTCTGTACCAATTATAACATAACAGCCGGAAATTTTTTGATCACGTCTCTAATCCTGTTTTCTAATGATCCCTCCCCCCTAGTAAAATCACAATGAATTCGACTTGCATACAGTAATCCTTCGATATAGCGTAGTCTGGAGTATTGGCACTGACATCATGTTTTCTATAAATAAGAGACGAGTACATAGATAAAAAGTATTTAAAAGAATACAGGAACAATGGATTGTGAATCACAGTCCATTATATACAGTAATCCTTCGATATAGCATAGTCTGGAGTATTGGCACTGACATCATGTTTTCTATAAATAAGAGACGAGTACATAGATAAAAAGTATTTAAAAGAATACAGGAACAATGGATTGTGAGTCACAGTCCTGTCAAGGTTTCTCTAAAACAGCTCTCTCCAGTATAAAAGAACGATATGGTTCAAAGAGTTCTCCCTTTTTCGGCAAACAAGACGTTTATCTAAATAAGCAAGGTGGAATCTGCAAATACGACCAAATGTAACTGTTTTAAACAAGGGCACCTTTGAGCTCCCAATTCTAAAGAAACATTCAGATTTCGTCTGTTATTCGCAAATCGAAAATTCTTCGGGGAACTAGTAAAAAAAGCGTGATATAAATCAATTTGCGTGTATCATCGAGTGGTTACTGTACAAAATAATTGTATGCGGTGGATTTAGTGTACGATTACGCAATGATTCTCCTGAATTTCATGGTCGATGCAATTCGGTTTTGATCTTGGAGTCATAAGAAACCGATTACACGGTCCGCCAATTATAGATAGGCATTTTGTTGAATCGAATAAAAGCCACCTCCTTTTATCTGTCAAAGAACCGTGAAAAGAAAGCCGCCAGCTAATGGTCATCGTCATTCAAAGGTGACAATGGTTTTCCCACTCTCAGTGGCCAACCTCAAAATTTACAACTCGTGTCGCTGTAGACCCTAAAGATATCGCCTGGCTGCTGCTGCATTCAAGGGACAATGGAGCAACGGAGCGTTTTATTGGGGGTAATTTTGGTTGGAAAGTGGGTGGTCCAGTCCCAATCTGGAAGCAGTTGAGCAATTTGTCGAAGGGGGCATTATTGGAATAGGAGAGGGTCTTGCGGTTGCTCCAGGGTGGACCACCAGTGGAAGATTTCGAGAAGGAAAGTGAAACCCGAATACTTTCTGGAGGGGATAGTCCAGCTTTCGAGGTCATAGGGAGTTAGTGTTCTGAGAAGTGCTCAACTCGGATATCTTGAAGTCGAATTTCTAGGAAGGTGCTTTGTTGTACATTTTATCATAGCATAGCTGATGCTTAAAAGAACAAGCATTTTTGTTTGATCAACAGAGGAACAAGGAGGTCGCTAGTTAGTATTTATTGATAGTCTCTGAACATGTATCAGAAAAGCTTTTTGAAACACGGTAAGGATTTTTGAAACGAAATCTTTTAGATATTAATCATAAATTCTCATAAATTATTTATTTAATTTTTTTGAAGCTAGTATGTTTGCTTTTACTTTTACATTTATTGTATGTGTTAGTGATTGTTTTTACTTTTACACTTATAGTATGTGTTAGTGATTGTTTTTACTTTTGCAATTCTTGTATGTTTTAATCATTGTTTTTACTTTTACAACTTTTGTATGTTTTAGTTTAGTTCACGCATTACTATCGCATTGTATGTTTTATTTTAGTTCAAGTATGACTAGCGCATTACCTTTACTCTAGTTATGAATATCGTTTTTAAAGAGCAAATGAATAGTCGCTTATTATGAGTCATGAAATCGCTTTTATTTACATTACATTTATGTATGTTACTTTAATTACATTGAGTGAAATGACATTTCTGTTATTAATTAAGATGTAAGTTTAGAGAACAATAGAACTTTCGGGCTTCTCTTTTTATGCATTTTAAGACTAATACATACGTATAAGCAAATAGCTTCTAAAAACAATGCTATGATTTGTTATAATTGGATTTGTATTTCAAGTTTCAAACTCCGCATTTCCTACAGTATTTGTTTCTATATACATAAAAGTTGATAGTTCTTGCTATTTAACACATCGCTTAACAATTCATTTGCAAGATTATGAACATCATTTTTGCTATGAAATGCATTGGAAAAATTAAACGCACGATTGAAATCGCTGAATAAAAACGTTAATAATAAAATTCAAAGCCCTTAAACTTAGATATTTTAAGATTTATTTGTTCAAAACATTGGATAATACCTCTAAGATTATTTAAAACCTTGTTACATAATTTTAGGCTTTATTACATTACTTTGTATGTTTACTCTGAATTATTACTCCACTGTTTATTAAGTTTAATCAATTTTCTGCTTACTTTCTTAAAACAAAACAAAATGAAATTTTCTGAAATCTTGTAAAATATATTTCATGAAATTGAATGCCATATTGAATGGTAGCTTTTTGTGTTCTAGATGACCTGAGTTCCATCCGCAGGTACCGCACCGCCTTCACGCGCGAACAGCTCTCCCGACTCGAGAAGGAGTTCTGCCGGGAAAACTACGTCTCTCGGCCGCGAAGATGTGAGCTCGCCTCCGCTCTCAATCTACCAGAGTCCACCATCAAGGTACGCTCTCTTTTTTTTTCTACGGACCACACGAAAACTGTTCTCAGGCACTTTTCTAAGAATTAGGCCAGTTGCACACATCCGGTTTTTCAACGTGCGGCACCGAAGCCCAACTATGCACACATAACCGTGAAATGACGCACGAACTAATTTCGCGCCATTTGCGATAAATATTCTATCGAAGAAAACTTGTTTATTTCGCGTTCTTGGTGTGAAAACAGTATATTTTGAAACAAAATAGGCGTTACTGGTTACAACCATTTATGAATTATTATTTATATTCCATTTATTTATGAAAACAAGGTACTTCAGAACGGAGACTCATGTGCGCCGCCGTGTTGAACTGCGGTACAAATTGCACGCAAGTTGGACGTGCGTCGCCCCAGCGGCGCTGGAGGCATGTGTGCACTGCTCCATTGGATCTAAGCCGACCAACCGGTATAGTGGTTAAGGTGTTAGCCTCTGGATCGGAAGGTTCCTGGTTCGAATCCGGGCCCGGGCATGGATGTTTGTAAACGTATCGTGTAGAGGCGGCTGGTGCACCTTAAATCTGTCGTGGCCGAAAGTCCTCACGTTGGGTTGGCGTGGAAGTTTGGAGAGTGGGGTGCCAGCTCAGGTGTTGCTTCGTCATCTGACCGTGGTTCAAAATTACGAGGTGTTGTCCTCGAATCTTTCCCTTAAGGGACTGATTCCGGACCGTCGTCAATAGCCCGTTGTGTTGTTCTAGTACGACGTTAACTAAAATTACCATTACCATTACCATTGGATATAATGTATCTCAGACCGCACTTGCGTTGCGGCAGCGGAGCCGCACGTTGAAAAACCGGATGTGTGCACCGGGCCTAAGATGCAGAAAGTCAAACTTATTTGTGTTTTGGTTTACCTTCTAAAAATGGCATTTGGTTACTGAACCGCAACTTAGCCAACAATAGTTTCCAACCTGCTTAGAGAAGCAGTGCTAGTTCAGTTAGAAGAGTCGCCGATTAGCAATTGGATTGCGAGTTTGAAACTCGATCCAACCAAATACCGTCGTGCACGTGATCTCAAATACTCTCACATTGGTGTTGTGTGAAAGTTTGAAGAGTGGTGTGCCAACTCTGTGTTTGACCACGTCATCAGACCTTGGTATTCAAAATTACGATGTGTTGTCGTCGTATCTTTACTTTCGGGATTGATTTCTTCGGGCGACGTAGAGGTAAACTACTAAGAATCGGGGTTTGAACCTCGAACCTATTTTACAGAGAGAGATAACAAACAATTGGCAACCTATTAATAAGATTTGTGAGCTGGAATTGATCCGATTCATTATGCTCTAATACTTTCCCGGTTTTTAGTGTTTTTTGCAGTTTAAAGCGAAGTTTACGCATAGCTAACATTTTTCAATATCCACTCAAATAAATTAAATTTTTAATACTTTCAAACAGCGCAAACTTCGCCGTTTAGTTTATGGAAGATATTTTTAATTAGCGTCACACTTGAGCAACACAAAGGGCTGTTGACGACGGTCCGGGATAGAACCCCAAGGGAAAGATCCGAGGACAACACGTTATTATTGAACTACGGTAAGATAACGAGGTCACACCTAAGCTAGCACCCCTCTCTCTGAACGTCCACACCGAGCCAACGTGAGGGCATTTGAGGCCACGGTAGATTTAACGCGTACCAGCCCCCTTGTACATGACGGTCTTTTGGTTGGATTTGAACTTGGCACCCACCGGTTCCTAATCCGTTTGCTTTTTCAACCCGGCTACCGCGAGTGGGGAGTCCATTTATTTATATAACACAGGAAGTAATAAAAATGTTTAGTTGACTAAAAAAGCTAATTTAGACAGTGTTTGAGTTTCCATTAGTTTCAAAATATAACTCTAGAAGTGATTTGTTAAAGTTTAATATTTTTGTAGGTATTGCATTTCAAACATTAATCTCTAGATAAAATAGAGAAAATAAATAGAATGAAGTAATATAATTGTTTTTCTCACATGCAAATGTGTTATTTCACACAAGAATTTAAATAAAATTGCAGTACTAGAGTGTGAAAAAATGTACCTAAAACGCTGAACGGATATATTTAAGATGATTAAATTTGGTAAAAAACCGTAAGTTAAAGTGATAGAAAATGAAACTTTTACTACGTTCCGTCTTTACAAAACTATCATTTAAAATTAAATAAAGCTACATTTTGAAGCAATTTTTAAATTGAGAAGTAGAAGCTGGTCATACATTTTTGTTTTTACTGTTGTGAATAACCGTAGGTACGCAGGGTGGACTTAGATAATGAACCTCATCTTTTCTAAAATAAATGTCATATTTGACTATTCTTGTTTTAAATAATAACTTTTTTCTCCTTTGAACTTTACCAACAAAGACATATTTGTTAACATTATGAGGCAATTTAAGAGTGTCGCTAAATCATGTTTTTTATTGTAAACTAGCTGAATAACCCGGCGTTGCTCGGGTTTCAAATATGACCGCGACAGCTAAAACATGACCGTGATATTTCCCTGTGTTAACTCATGCACAAACCCTGTAGAACGTGTTTCCTTATCCATGTCCATTTATTGCAGAAAACAATTTTAAAAGTGGGGCTTTGAGGGGCACTTTTATGACAACCTGTATGCACATTTTCATGGCCACTGATTGATTTGAAGACAGGAAAGAAATAGCCTATGTTTTCCGCAGTGTTCTAAAGTATACGTGTACCAAATTTGGTGTGGATTGGGACAAACGGTGTAGATTTGTATAGAAAATATACACCCACATACATACAAACCCAATATATAACGACTGGTAGGAAATTTAAAAATCATTAGCGGTCTTCTCAAATGCGAGTTAAATCACATTGTTTCACCCTAAACTGCTCGGATCGTAACTTACTATAAATTTTTTTCGACGAAGGATAGTAAAAAAAAAATGGTAGACTATATTAATATTTAGCAAATCAAAAGGCTATTTGGGGATTGCATTATGTGCTCCTTACATTATTGTTTGAGCCGCGGTAGTCCTGTTGGAAGAGCAACGGATTAGCAACCGGAGAGTTACGAGTTTGAAATTTGTTTCAGCCAAAGATCAATCATGAATATGGGGGCTGCTACACGTTAAATTTGTCGTGACCTGAAGTATCCTCACGTAGGTATGGTGTAGAAGTTTGGAGAGTGAGGTGCCAGCTCAGGTGTTGACCTCGTCATTCGACCGTAATTCCAAATTACGGGATGTTGTCTATGGATTTTCCCCCGTCGCGAATATCCCGTTACGTGACTCCAGTGTGACGCTAATTCAACTAACTGCATACCTTAAATAATTATAATAAAAATTTGCATTACCTATTTGCAAATAAATTTAACATTTTGAAGACATCGCACTTTTTTCTATTTGAGCAAGATATACTGTTAGTGTTATGAGTAGTGCATAATGCATGTTCATCCCATTCAGTAAATGACGGTAATGGTAATTTTAGTTAACGTCGTACTAGAGCAACACAACGGGCTATTAACGACGGTCCGGGATCCATCCTTTAAGGGAAAGATTCGAGGACAACACCTCGTAATTTTGAACCACGGTCAGATGACGAAGCAACACCTGAGCTGGCACCCCACTCTCCAAACTTCCACACCAACCCAACGTGAGGACTTTCGGCCACGACAGATTTAAGGTGCGCCAGCCGCCTCTACACCATACGCTTACAAACATCCATGCCCGGATCCGGATTCGAACCAGGAACTTTCCGATCTAGAGGCTAACACCTTAATCACTATACCGGTTGATCGGCTCACGGTCACGAAATGATGCGAAAACTGGAGTCACTATCTCTATATATAAAACTTAGATCGGAAGGTTCCTGGTTCGAATCCGGGTCCGGGAATAAATGTTTGTAAACGTATGGTGTAGAGGCGGCTGGTGCACCTTAAATCTGTCGTGACCGAAAGTCCTCACGTTGGGTTGGTGTGGAAGTTTGGAGAGTGGGGTGCCAGCCCAGGTGTTGCTTCGTCATCTGACCGTGGTTCAAAATTACGACGTGTTGTCCTTGAATCTTTCCCTTAAGTGACTGATTCCGGACCGTCGTCAATTGCCCGTTGTGTTGCTCTAGTACGACGTTAACTAAAAAATTACGAATTACTATATATAAAACACTAACGTACGTGGACCCGAAATCAACGTTATTTGTGTATCGTCGAATGGCAACAGTCAACGTAAATAAAATAACCCAGATATTTTGAATTCTTGCTGTTTTCAAATAGCCGAGGTCAATTTCTATGCAAAATAAGGAATTAAATTGTAATATTTATGTTTGAACTGACTTTTTATTTCTTCTTTTGATGTAAAAGTAATTTAAACGTAATTTTGTTACCCAGTATCTGGCCACGTCAGAATCAATGTTTACTTTTTTAATTTGATTTGGAATTCCTTGTTTGGGTATTTGAGTTGACTTCGAGATGTTGCGGACATATTTGAGGATTCCCAAGTATTATAAATATGTGTTCTTTTGTTAATAAATTCTTATTATCTTTGTCAATATCGTTGAAAGTCTTTTGTCGCATTATTCTATTTCACAATATATTCAGGAAGTCGAAATTCAACACGTTTGAATAGATACGTACGTGTTTTTTTCTCAGAATTTTGCATTTTTTCAAGGATTGGAATTTTATTTTTGTTTGCATTATGTATTCCGGTATATTACCTATTACAGAAATATTATTTAGGAGTTATATTTTAATGATATGTCTATTTCCTGCAAAATATCACTAGACATGGCTAATTTTGTAGCGGTATATGTATATTTCGACCAACTTTACTTAAATATTTGATTGAATACGGAATGATTTGAAGAATTGTTTCATAAAAATAAATAAAATATACAAATCAAAACATGTTTAATTTATGGTGTAAAAATTAAAAAAAAAATAACTTACACACCGCCGAGCGCTAGCCGGCTCAGCCCGGCTAGTGTAACATAAACCTCTCAAATGTGTGTGTGACGTGAAACTATTAGTCAATATGTAACATAAAACTTCTTTTGTAAATTTTCATTATATCTATAACAAATTACTTCACAAATTGGTTAACTCTAGTATTTTTTGTAATACCTTACATTTCTGGATATGCTACTCGATAATGAAACTGGCAACTTTCTATTAATTTTGGCAGGTTTGGTTCCAAAACAGGAGGATGAAGGACAAGCGGCAGAAGTTGGCCCTGTCGTGGCCATACGACCCGCACTTCGCCGCATACATCATCAACGCCGCCGCCTACTCGGGCTATCCACTGCCGCCGCCCCTTGCCGGATACTATGCCGCCGCCTCCTTCCGTTACCCACCTTCCGCCGCGCCGCCCTACCTCACCCCAGCCACCCGGGCCCCGCCACCACAGCCCCTCATCTCCACTCCAGGCGCCTATGCCCGCAGCCCCGCAGACAGCCCGCACTTCACCTTCGGGCCCGCCGCCTGCGTCGACCCATGCCGCTGCCACCTCGTGGGATTCCAGCAACAACCTCCCCGGCCCACAAGCCCGCGGCAGGATTCCACCAGGACCCCCACCACCGTTGTCCCTCAGCAGAGGACCACGCAACTCTTTCAGCCCTACAAGACGGACCTGGACAGACCCTGAGGACTCCTCAGGACTATTCTGTACATAGTGTATCTTTCCCCTTTTATTTGCTAAAGTAGTAGAGATGGGAAAAACTGTTAATTGACGATGAGGGTTACTGCTTATTTGAAATAACAGTTATTAAAATAATAAGTTTTTAAAAGCAGAGTTATTTCACAACACTAAAGGCTCATTTACACTTGTCCGAAACTTCTCTCAGTATTCAAATCCGTCGAACTAACGAATGTCGAAGTAGATAGTTGAATTTAAATCGTACTAAAGCAACACAACGAGCTATTGGCGATGATCCAAGGGCAACACCGTGGTTTAAACTACGGTCAGATGACGTACCAATGAACGACGAAAACGAAAGTGATTAAACCTGTGAATCAATTTAGTTCTCATTGGTTCGACGGATATGTAAACGGAGTGCGGATTCTCAACGAAGTACAAGTGTAAATGAGCCTTAACAGTAAATGAATTTAACAGGTGCTGACAGAAATTGACTGTTAGTGACGTTAAGTGATTTGAAAAGTTTTAAGAATAAGCAAGCATTTAGTTTTCTCAACGAAAATACTTTTGATTTATTGATGCCAATGTGTTATTTCCAAAATTTCTTTTTTAACTTTTGAGGATATCATTTATCGAAGGCTGTTATTATTTTCTATAACAGTTGCTAATTGTTCATTTTCAATAACATTTATTTTAACTACCCTCAAAATAACAGCCCATCTTTACAACGTAGTGCGAATTCAATGTTCCTTTGCTAGAAACTGTAGACTGCTTTCGTGGTCATTCGCATTTGGTATGTCATGTGTGTACGGTTCTCAGCTCGTTTGTTACTCATCCAACGAGATACTGCTTTTGCAATGCTGTACATTCTGCTCACTTATGTGGCAATACTATTTATCGTAAAAAATATGTATATAAAATGGTAGTTCGATAAGTAAAGGTCAAGCACGACTAGTGAATGACCAAACTCTGCACTCTTACGATGTGGACAACTTGGGTAAGAGGCAACGATGAAACCAAAATGGTAAGATGTCATTTAAAAAGCCCCAATTCTTACCAAATTCTGCATATTTTATTTCACCTGCATTCACAAACCACGATTGAATGTCATCACAAATTGAAAGATCTAGTTATAGGTCAACTAAAAAGCTGATTTTTAAAACTTAGTCCCAAACTTAATATTAAAGAAACTTACTTATCATGTTCACTCATGGTTAATCTATTGGAATCTATGTGAAATATATCTTGGAAAAGGCCCTAATATTTAGTTTGAAGGGTGAGAACTCGTGGCGTATATAGAAGTTTATTTCGGGGGGTGCCAAATATTCTCTAAAACAATTTAGTATACATCATACAAATGTATTAATTTGGGGGTAAGCAAACATTCGAAAGGAATTCAGGATATCAATTTGTGATAAATAATAACAATTCAATATAATTCCAACAGCAATTTGAAATTCTCAAATTGTTTAAAATTTATTTCTAAAAATAGGTAGTTATGCATTTTAAATAATGTCAGTGTATATAATAATGACTTAAAACCTACATGGATATTAAAAGGAATAGAAAGTCAGACATGGTAAAAAAAGGACAGTTTAAATGTATTTTTAGAAATTGGGAAATATAATTTTAAATATTATTTTTATAGTGAAATATATATACATTTCTTTAATTGGATAAAAGTAACATGTTTACTTATTTAAAATATTCTATAATTCGTTCTTATATACAGGGGGCCCACTCTTAAAGTTGATGGATAGGTAATTTACTTTTAATTACCATCTCAATAGAAATTTCTTTGTTTAATGTACGACTATCTGGATATTAGACTACTAATTATGACTGATAAAACTAGAACACCAAATAAAGATTTAAAAATTTGATTTCTAATTGATAACTTTTTTTTATTCAAAACGTTTCAAATACAATTTTTTCCTTTACAAAAAATTTTCGTTATTGAAAATATGCATATATAACGAATGGTTAAAAAATTAGTGAAAACTTTATCAGTCAAGGTTAAGAGTGGACACCCTGTAAAATTACAAAAATTGCCGAGAACTTTACAAAACCAAATCCGTTTTTCTTGGTGAACTGGCAAACTTATCAAGAACTTCTTCGTCTGATATTTTAATGTCTCTGTGAATTGAAAGCAGTCCCAGTCCATTTAGTCTCGTTTCTGAAGTCGTATTTCGTAAATAAGTCTTCAGTCTCCGCAAACTTGAGAAACTCCTTTTCGCGGTCGCAACACTGACTAAAAGAACCGCCAATATTTTTAGTAGAATGAAAATATTTGGGAAGAATGTTTTATCGCAATTTGCAATCCTTTTTGATACAGAACTCAGGAACGACATTATTTAAGGACGCAATTGTTTGATGGTGGGAGGTGGGATGCAAAACGATCTTCCAGGGAATTGCAGAGATCACCAAGAAAAGGTATTTAAACGGCTCTCCTATAATATTCTTCTGCTATGCTGTAAGGGATGTTGCTCCTGACAGTTTGAAGGCGGCAAATTCTAGGAACTTCTCTTATCTTTATTTTTTTAGCAAATTCCTTTATTTCACTTTACAGAGTCTTGAAATTTTCATCGACATACGTCCTTAGGTTTGATACCAGTTCCAACACATTTGATACATTTCTCATTGCATCCGAGAGGTCGATATTTTTTCTTTGCAGTTTTTGAGGAAGTTGCAACTTGTGACTACAGGATTAAAATAGGAATAAACTACCTTTGAATTCAACGAACAGAGAAGAAATCGGACTCTTTCTGAAATACAACCAATCCGAGAATACCCAACACGTGTGTCTGAACAAATTTCTAGAATAGCATTGTATCTCTTCCCTTCCGAAGTTGGCAAGTATTCGTTCGTTCCACAACATTGTAATTTCTAAGGCTGGGGTCGTAAAACAAGAGAAATGCCCAAGGAGTTGTTTGGGAAGGTAGACAGAGGGTTTCTTATCTCGCAAAGCTGTCGGGGGTGTCCATTGGTTTCTACAGGCAGCGGAGGAAGAAAATGTTCACTGTTGAGTTGAACTCTCACAACCACGTGGTAACAGAACATCTTTCATCAACCATCATAAATTTTGGTGATCCCTGTGTCCAGCCCACTGTGTTTACTTTACTCAGGAAAGGAAATGGCTTTTAAATATGTCCAAATAATAAAATTTTTTAATGAAATTGTTTCCGTCAAGAATACAAATTCGATTTCAAAAAATTCAAAATAAAAAGTTATGATTGAATTTAATCAAAATTTCGGGAGGGGCCCGGGCCCCCTGGGCCCTCCCCTTAAATTCGCCCCTGGTGAGAACCATGTCAACACTTTCTGAACACGCTCATAGTTTTGATTTTAAATACGCTGAAATAATCTCTAAAATCTTTTCTTGAATTAAGTGTTAAAGAAGTCATGTAACTATTTTACCTAATCTGACACACTACTCATCGACAATGGTGCTCTTTAGACCTTGTCAACACTTTTAAGGAATACTTATAATGGGCGAAGAAAATTATTTCGAACTTAAAATGTCCAATCGTTTTAATGGCGAGCCTAGATCTTTCAGAATGAACATAAATATTTTTTATCACTTCTAAAATGTGTATTTTTAGTCGATGTTTGACGGTTTACTTTTTGAATTACTGGTCATCAAGGTCTTAAGTCAATAGTATTGAATTAGATTTTTCACATACAAACTTTGAGGTGACGCATCATTGGATATCAGTCGTTTCTGCCCCTTTGGTATTGAAGCATCGTTCTACTGACTAAAAGAGGCGTATTTCACTAATCGGCAAGAGATAAAACATGCGCATGCGTACAGAAAGCATGCATATTTCAGGCTGTTTGAGAACTATTTATGACTTTATTTTTACCAAAGAAATTCGTTCATTTTATTTCCTGATGTTAATCTACTAATTTATTTTTGTTTTCTTTCTCTTTACTGTGATTTATGGGTCTTCGTAACTTCAATTGCTCCAAACAGAGAGGTAAAAACTATTTCATCGCAATCTGTATGTTAAACATTTACTTATTTTCTATTCAAGCGGAGAATAATTTTAATTTCAAGTAACCGAGTGTGTGAAATTATAGATCACATATTCCGTTCAAACTAAAATGGACTAAGACTTACTGTGTACCTACTAACTAGTTTTTTAAGCACATTTCGTCCTCGGCTAGGATTGCCGCTTTTAAACTTGATAAAAAAGCATAAATATCTTAAAACAACGCTAGCAGCTAAAATGAGTGAAAGCTGCCATAAGAAATATTGAGTAATATGAACTAAAAATCCATCCTCCAAAAAACAACCTTAAAGAAAACTTTACTACAATCGAATCCTACTATTTCGGGGAAACCAGTTAAGGAACTTTGTGTTCCAAATTGTTCCAGTTGTTTGCTTTTAGGCAATGACTGTTTACAGTTCTGAAATGAGACGAAGATGTGAAAATTGCAAAACATAATCGCGATTCACATTTTAAAATTATTTAACAATTCTCCACTTGTCATTTTAAAATTATCTAACAAAATTAGAACCAGTTATTTTAAAGAAGATTAATCGCATTTTCAATCGACATTTCAATAAAATACTCTACTGTTGAAAACCCCAAAATTACGAGTTTAAAATGAGTTTTTAAACTATATAAATTTTGACGCAAGAATATATCTAAGATTTTTTTTTAAAGCTATCCCAACAAAATGCAAAGCATTAATGTTTTTGAAATTATAACTACAAATGACAATCTGAGAATCAAGGTACAACAGCACTTGACGCTTACTGAATTGGGATACATTTATCTTTTAGTGTGGCAACAAATTTGATCACATAATTTATTGATATCGTGATAGTTATTTAAATATTACCTGATTGATTTATTGAATTTGTTTTCTTATATAACAAATCTGTGCTTCATCACAATTATTGTTCTATTTGTGATTAAAAAATGCAAACTATGTCATTAATTTGATGTTTTTAAAGGATTTTTCGGTATGTTTACACAGAACGTACCTGTTATAATTTTATAAAGCTGAAAGAACCTAAATTCTTTCATAGAGGTCTTTGAATAAATTCATTGGACATTGGTTTGAAAATGGATGGCATAGTAGTGTACAGTTTATCCTAGTCAAAATGTTCCATGCCATCAAAGAAGCAATGAAACTATGGAGTTTAACTGAGACTAAAATTGAAAAGAATTCTAGAATTATCTAAAACACAAAACGTATTAAATTATTTGCAGATATAAAAGTATCTTGATTATAAATTGTGTCTTCAATGAATAATCTCATCGCGTCGAATATAATTCATCCAATGTTCTTACATTCTGGCGCCGCGAAGGAATTCAATTTTATAGGATATAATTAAGAAAACAAATTAGCTAGATTCTCTGTACTCGCTTCTTTTGAGTCGTTTATAAACCTTGTAGTGAGTAAATGTTTTCAATGTTGAAGGTACAAAGGAAAGTTTATAAGAAAAGTATATTGTTCATTTTTCTTTTGAATCATCTTTATAGATTTTGTAACTGCGAGTCTATTGTAAATAGTGTATATTTAAAAAAAATGTTACTATATCTGTATTGTCTCTATATTCCCAATCAAGAAGAATTAATAAAATAAAACTTTTCTCATGGATTTTTGTTTTACTTGTCAGTAAAATGGTCTTCATTTCTTTTAAAGTGGAAAAGAGATTGAATGTTTATTAAATAATCTATCGCTATAAATCTGAATTCTAAAGATAATGTAATTAGTATTTTCTAGTTTAGGCACGGTGCACACATCCTGTTTTCAACTTGCGGCAACGCAACTGCTGCCTGAGATACATTAGATCAAATGGAGTAGTGCACACATGCCTCCGGCGACGCACACGCTTCTCCGGTCTGAAGTACCTTGATTTCATAAATAAATGAAATATAAATAATAATTAAGAAATGGGTGTATCCAGTAACGTCTATTTTGTTTCAAAATATACTTTGTGTACACCAAGTAAGCTAAATAAACACGTTTTTTCTTCGATAGAATATTTATCGCAAATGGCGCGATATGAGTACTTGCGTCATTTCACGGTTATGTGTGTATAGTTGGGCTTCGGCGCCGCACGTTGAAAATTCGGATGTATCCGGAAATCCGGGCCTTAATCCCTAGATTTGAACACTTTATATAGTTAATTCGCAGCTAACACGTTCAGCGGATCGCTGGTTCGAATTTCGGTTTGTAAGCTCTTGAATGATTACAACTACACAAATGACGCCAGGCTTTTGATAGTACGTCATCCAACAACACGCATTGGCATTTGCCCTCAGCATCATGCAATTTCTTCCAGTTGCTTGGATTGGAGATGTATCATGTGGTTGTGGGTAAAAGCATGAATTCTAAATTATTGCTTGTTTAAAGCAATTATTCACACTGATCAAAAACACTAGTCTGCATTTCTATAGCCAGTCAGCTAAGTCGATATGTGATTCCCCCTTCAGAGATCTTACGACAGCGACTCACTTTCACCTGATCCATTTTATTAAAAGATCGATGACAACACATACCAATATATTTTGGCTCCAGTCTTATATGCTACAAACGTCCACATGGTCTGCCTACATAAACATGCAGAAATCGTTTATTATTATTGTTTCTATAATTTAAGGATAAAACCTTTTTCCTATACATGTATGTAATTTTTTTATCCTTTTATATATATACTAGGGGGCTCGCTAACGCTCACCAACCCCCGGAAGATTGCTTTGCGAATGAAATCCTCATTGGTTCGCTTCGCTCGCATCAATGAAAACATTGTTAACAAAATATATTTCAAATATAAATTTGTTGTACTACAGAAAAGCTATACAGTACATTTGGAATTATAACTCGAACTATTCGGAATTCAAATGAAAATACCCAGAACTTTGAGCAAATTTTGACTCGAAATGTTAGCGCTGCTTTGAAAATAGAATACCCAGCATATTGTTTGTCAGCTTCAACAACTCGACTAATATAAATTTTTTTTTTCAATAAAATTTTATCCGATAACGCTATAAATTCAACTGAAGCGCGAGGTTTCATGGTAAACAAACAATCGTACAGTGTTGTCAAAACTCGACTACAAAAACGTCTTTTTTGCGTGCCACGTAAGAGAATTATATATATAGATACACAGTACAAAATCCGGAATCCTCCGGACCTCGGCCATTCCAAATTTCGTATTATTGGCCTTTTTTGTAAAGTAAAATAGCAGATATATAAATAGGAATAATTTATTTAAAAAAACAAAACAACTTTAATACAAGAAATATATTTTATTTGCAAATCTTCTAATTTTCTGTGTAGTATATTTACTTTGAACATGTCCGTTATTTTGCGTTATTTTATCAATTAGGTCGTAGTTTACCTCTTTGAAAAATGGCAAAAAGCGAGAAAAACAAAAGAAACGCCGGTTAGCAAAACGTCCTGATTTTGGACAATTTCGGGTGTCCGTATTTAGGATTTTGTACTGTATACTGTATATGCTTCTCTCTCTAAAAGAAATTATTAGAACAAAAAGGAATTTTATGACTGTTTTTAAAGATAAATATGCCGGTCTTTCATTTTTGTCCTTATTTTCGTGTTGCTCCTGAAGCAATTTCAAAAATCCTGAATGTTCCTGAAGATGCTAAGAAAAGGTTGGCAACCCTGCGAGGTGAGTGGTGGGACATTTAAACAAAGGGCACCTGATCCCTCTCCATCAAGAACATACATGAAAATTTTTTGAGGTCTAAGATGTGCAACGGAATTTGGTAAAACTTTCCAAATTCTTAAAGCTGTTCCTTATGTAAATATTTTAATTAAAAAATTAAATACATTAAAAAACACAATAAAATAGCGTATAAAATCAACAAGGTCTGTATCTTTCCAAAAAAGTTACAAGTAAACTACCTTCAAGATGCAGTTATTTTCATTGAAACTTAAATATTAAAGCTTAATAACCTTTTGGAGAACAAAACTTTTTATAAATTACTAATTTCATTCATAGTTAAGTAATGTCACTTGCTACTCCAAGTTTTACTAATATTTGAAATGTCTTGCATTAATCAGTACGCGTTCATACCAATCCCAATTCTATACATACCAATCCCATTCAATCATTAGTAGTCATTCTTGATCTTACCCTCGTCGCTGCGCGACGTGTTTTACAATCGTCCTACATCCGCAAGATACACTCAGGTCCATAAATTAAGGATAATTCTGAATCATACGGAAATTGAACTCTAAACTAAAAATTTCACCTGTAGAATTATCGCACACATCTTCAAGAATAATATCCAAATTACAGGAAGCCATGAGATGACGCCGATAGTTCATCACAATGACGAGAGTGTAAGAGGTATAAGGGATATAAGGAATAGTAGCAAAGAAGTAAAATTGTTCACAAGCTCTCTGTAAGCCGCTCAGTGCCACAACCGAATAGTTATGGCACAGAGGAAGTTTGTCGATGATTTTTTTACGTGGTAGAATTATCGGCCGCCTGGAATGTGGGCGTACTCAGACGGAAGTTTCAGTGGAACTTGGAATAGCCCAAAGTGTCATCTTTAGGCTTTGGCAACGATTCCAAAAAGATGGAAATGTCAGTAGACGTTACAGTACAGGTGGTCTCCGAGTTACAGCGCCGAATGACGACCGGTATTTGGCAGTAACTGCACAAAGAAGCAGACTGAGCACAGCATCCGACCTTTCTCGTCAGCTATCTTCAGCCACAGCTACGACACTTTCAAAGCAAACCGTTTACAGACGTTTGAGACATGTTGGGAAATATGCTCGCAGGCCTGTCAGATGTGTTCCATTCACGGCAACTCACTGTCGCCATTGGTAGCTTGGAGTAGAGAACATGCAATGTGGTCATCGCCAGTGGACTTGCGTGATGTTTTCCGACGAGTCCAGGTTTAGCTTGCAGTCTGATTCACGGCGGACGTTCATATGGAGAACGCCAGATACCCGCTACCACCAAGACAACATCATTGAACGACACCGTTACGGTGATGCAGGATTGCTCGTTTGGGGAGGAATTATACTGGGCTCCAGAACAGATCTACATGTTCAAATCGGAACCATGAGAGGCCAAATGTATCGGGACATCATTCTGGAACAACATGTACATTTGTTTATGGGTGCCATGGGCGCAGAATTTGTGTTTATGGATGATAACGCCCGTATTCACCGTGCAAACATTGTAAACGAATGCCTTGAATCTGAGGATATCACCCGTATGGAATGGCCAGCATTCGCACCTGACTTTAATACGATAGAGCATGTGTGGGACATGCTTGGCCGACGAGTTGCAGCCCGTCAACCACCTCCTACATGTGTACCGGAACTTCGGAGAGCGTTGCTTGCTGAGTTGAGTGATCTTCCCCAAGATCAGCTCGATAATTTGATCCTCAGCATGCCTGGGCGTTGTACGGACTGTATTGCATCGTCTGAGAGACATACAATGTATTAAGAATCATACCAACCATGTCATGTTAAGTTTTTGTAAGGTCGATGTTTTTTTTTATTGCTCCAGTGAGCAAAAATCGTAGTTTTTATGAATGGTATCATAAATACACCATCTTTTTTGTTCTTTATCTTTTGTTTCATAAATGGGCTTTATGAATAAGTCACGCTTGTTTTGTTTCTGAACCTTTTTTGCCGGAGCTGGCATTATCCTTAATTTATGGACATGATGATATAAATTAAAAAGCCCTTATCAGGGCTGTAAATTTTTCTCTTGTGCGCAAGGGTGCTTTTATTTTCTGAAATTGATTCCTACTGTCAATATGGATAAAACCGGCGCAAATATGGACTGAGTCTTTGAAAATTCTCTCACGGGAATTACCATCCATCCAGATCTCCAACACCTAAGCACCGAACTCTGCTACGATGACCTCCTGACCCGGAATAATTCGTATATTGAAGAAGTCAAGGATGTTGAACAATACACATTAAAGTGCTGACGAAGATCGTGCAAACCACCGATTCTGCCAAGGACATGACCAGCATCAAGCGGACCCTTGCCACTTACACCAACCGGATGGACAAATTAGGTGAGTTGATTTTGGTTATGCCGCTTATCGATGCAAAAATGACCCCTATCACTAAACAGCAAAACACTATACGTCCGGCTTCGCAGACACAACCTAAAAAACCTAGTTCTAAAATTTTTGTGACCAATGACTCACAAACTTAGAGAAATGTAGCTCCTTCAATTAGCACTACTCATATTGGTAGTTATAGCAAGCAAACTAAAGATAATACGAACAATGATGACGCGGCTGAAGAACGTAAGGTATCGTTCAAAATACCCCCAATAGCCGTAAACCTAACAGATGACTGCAATAAGTTCTTAGATGAAGTCCGTATCTCCATTAGACATTAAATTCAAGGAAGATTGTCAAGGGAGATGTTAAATATCTACCCGAATAACAGCGACGAACATCGCCTAATCACTAGCTACTTAGATTCCAAAAAGATTGAGTACTATTACCTATCCCAAAAGGGAGAAAGACTCATAAAGATCGTGATAAAAGGGCTTCCTACGTGTACCAAGTGTAAGGATATTACATCCGAACTACTCAGGTTAGGACTTCGTGTCATCCAAGTAAACCAGCTTAAACCATTCAAGGGAAAACAAGCCTTGCTGATCTATCAAATCCAGCTCGTCAATGACGACTCATTAGTTAGCAATAAATATTGAACCCACCCTTCACCGTTTAAGACCCTCATTTTACCTAATTCCGTTCTAAATTATTTAACTATTTTTTGGGTTTTTAATCCTTTCTTTCGTTTTTATTCCTCTTGCTTACTTTAACTCTGTCGTTTTTGCATCGGCTGTACAGCTAAAATCCGATTCATCTTGAGAAACCTCCCACTTGAACTAACCATCTATTCCGATTCGTCGTACGACAACTGAAGTTACCATACCATATGAAGTTCTGTGAAAAATGTTTCGTTCAGTTAGTCTTTCTCAAGACTAATAACCAGCATGTCATCGGACAACATCGCTCAAATGAACGAATCTGATGACCGCAAAGCCCTTGAAACTGCCATTGAAGCGCTCTCTCCCGGAGATACCTGTACCAAGAAGTTCGAACTCCTGAATAAACTGGATTTCCAACGCAAGGCAGTAGCAGCATTCACACTCCCCCTGAAAACGTACCGAGCTGGTTCCGAAGAGGCGAAAAATTTGCAAGCATTCGTCGAAGAAGCCCATACTGAGATCATCAAACTTGAAGGTCAGTGGGAAATGTTGTCTTTTTTTTTGGCTACTCTGATACTTGCTCCGAGCACAAAATGAAAAAAACAAGCCAAAAAATGCCCCAGTAACGACAAAAACGAGAGTTTCCAAACTCCACCCAAGAAATTAATAACAAAACAGATCCCCTCTACTTCACAACTGGAAATAACTTTGATATCCTTGAAGAAGTTCCAGATGACACTATTTCTAATCCTAATCCTCAAATGCATCCTATCCACGTCCGCGTCTCTGAAAACCACACCACCACGATAAAAGATATAGAAAAGAAAACTAAAATTTCTCCAACATGTAAATTTGGTGAATTTCTTAGGGTTTCTTTCTTTTCTTTCAGGTGAATTTCTTAAAACTTACACCAAAGATAAACACGAATACGACCTAATCATCAGGCACCTAACTGACACCAGTACCGAATTCTTTCAAATCACTCCCAGAAATAAAAGACCCTCCAAAATTGTTATCAAAGGCCTCCCAACAGATATCTGCAAAGATGAAATCAAATCTGAACTTGAATTCAAGGGATTCACAATCGAACGAGTAGCTCAGCTCACTCGATAAATAAATTCAAAAAAACCTCCCGTTCTTTCTTATAGCTCTTCACAAGACTGACAACTGGGAAAAAATTTACCAGATTCCCAACCTAATGTACCTTAACATTGAAATTGAACACTATAAAGGAATGTACCGACTGATCATCTGATCAAGCCATGTTAGGATTCTGAACAGATACGTAATTTTTGTTCAGAAGCTGATTGTTTATATCCTGAAAATGAGTGCTGTAAGGATCAACTGTGTACAGTCAAATGAGATATTGCATGGGTTATGAAGGTTTTTTTATAGAAAACCGCACCATTATCTCGTAATATAAGTATTACAATTACATAAAAAATTAATGTTTCGTCTCGATGACAGGAAGTTGTCGATATTACTAGATGAAACGAAACTATTGTTTTACAACAATAGTTTCTTATAATCTATTAGCAGTTATCTGTCAATAATTGAAGACGTTTTTTATTCAAAAACGGAAATCGATTGTTTATGCTGAAGAGAGAATTTTTATTCAAGCTTTTTTTTATTTCGTGTATCACTACTTAATTTTCAAGAAAAAATCTAACGTATTGATAAGAAACTTTTTTTACGCGATACAGTTATATTGCAAAGCAATTTGAAGTGGTAAATATTACTTCCATCAAAACGTAGCTAAGCGAAAAAATCCGAGACATTTATTTGCATTTGAACATTTTGAGACCATTTCTGTTTAATCCATAGTCTAATTTCTTTTATTTTAAGTGCTAAGTCCGAATTTTACGGAAAAAGATATAAGGAACTTGAAATATTTGAATACCTATTACTTCAAAGTTTATGTCAGTGCAAGCATCGTAATCGCGCATCGTTGTATTGCTTTATGTCGCAATCGTATGAATATCGAACATAAGAAATACGCACCTGACGAACACCATAAACACAATTTTTAAATTATCCCCCACTGGACATTCACTACCCAGAGAGCCGTTCTCCTCTTCCCATTTATGAGAACTTCATTAGCACCATCCAAGTCTCCCCTCTGTAAGGTTGCCAGATGATGTCCGCTCAGGAAACGTAAGCTAAAGACACGGCACCTATATTTTGATACCGGAAGAAAGTTTACAAGAATTTTATGACAATTTTCTTCTACTCCATTCATCTTACGTAAAACTGTACTTATTTAAAGCCGATACCCATTTCAAAATTCTTCGAAGTTTCAACTAAAAATCTAAATCATAGTACGAAAAGATTCCTTGTCTATAGGTGCACAGCTGCAGGAAAAATCGAAACATCCCGATTTTCAATCGCGCTTTGCTCATAGAAGAACAAATTCAATCCCCAGTTGTAAATGTTACATTACGCAACTGAAATCCAGAATAACAAAGAAAACAGTGACGTCCACATCGAAACAATAGTCTTGGAGACAGCTATAGGACTTACGACCAGCCAGTAGACGAAACAGCAACAGGAAAGTACGAAGATAACTTGAAAGCAGGGACTTTGAATTGGAAAGAATCCCGGGCCCTTTTCCCTAGCTTTTAATCTATTTTATACTAGTTTCTAATTAAGTGTATGTATGGCAAGACATTAACCCCGTATAGCTTTAGAAGAATTGACTCTTTGCAAGGAAACAACTCTCTCATTACCCTTCTCTCCATAATGCTCAGGAAACACACACACACATATACACTGTTGCGCATCAGAGTCTAATCAAGAGCTTAATAATAGTCTTCAGTCACAGGGCTTCCACTCTTCAAACAAAAGAAAATTAGAGCCTTTTGAAGCCCGATCACCGACCTCGCGGTCGGCACTTCAGGTGCATCCAATGGGTTAGCCACAGCTACTCGTAGCAAGAAAAATTACCAATATCCATGCGCTTACAAATCGAAGTGATAACCCGCGACCTACTGAATGGCAGAGACAAGATCTATCAGCACTTTACCAGTTATGTGGCATTTTACTGCATCATTGTGCGCAGATCGTAACAGATTTATCTGTGAGTGAGTGCTAGGTTTCAATCTTCAATAACATGAGAAAACACCAATGTTCATAAAAAAGCAAATACAATCTCGGTACCTCCAACTTGTAAATACTAGGATAATCTACTGGTAAAAATACATAGTTATCCAAACCATAAATTCTATATCCGAGTTACACGTAACGGATGCCTGCCTTTGTCAATGATGCAATGTATGCATCATCAGCCGAGTGCTTAAACTGCAATACGAACTCTTAGCGTCCAACAAGCGGGATCTCCTATTGTGCTCGCATCGCAATATCGGGGTGTCATCGTCACAGTCGCCGTTAAGACGGGATAATCCTGGAAATCTCGGACGGACTCCCCTTCGATATTGATCCTTCTTCTCCCGTTTTATTCGATAAAGCTTTGTGTCGATGGACTGTATCATCTAGTCTCAGAGGTCCGATTAGAAGGGGGGAAATCCGGGACAAATTATTTAATGGGATTAAAGGACGTTTAACGCCCGGAAAACCCGCTTCCGAATCCCTTGTTTTCACGCCCTGACCCCGCTCTCGGTCGGAGTCCCCCTCCTCTGAATAGATTAATAGAATATCTACAGCGGGAAACATCCTTTCCCACTGAGTGTATTGAATATTTATTGTCGACTGTGGATCTCTCGATCTTTTTTATTCTTTTAAAATTTATTAACACGGTAGTGCCATGTTTGTAATAGTGCGAAACTATTTTCGTTAGTCCAAAACACGTTGCACAAGTGGAGGATTTTTACAGGTGAGGCATTTTCTATCAAGCTAAATATAGGTTTAGGTTATGTTTTTGCAGCTACCGTATCTGGTTTCATATTAAAAGGTTTTGGTAGGATTTTATGTTTAACTTAAAATTTTTCATTATTTTAGAAAAACGTGATTTAATGTATAATTTGTACCTTTAAATTTCTAATAGGTTCCCTTGGAATGTCGTTCCTCTGGGTATTAGAGGCATTTTCTTGTAAAAAGTGATGAGTTTTAGAGGTGTTAAGCAATTTGGTTCATAGAGGTGATAAGGAATTTGGATTCATACTATATCCTCAGAATAAAAATGTATGATACCCTAACCACGATCCAACTAAAAAGTTATCTTCAAGAGGTCACCTAAGGAAGGGGTCATAAACCCCTCTTAGACTTAAAAAAGTAAAAAATGTTTAATTAATAAATTAATTTGTTCTTTAAAAATCCTGTATTAAGACGCTTTCGTCTCTAGCTTGAATCAATAAATATTTGACCTTATTTGTGTGTATCTATCTCATTTACAAAAGACCCCTATCACTCAATTTTAGGTGGGATGGACGAAATAACACAAACATTTACTTGGAAAATATTTATATTTGTATTTTTATTAATAAGATAGTTGCAGACATTAATAGACACACATTTTGCCTTTGATGAGAGGCTTTTTTCTGTAAAGACAAATGTTGGTGATCTCCAAAAAAAAAAGCGTACCCTATTCTGAACGCAAAATCAGTTGGCTTGTTTTTCGAATACAATATCAGCACGTGACCATAAAAATTCCCAGGAATAAATTTTGAGCTTGATGTAAGATAGTTGATTAGTCAAAGCCAATTAGATTGAACGCCAAACGTTTCCAAAGTGGTAATTAACTACAGTTTGAGGTATATTGGCATAAGCACCAATGTGTATTATGCGAGAGCATTTGGGTTGCGGTTGTAAAAACATTACGTTCAGTTTGGTTTGATAACACTGAAGATTCTTACCTTAGCGGCAATCATAAGGAATTAGCTGTGCAAATTTAAATTAGCATCCCTCTCCTTACAACTATTTGATTTCTCCTAAAACCACTTTGAGTACTTTTTGAAGTATGAGTTGAGGATAAAATGTGAGAAATATAAATTGAGAATACAATTTGAGAAATTCCAACTAAGAATAAAATGCGAGAAACGCAAATTAAAAATGAAATGTGAGAAACATAAATTAAGAGCACTTATGGGTGGAGTGGTCGTTCACGGTAAGACGTTTGTCGCCAACTAATTTTTGTCGCCAAATCAAGATGGCGGCCGAATTCCGTAACAGCAGATAGGGTTGCCATAACAAAAACGGCAGATGTGAAGAAAATCAGCAAAAGGAGAAGGCTACCATATTTGGCGACAAATCGCCTTCTTACCGTGAACGACCACTCCACCCACTTATGAAAATGGTAAACAGAAAAGAACAAATTGATATCTCCCACCTTTGCAGTGGATAACATCAAGCCAATGCTAGCAAGCGCTTTCGTCTTAAGGCCTAGCCTGATCACATCATCTCCTGACCTCTAATCCATCATTTACAGCAACCAAACGACGATGCACACATTTCAACGCACCTTTATAGTGCTTTTCATACACGGCTCACTTGGAAGTTTAGAGGATGTTTCTCGGCCCACAAATGCGTGATCGCTTCGTAATTCTAATCGTTTGCATATCCTAACCTGTTTTGCATTTCCTACGAGTTTCGTGGGATTGCAATTTTCACAAACAGTGTTTACATAAATAAAAATGGAGTGTTTGTTTGTACATTGAATATGATCGGACCCATTTCAAGTTTTTTATCCGTTTTGTATCCTCTGATGCAAACTCCATCTCTCGCGCATTCGGTGTCTGCCTGTCTTATCTGTTTGTGCTCGTGCTATGTACAAACGGTTGAATATATTTTCATGAAACTTTGCATCTGTGAGTATTTACATTCATTTAGTGACTGAATTTGGTTGCGTTAGTCTTGCCGTTCTATGTCTGATAACCTGATTTTCTGTTTGTATGTTTGTTCAGGTATTAGATAAATTTTATTCTATTTATTTGACTAGTCCAGTTACTCGGGTTGAATTCGTTAACTATCTTCTACTTTCGTTAGTAAATTATAATTCCTATTCCATCACATGTAACAACTACCATACTCTAAAAATGCACACGATTGTTAGACCCCGGTGCATCCGATTTTTCAACGTGCGGCTTCGAAGCCCAACTACGCACACATAACCGTGAAATGACGCAAGTACTCATTTCGCGCCATTTGCGATGGATACCTATCGAAGAAAACGTGTTTGTTTCACTTTCTTGGTGCACAAAAAATATATTTGAAACAAAATAGAACTTTACTGGATACATCCATTTATTAATTATTATTTATATTCTATTTATTTATGAAAACAAGATACTTCAGAACGGAGAAGTGTGTGCGGCGCCGTGGGGAACTGCGGTACAAATTGCACGCAAGTTGGACGTGCGTCGCCGTACGTTGAAAAACCAGATTTCTGCATCAGGCCTTAAACACACAATTTCACAATTGTAAATAAAGGTCATATATTTAACATTTTACATTTTGTAGAATTTAAATTTTTAGCAAGAAAGAAACGTCTTTATAGTGTGCCAATGTTACCCAGAATGCATATAACAGTTCAGCGTATGCATATAAATGCTTTGTATGTCATTTATGAAAACAAAAGGGTTTTCCAAAATTATCATACATTGATTTAAAAAGTTTTTAAAACTAATAAACCATTGATAAACTTAATAACAGTTGAATATCGAATCAAAATCCAGAAATACATCTTAAAACAGAATTTTAAAAAAATCGCTTCGAAATAAAAGCTAAATTTGCTAAAGCTTCGAAATAAAGGTAATAAATTTATCTGTTATTTCACTACAAAATAGATTCTTGGAATAAAACGCGAACAAAAATTTAAAAAATTGAAAGATAAAAAAAATTCACAGGTTGCCATATTATCTACCCGTTGTATTTTAAGAGATCTCACTTGTTCTGTATATTTTATTTATAATGTTGTATTCTCTTTATAAGGCTCCAATTAAATACAGCATTATAATTTAAATTCCGTAAAAATAGTTTCGGGAAAATAATCGATTTTGATCAGCAATGATAAAACAGGCCAAACAATTACAATGCTCAATATACATTTCAGCTACTCCAAAACTACTAAATTATGGGGGATTTAAGTGTAACTCATGGAACTAAGATGTTTTATCGTGATACTTGCCTAAATATACAGCAAAAAAATTTTAAATAATATTTCACAAAAATAAAATATGATGTAACAAATTTAGAACATCACATAAACATGTTGAATTTATTTTATGCGATACTTGTACAAATACAGACACAAAAATCGAACATAGGACGGGAAGACGGACAGACTTACGCAACCAAGTTCATTCACTAAATGAATGCAAGAACCTACACAAAGTATGCCGAGTTTCATGAAAATACTATTCAACCGTTTGGATATAGCCATGGGTACACAAACGCGCAAGACAGATATTGTATCAAAAGGGTCCAAAATGGATTGAAAACTCGAAAATATTCAATGTACAAACAAACACTCCATTCTTATTTTTATTGATTACAATGTTTTTAGTTTTAGACACCGTGTTTGAATGTAGTGAATGCAATATTAAGCGTTTTTTACATCAATATAAATAAGAATGGAGTGTTTGTTTGTACATTCAATATTTTCGACCCATTTCAAGTTTTCTATCCGTTTTGAACCCTTCTGATGCCGAATCCGCCTTTTTCTCGTTTGGTGTCTGTCTGTCGGTCTGTCCGTCTGTCGGTCTGTCTGTATGTTGTGCCCTATACACGTCCACGCGGTTTAAGATATTTTCATGGAAATTTGCATACAGTGAGTACTTATCTTCATTTAGTGAGTGGAATTGGTTGCGAAAGTCTGTCTGTCCGTCTTTCTGTTCTATGCTCGATTTTGTGTTTGTGTGTTTGTGTAAGCATCACATGAATTGTATTCCAGATATTTGATTGCAGTGTATTTAATTTTATACATTATCTATTAGTTTAGTGAATGCAATATTAAGCATTTCTTTATTGTTATATTTAGATGAGTTTCATGCTAAAACACCTGAGTAAGTATACTTAAATCAACCATATTTGGTAGTTTTGGAAAAATTGGAATGTCTATTGAGTATTACGATTACTTCCAGGGACGTGCCAACGTTTTGAATAGAGGGGGGGGGGGCGAGCATAGGCGTAACTAGGGTTGTTGAATTGAGGGGGGGTCCACCCGAAAAGTACACCTGTAAAAAATGGGAAGAATAAATTAATTATATTAATATTGATGAATTATTAATAATAAATTATAAACAGTTAATTAATTTACATAAAAAGATATTCATCAATTAACACTTGATTTTTAAAAATCATACTTTTTTTTTCTTTATACAATATTTACTAAATGACTTTAAGGTGAATTTTAAAACTTACAATACATTTAAATTAGAAATTAAAACGTCGATTTTTTTTGTAAATGTCTTGATTCTGAACTTTTTAGATTTATATTTGATTTGCTTGAAGCACACACATGGGTAAAAATTATTTCGATTCTGACTCTGCCGCCTATGAGTGCTCATAATTTTTTTAAACAATCTATATTTAAAAATTCGGTTTCAATGAAGCACAGTAGGCAATATTTTTTAAAACCAATGAAATAAGATAAACATTAATTTAAAAAAGTTAAAAACTAATAACAATAATTAAAATATACAAATACAAATATTGACGACCAGCTACAGGCTCAAGCCCAACAAGGCTGGTCCTTTGTTTATGAATTCTCCAATTCCCACTGACTATCCAATTGTGTCTTAAATTCGTACACTCCCTTTGAATTAACTATATTTTCTGGCAACGCGTTCCAACTGTCTATTACCCTATTAAAGTAGTAGTTTTTCCTTAAATCCCGATTAAAATGTGTCTTATTCAATTTATACCCATGGCCCCTTGTTCTGTTATCCCTATTGAAATTTAAGCCCTCTGTGTCCCCTTGTTTTACAAACTTGAAAAGCTGAATCAAATCCCCCCTCCTTCTTCTTCTTTCCAGTGCATAATTCCTCTGCATAATCTTGTATGAGTTCTTTAAAACAAAATTTATCACAAAACTCATTTTCGATAGTTATAATCAATCTACTTAGTCTATGTAGAGTGATTGTGGATCTGAAATAATTTTGATGATTTTTAATTTGGAAAAGCTTTTTTCACCACTTGCAACTTACATAGGCAAAGTTTTAAAATTCTAAGTGCAATATTAATATAAATATGATAGATAATAATAAACCCCTGCGGAAAATTACATTGCAAATTCCTTGTTTTTTCGAGAATGAGGAAATTTTCCATTAATTAAATTTTAAGGCTCATATGTCGGTAATTGGTAATTATTAGTTAATATCGTATTTTTGCAACACAACGGGCTATTGGCGACGGTCCAGGATTAATCCTTTAAGGAAAAGATCCGAGGACAACACCTCGTAATTTTGAACCACGGTCAGATGACAAAACAACACCTGAGCTAGCACCCCACTCTCCAAACTTTCACACCAACCCAACGTGAGATCGACAGATTTAAGGTGCACCAGCCGCCTCTACGCCATACGCTTACAACCATCCATGACCCGACACGGATTCGAACCTGGAACCTTCCGATCTAGATGCTAACACCTTAACCGCTATACCGGTTGGTCGGCGGCTCATATATCGGACGAAAGTTTGGAATATAATGGTTCAGGTAGCCAATTTATTAGATTTATTATTGTCTAACATTTATCAAAAATTAATTTTTACTGCTTAGCGACCGCAAATTTTGTTCAAACTACTTATATGAAAATAAGAATGTTTTTATTAACTACAACTTGGAATAGGTATTTTTATTGGAAACCCGTTTTTCAATAATTGGGTATAACTGTTGTTTTAAGTTAGAAATATTTAAGAATCTCTCTAAATTAAAAAGAGTTACCACCGCCGCTGTCGCAGGATTGAAAACGGTTTTTTCACTCGGTTCTCAAGATGGTTTGTCGATTGAGTACAGATCAGAATATTACGAGATTAACATGGTTTATTCAAAATTTTACTGGGAACAAAATGGAGAGGGTTTTTTTACTGATGCGGCTATCAGTTTAGGGTTCATTAAGTGTTAAAGTAAAAAAAAAGCGAAATCACTTACGACAGGAGTGTTGGTTTGCAAAGCAACAAGTTTTAACAATGCACTGTTCTCACGTTTCCGTCACTTAATTACTTCACAAATTCAAGTGTTCACTTTCAAAATATTATTCTCGGAACCTCACTCGTCAAGGAAATTCGTAAGACTAAATAATCCATCGGGCAAAAATTCAGAACAGTTCACTTGCAGGCAGTTTCCCGTTTTTACTTCAAATAAGAAAGCCGAAAATTTAAAAGACCCTATATTGTAAATCATCAAAATAAGTAATGGCAGATTGGTCAGTTGGTCAGGCGCTTCTTGTCCACTTTGGGACCTAGGGCAATAAAACCCTAACATACAATCCGTCAGTCGGTCATAAAAATACATCGCTTTTCTCAAGACATGCCGTCAAAGACTTGGTCGAGCCATACAATGCATTTAAAGGATTCGAAAATGAGATAATCATCTCGTAGCATTCAAGTGCGAGCACCACGTGCATTCATTTTGGGGATAGAACCACTTTAAAGCCGTAAAACAAAGTGATAAAGTATCGGTATGCTGGGCCACCTATCTCCACATATTCAGAGGAAGAATTTAATCTTTTGGTACCTTGGATCTTTGAAACAATTTTTTTTCACTTTTAGTTAAATATAAACTTTTACTACACAAATAAAATTTGTTCGAAGTTTCTTGATAAACTTTTCATACATTTACGTGTTAGAAAACTTTCAAATTCGTTATTTTCAAAATCTAATTTTGTGTTGCCCCTTGACCCTTTATTTATTACCCATTTCGGGGAATATATCGAAGCTCTCATTATGCGCGCTGCCCCCTCTGTGCTTCTCTCTCTCTATATATATATATACATATTAATGGAAGGGAGGCTGCTAATTGCGTAGTTTATACAAAGGGCGCCCGCCCCTCCCTGTGCATTTTTTTACAAAAAATGTCCAAAACGATCATTTAAAATTTTTTAAATAAATCTATTCAACAACGCGCTGGAGAAAAGTCAAACCTTTCTGAAAAAACCTTCGTAAAAAGTTTTTTTATGTTTATGGATATGGATATTGAGGCATGTGTGTGTGGAGATGTACTACGGAAATGACTGTGGTAGTTGTTTTGTTTTAATTAAATGGTTTGCAGTAATTTGTCAATGTCGCCGAAGGGTCGCCCAACTATCTTGAGTACATGCAGAGTGTGTTGACAATGTACGAAAATCTTCATGTACTATAATTTTTTTATTTGTTTTCATGCATTATACATTTTTTTTACACTAATTTTGCGTCTCACCCACGAAATCGGCTGTCCAGAGCAAAGGCCAAGTTTGCACTCCTCTAGACCTGGGCCTGCATCTATTGACAGGAAATTAAATTAGTCCAAATTTGCTTTAACTGTACTTTTTAATGTTACTTTTGAAGTTTAAATGTTGATAATGTTCCTTGATGGTGTGTGTGTGTGGGGGGGGCTAAATATGGTTTTCGTCACTTCTCCTCAGTGACAGGAGGGACCAAATACCCCTGCCCTCCTGTTGACAAGTGCCTGTTTGCCCTCCTCTAGATCTGGGCCTGCATTTATTGACAGGAAATGAAATCAGAGTCGAAATTTGCTTTTACGGTACTTTTTAGTGTTAATGTTGAAGATAAAATGTTAATAATGTTCCCTGATAGTGTGTGTGTGTGGAGGGGCGAAATATGGCTTTCGCCCCTTCTCCTCAGTGACGGGAGGGACCAAATACCCTCTGCCCCCCCCTGTTGGCAAATGCCTGTTTGCCTTCCTCCAGATCTGGGCCTGCATCTATTGACAGGAAATAAAATTAGTCCAAATTTGATTCAACGGTGCTGTTTAATGTTACTTTTGAAGTTAAAATGTTAATAATGTTCTCTGATAGCGTGGAGGGGCTAAATAGGGCTTTTGCCCCTCCTCCTCAGTGACAGGAGGGACCAAATACCCTTTGCCCTCCTGTTGACAAGTGCCTGTTTGCCCTCCTCTAGATCTGGGTCTGCATCTATTGACAGGAAATGAAAACAGAGTCGAAATTTCTTTAACGGTACTTTTTAGTGTTAATGTTGAAGATAAAATGTTAATAATGTTCCCTGATAGTGTGTGTGTGGAGGGGCGAAATATGGCTTTCACCCCTTCTCCTCAGTGACGGGAGGGACCAAATACCCTCTGCCCCCCCCCCTGTTGGCAAATGCCTGTTTGCCCTCCTCCAGATCTGGGTCTGCATCTATTGACAGAAAATGATATTAGTCCAAATTTGCTTCAACGGTACTGTTTAATGTTATTTTTGAAGTTAAAATGTTAATAATGTTCTTTGATATTGTGGAGGGGCGAAATATGGCTTTCGCCCCTGCTCCTCCGTGACAGGAGGGGCCAAAACCCCCCCGGCCCCCCCTGTTGGCACGTGCCTGATTACTTCGATTGCTTTACCATTAATGCTGAAAAAGTAATTATTCTTCAAAAAATTATATTTTTTAATGGAATTTCAGCTCTGATACTTCATTTATTTCGAGTCTTATTTTTGTTCTTTGCGCAATGAAAACGATTTCGGAATATTTGAGACAGACGATATTTTTCAACGAAACGAGAATGAACAAGATCGCGTGAGCAGTGATATTTTCTGTTTCTTTCGCTCTGAATTAATTTCACATTTCTAAATTTTATGCACTTTTAGTTGTAAATTGTGGCAACTGTGCGAGATCAAGAGATAAAAATGAATCACAAATTAATATCTTTAGAACAATTTTTCCGACATCTTTAATTTTGCTCTATTTTACTGTTTTCTGTTTTAAATATTTATTATTTTAATAAATGTGTTTTCCTTCTCATCACACGCAACAGCACCACAAAGTATTAGACTTAAAAATGTTTGGTAAGTCAGTATAAATTTTCAGTAAATTTTAAGTGTAGTTATGCCATTATTGAAAGAATAATGCCGTTATATAAAGAATAATGCCGTTATTTAAAGAATAATGCCGTTATTTAAAGAATAATGCCGTTATTGAAAGAATAATAATGTTTAAAAATCCAAACTAGAACTTTTTCCAACATTAAAAAATTCGTTGTAATAATGACAGGAAAAGATTTCAAAATTTCACAATGTCGCATACCGGAGGCAAGAGTGCCACAAGTAAAAAAATATTGTTTTGTTGACTATGAGTGCGAGAGCACTCGCCGTAAATCGTAATTTTAATTAATTGAGCTGAACATGAAAAGAACTTAAGAAAGGGAATTCCAAATCTCCCTCAAAATCGTCTTTTATAGTAGTAACCTTAGTATCACCTTTCGTCATTTTGTAGCTTTGTCATACAGCAATTGTGCGATGTATGTGAAATGTATTACATGAATGGATATGCATGTGTAGGATTTGTGTCCAAAGTAAGTTGTAGAAAATATAAAGATGTCGAAAGGTGTTAAAATAAATTTTTATTCTATAAAAAACGTAAGTCATTATATATTTTGATTATCTCTTCAATCTAAAGTAAACCAATTCAAACTGAGTAAGGTCGGGTATTTTGCTAGTATTTAAATAAGTTTCAAGTTAAAACATCTGATTAAATATACTTAAATCCACAGAGAAGTAAAATCAATCATAATTTTGGTAGTTTTGGAAAATTTGGAATGTATATTGATAATGTTACGATTACTTTGTGTTTTACCAGTACTGCTAAAAAAGCAATTCTTTTTCCAAAATTTATTTTTTTATAGAATTTTAACACTAATACTTATTATTATTTCGTATTTTATTCGTGTATTATTTCGTGTCTTACTTTTGTTCTTTGTGAATATAACCGATTTCCAAATTCTTAGGACAGACGATATTTTTCAATGAACAAGAACGGGAACGAAACGGAAACTCGTGTTGTTTGTTCACGCGAGCAATGGTATTTTATGTTTCTTTCACTCTGAACTAATTCCGTATTTTTAAAATTTGTGCACTTTTCGGTTATATGTTGTGGCAGCTGTACCAGATCAAGAGGTAAAAAAAGAATCACGAACACCTTTAGAAAAACCTTTACCAAATAAATTTATTTTAATTTATTTCGCTGTTTCCTGTCTTACATATTTATTATTTCAATAAATTGCAAACGCAATGTTCTCCACAACGTATTAAAATGCCTAAATGTTAGATAAGTCAGAATCAAGAAAATTGAAGCGTAATTTTTCGGTTATTGAAAGAATAATATTAAAAAATTCTGAACTACTACTTTGGGTTATTAAAAAATTCTTTGTCATAATGACAGGATGTCAAGGTGTATTATTTCAAGCGTTGAAGCTATATTTAAACAACTTACTCAATAGGTTAAAAGTTTACTGAAAACAATAATTTCATTTAAAAAAAACTTATGTCAAATCAATTGACCAAATAAGTTAGTTTTTGTAGGTCTGTACTGAAGACATTCGATTTTAAAACAAATCTTTTTATTATTAGACGTGCCGCAAAAAGTAATTTTCAAGAGAAAACAATATTCGCTTTTGAAATACTTAGTAATGAATATCTTACCAAATTAATTTGGCCTCCTCCCTTAAAGAAGGCAAAATTTGACAGTGAAGCATGCCTGATGTAAGAGCACTCGCCGTAGATTCGTCATTTTTATGAATTGAGTTCAGCATGAAAATATCTTAAGAAAGGGAATTCCAAATCTACCTCAAAATCATATTTTGTAGTAGCAACCTTTGTGCCACCTTTCATCATTTTGTAGTTTTGTCGTACAGCAAGGCTGCGATGTATGTGAAATGTAATACATGGATATGTATGTATGTATAGGATTTGTGTCCAAAATAAGTTGTACAAATTATAAAAATGTCCGAAAAAGTGTTAAAATTTTATTTTATTCTACGTTAAGTGATTATATATTATGATCATTTCTTCAATCTTAAGTTAACCAATTCAACCCTAGTAAGGTCGAGTAATTTTATCAGTAACTACTAAATTACTATTTCTATATTTTTAATTTGGGTATATTTCGGGTTACAAATAAAATTGACCCTATTGAATAACATAAATAAATCTTTTCGAAGACCTATAAAAAGTAATACAAATACTTACAATATTTGAATTTGATTTAAATAGTATAAAGTAATCTAATTTTATATGTTGATAATTGAGGATTCGAATTATGAAAATAATTATATTTATCCTCCTGTGAATAGTATTTATAGAACTATAGAAGATAGAATTATTTTGAGCATGAAAAAGTCTAAACTCTTCATACACATAGATTATAGTTCACGTTTTTCTTGATTACATTCAAATTGAACACATAATTTTAATAAAAGTTATTCTGAATTTTCAGAAACGAAACAAATTTATACATAAAATGAAATATAATAATTCGATAATAGCGTATTCGAATCCCAATGCTACTGCATATTAAAAGCCAAAGAATAAATTCACTTTTTTTCTTTAGTTTATTAAGAAATGTTCCAAAATTAATGAAAGCCGAATAAATCGTAAATAGAATATACTTTCTTTTTTTTTCAGATCCTCGGGTTCTGTAATGGCGTCCTTATATTAAGGCTTTGGAATAATGAGACTGCAATTATGCGAATCATTCGAAAGGCACAAAGAAATGACAAAAGGAAAGAAACAAAAAAAAGACGTTCAGAAAAGTAATTTATGAATAATGCAAAAGAACGTAGAATAATATGAAAAATACGTACTAACGACGAAGAGCATTGGATCTCAAATGTATTCGCTTTTGTTGGAGAAAAATTAATTCCATGGAAAGAAATAAAAAGAATTCTCCTCGCGAAGTCGTCTGCCATCACAAAAGACGGAAGTGAATAAATTCGGAGCGTGTGGCAACGTTTTCGATACCAGAAAATGACGTGTATTAGACGAGTGAAGAGTTGGGCCTTAATTGCTCATTAACGACATGGTTAATTAAGAGTCTAATTAATTAGTCACGTCTCCTAATTATGGATTAAGCGAGAAATAGAGGAGGGAAAAACCAAATTATCTTCGTCGAGCTGCTTCATTATGCACCGGATTTCTTCGTCTTTTTATTCTAAGAGCGGGTAGATCATTTCTTGCTCAGAAGAATTCATTATTCTCCTATTTAGTCATTCAGAAAAGGATCGGCGGTAATTTTTCGAACCCGATTCTTTTCTGTGCGGGGAGGAGATTTTCGCTAACTTTCATTTTTAGAACACGGTAAATGGGGGAGATGGTTTCTTGTTTACTATGATAAGACCATCAGCCCACACAAATCGTCTGCGTTGTATAAGCTGCATGATTTAATGAGAAAAGCAATTATTGGATCGGATTTGCATTCTTGTAGTTTATTCTTTTGCATAAAGTCTTGTTTTTTACGCTAATTTCACCGAATTGTTCATGGAATTATAAGGATTATTGAATTTCCAGCGCAATTCCGCTGTTCTTTGAGTTGGAGCATGTCGAACAGTCTTCGCGCTTAATTACTGCTGCTGTTTTGATTCCCTCCCCCCTTGTATCCAATATGCGTTGTTGAGACTTTATAAATTGATTCTCGGGTAGCATCCTAATTTCAACGCTTCTTGGAATAACGTAATTTTGTTTTTCCAGCAGATAATACAAAATGAAATCTTGCCAATTATGGTGAGGAAAACGAAAAAAATGTTTTATTATTTGAATGCAACATATTTCCGAAAATAAATGTTAGCTAATTTGAGAGATACAGAATTTTATTATATTTCAATGAGAAGAATCGTTATATTGCAAGGGATTTTTCAGTTCCATCATAATATGTTATTTAAAAGCGATCTCTTTTATAATATGAGATATTTTAATAATTGACAAAGCTAGTTTCCTAAATAACTGTGATTTAAATACAAAAAACACTAGAATAGCAATCAGTTCTACATTTATTCAAAACCAAGCAGATCGCGATTCGCGTATATACTATTGTAAAATTTTGCCATTGGATGAAATTCAACGGATCTACTGAAGTGCAATTATTTTATAGAATGGCCACAGGATTCATGCTCAACATTATTGATTGCGTAACGTTTATACCACCCACAACGCATGACAGCCACCATTAACCAACTTTATAAGTCAACTCCATTCACTGTTGTTTCTATTTTCGGAACTTTCAGATCGTAATTTCCGATACAAAACTAAAACTGTCATATCTATATCGTATTACTATTAGTTTTTAATTTTGAAAATATCATAGTATACCTCAGAACGTACTCTTTCTTACGGTACAATTATTTTTTAAATTGGTTGATAAATAAATTTGCTGCAATCAAAAGTTGGTGACACAAATTTCGTATTTTTTATTTCGCGGAGCATTGGATTCGTGAAGGGTTGTATTTTTGACTATCGGGTTAGCCAGTTATCAAATTTATCGTAGCAACAATTGCTATAAAAACGATTTGTTCTTTTGACGAGGAAAAAGGCTCGCTTTTTTCCCTCTGTTCTCAGACAGTTTAACGACTAAGTACTAAGTACAAATCGTAAAGTTTGGAGATTAACACGGTGTACTTAAAATTGTACAGGGAACAAGATGCAGAAGATTTTTTTTACTCATGCGGCTATTAGTTTAGGGTGCATTAAGTGTTAAAGTAAAAAAAAAGTGAAATCATTTGCGAAAGAGGTATTGATTTGCGAAGTAAACCAAACGGTATTGCGTAGCAATCCCCGGGGGTCAGCGAGCGTAAGCGAGCAGGGGTCGAAGCCCTCGCTGTGACGTCATGGACCATAAAGTGGAATCAGGATAATACAAATTATTCAGATAGTTACACTCTGCGAAAGGAATGTTGGTTTGCTTCGCAAACCAAATGGCATATGTAGAAGGATTATTGGTTTGCGAAGCAAACCAGATGGGATTGCGTAGCAATCCCCGGGGGTTGGTGAGCGTAAGCGAGCAGGGGGCGGAGCCCCCTAGTTTTTTAAAAGAACTAAATACAATTTTATTTAACATGAGAAGAAATCATAAAAAAACGTCATTTTAGGAAGTGTGGCTTTAGCAAGTATATCAGATGGCTCCTGTGAATCATCTCCACATTGTTCTCTGTTGCATGATTCATTTTAAATTGACGACGACCATTGAGTTGTACGATTGAGAACGTGAAACCGCAGATGATGTTTTTAAGAGTTCCAATCGCTTTTGTCTTATTACATTTTGAATTTGTTCCAGGCAAATGATTGCATCGTAAAGAGGCATCTGTTTTAGAAGGACAGTGACAGATTTAGCAAATATGTCGAATTCATCATCTAATTTCTATCACTTTGCACTACTTTAACAAGTTTATCAATTGCAACTCTTGTATCTTTATTTTTATATTCATCCTGTCGGTGGTTATGATACAGTTAGAAAAAGATTAGCATCACACTTTTAGACAACTTGAGGCTCATTTTTTAAACGTTTTATACCTAAAAACAAAACACAGACACGCGTGGCGTGATCTGTTGTAAGCGAACTTGACAGTCAATTGAAGTTCACACGATTCAATACAAGTTTCAACTTGAAAGCAGATGGTGGATGACTCATCACTTGAACGATAAAGTTTAAATGGGTCAAACTTTTCTTGATCCTCGAAAAAGTTGATCAACTCTATTGAAACCAAGGTTCTCACTATAGTTTTCATTCAACTTTTGTTGATAAGCTATAATCGATCAATTAAACCTGATTCGTTAGAACGCGCCTTTAGCGACTCTATGGATGATCGAAACGCTGTCGTAGACCTTGAGATGGCAGTCTTTTACAAAGACGTGTAAACGATAAGAGATTTATAGATTATATATTATTTTATGCTGTCAATATTATTTTTATATATTATTATAATATATATTATTTTATGCTTTCAAGCTGCTGATGGTGACATTTTTTACTAAGATGTACCGATCTTTATTTGACATCAATATATTAGACTAATTTAAAAGCTTATAAGCAAATCCATGTATAGAATTTTCGCTAAGTTCTTAATTGCTTATAAATATTGCTGTCATTACTTGAGATTTATGCCATATTAGAAATTCCGTTTTCAATGGATAAAAACACTCATCTTCAATGGATACAAACACAATCTCAAAACCTCCGAATTAAATAAAATATGTCAAAAATATGAAACGGCATTTCGTCTGTTGCTTATTAGTAAATTCTTATTTCCAATAAAATGCAGGGCAAAAAGTTCAAACTTCATTCACGTTACTACAATTATCCTCTAAAGACCCCTTCATTGCTTCCATTCACTTATTCAAAGGCAATTTGATGTATTTGACGTCAATGCTTGTTTTCGCGTTCGTTTATGTTGTCTTTTCTATACTCATTTGTATCTTCCAGATTACTCATTGCCTTCTTTGATCAAGCCTCTGAACAATTTCATTATATCAATGAAATATTTCGTGTAGTTTTAGCAATACTTTACATTTCTATTTAGCACCTATTATACTACTTCAATAAAAATAGCTCCACTCTAATTGGTACCGGATATATTCACGACGGTTCATGTGCACAAACACCTTGTTTCATTGAACATTTCGATTCAGATTTTCAGAAGATTAACATTTTACTTAAAACCCATTTTTATACTTGGATAGATATAAAAAAAAGGGGTATGGTATAGCAAAAGAAATAAAATTTCCTACCTTTCCTGCAATTTCTGTAAAGATCGAAACACAATGCCTTGAATTGTAACTTGATGTTGGCAATATGTGATTAGAATGTAAACGAAAACACTGAATGGTTTAGATATCAAACTTTATTGAGAAAGAGGAAGATCATGTATTCGTGTGAATCAAAATCCATCTCAACATAGCATGATTATTTGATTTCCCATATTATAAAAAATTTTCCTAATGGAGAATTTTCTGTATTTCTATTTCAGTTCAACGTGTTCTGAATAGGCAAGTATTGGCTTCAACACCCAACCGTTAAATCAAAAAAAGATCTGTAATACTTTAATTTAGGAAGGATATAAGGAAGTGTGAAGACATTGGAAAAAATTACTTAACTGAAAAAAATAGTATCAAATTCTATATAGATATTGAAAATTTTTATTAACGAGCCTCTTAAAGAGATTTCGCGAAACAGAAAAATCTTTATTGAAAGAGTTTTTATTTTGGAAAAAAGATTACCGTAGGGGAATGTGGACTTTCAAAACAAACTTTTGCAGTTTCGATACGATTGTTATGGAATTTAAAGTTTTTTTTCTACTAAAAAGTCGATGTATGAGACTTGATCTGAAACTATTAAGTCCTTCGGAAGTCAAAAAACGAGTCGTGAAACGAAATAAAAAAATTTTGTCAACTTTGAAAAAAAATTATAGATCTCATATACCTTGATTTTCTATGCATTATCAAAATTTTTGTTCGCCATAATAGTTTACATATATTCAAATAAAATTAACTCCATTTCGTATGTACACTACCCAACAATAATGGACCGGACGCCATCGGATTTGCATAAAATCTGACTATTTGTATGGGGGTATTTTTCGTGATATAACCTGGGATCTTTGCATGTTGTTCCTGTCTCAATTGAACGCCGACGCCTTAATGAACATTTTGGATAATCAGATTCTTCCGACGACAACGCATCATGTCATGTTGCAGCCTCTGTCAAGCAGTGGTATCAAGATATGGATGTTAAACGTCTTCCCTGGCCTGCTCAGAGTCCATAGAACATTTGTGGGACGAGTTACAGCGACGCTTACGGACCAGGGAACCACGTCCAAAATCTACAGCTGAACTGGCGTCATTCTTGCAGCAGAAATGGACACAAATACCCATAGCTGTGTATCAAAACCTTGTTGAAAGTATGGCCAGAAGGGTTGCTAGTGTAATTGCAGCAAGAGGGAGCATCGTCCTATTAAAGCATGTATTATTTCCCTTATACCATCACATCTTGCTGTCCGGTCCATTATAGCAGAGTAGTGCATACCTCTCAATTGCATAACTAAATAAATTGTACTAAAATACCTAAAATTTTGAAAATTAAAAGTATAAATTAAGTAACATTTTAAACCAAACTTTCAAAGCATGCTGAAGTTACTGTTTGTACTTAATATATTCCAGAAATTTCAAGGATTATCCAAAAACAATTTCAAGTAAAGCAGTTAAGTTTTGAAGAAAGGGAAAAGTATTTCTTAGTAAGATTTTTTTATTAACAAAAACTCTCTCTTATCATCTTTATATAAGCGTTTCCATAAAGATAACAGTCTCTAGGTATTATAGATAATTCTGAGGGTGTAAAGAAATTAAAGTCTTTTTGACAGACTTCCATTTGAGACCTTAAGAAGCAGCTTTATGCATACTCGGATTTTGTCTCGAAGCAAAATTCCATAATGTTCTGTCAAAGATATTGTAGAGTGATCTTAATTATGAATAATTTAATAATTATTTAGTCGAAATATACCCAGACAAAATTTTCTTTGCGGTTTTTTATTCATTTAATCTTTTTATTAAGAAACTGCGTTCAAATTCAGAGCATTATGTTTTTAATAGCATGACTGACACCCACTGCCAAAAGTTAAGCATGAAACGTAAAATACGAAAAAAACGACAAGTACAGCTTTGATTGAGGAAAGTAGCAAATAGGTTTATGCATGGAACAAAACAAAGAATTAAATACAAAGATGAAAACAATATTGAAATTTCATAAATTATAAGATGAAGTCATATTGGAGTCATTAACAAAATATTTAAATCCAAAACAAATAAACAAAACCGACATTAATAGGGTATGTGACAGCGTGTGGCCATGCTTTCCATGAGGTAATCCACCACCCCAGACTCAAGTAATCGCCATACCTCCTAGAGCAGTTTGCAACTCTGTGAGAGTAGTTGGGGGTAGGAAACGTGCAGACACAGCACGGCCGAGGGCTTCCCAAAGATTCCCGACGTGATTAATGTTGGCGAGTACGCCAGCTATACTACACGCGCAATCCCCTCACTCTCCAGGTAGTCGTCTACGATGCCAGCTCTACGGGAACGCGCATTAAAAACCGTTAAAACGAAAAAAGGATCAACTGCTGTAGCGTATAATCTCACAATGGGTTCTAGAACTTCATCCCAATACCGGACAGCCGTCACAGAACCCCGTCTTCAGAAGTACAGGTCGGTGTGAATTCCAACGAAATTCCGGCCCACGCCATGATGTTTCCACCTCAAAATGCGTGATGCTCGATGATGTTCTGGGGCCGATTGCGTGTGCCTTGTTTTCTCCAGACCCTTACATGTTTGTCATCTGGCTCCAGGGCAAATATTGACTCATCCGTGAACATAACGTTAGCCCAATCAGACACAGTCCAATTCACATGTTGTCGACAACACTTTAATCGTGCCCCTCTGGATTGGACGTATAGAGGAACACAAACTCGTGGTACCCGGGCGTACAGTTCATTTATGTGTAGCATTCGGATTACGGTAAACAGTAGTGACAGATATCGTTTTACCGATGGATGCTGCAACCATATATGTCATACGCGTGGAGGTTGCTCTTCGATTCCGCATCGCTACAACAACAATATACCGATCTTCCGCGGAGGTCGTAACCCTTGGGCGGCCGGTCACAGGTCTTCGGACAACTGTTTGCCTTGTTTGGAATTGTTTTCATAATCGTGAAATGACGCAATGATGAACGCCGAATAAAAGAGCAACATCAGTGATTGCCTTGCTTAAAGGCCTCCCACAGAACACCAGCGCTCACTATCTACCATTCGTTTTCTGGAAGCCATTGAAAACATCTGTCTTAAAAACTAATCGTAAGAAAGTTCTAAACACTTTTTATCAGCACTTACATGCAACTCCTCTAATCAACTTTGTATACGTGAGGCTGGTGGGAAAAGCAGGACAGCACCTGACATTATAATTCAAAATTGGGGAAACTATTAGCCTTGCCAAAAGAGGAAAACTGTACTAAAATTAAAGTTCATGCAAAATTGTTAGGGAAAATCCTACAGGCCCTACCGGCAAATGTCTTAAAAGGATATTTAATCATTATTATCAAAAGGATATATAATCAATATTATCAAAAGGATATATAATCAGTATTATCAAAAGGATATGTAATCAGTATTATCAAAAGGATATGTAATCAGTATTATCAAAAGGATGTATTACTCGTGTAAAATGTGTATCAAGTGTATTTTCAGAAATTTGGCTACGGGTTTGACCAGATTAGTTCGGTTTTCTTTGACGGGTTCATTCCATTTTTCCGTGGGAAACAAGTAAACCCTTTACCTTGACTTATGTCGGGAGGTAAAGGGGTCACCTGAGGTGACCAACCAACCCTTCACAATGCTTGCTTCTTATACGACTGCCTTTTTTGCATATTTCTCGAAACAATGATTGGCTGCTACATAACACATTTGCATACTTCCATCTACATCTGCAGCAAGTTGCACTCTCTCAAATTCAGATTGGCTTTTGGAAATTAACATTTTCCTCTCCGTGCTTAACTTTTGGCAGTGAGTGTAGAAAAGGTGCAAATATTCCTGCAAAACGCTTTTTTGCTCCATCGACCGGTACCAAACTGACTCCTAAAGAATAATTTGTTGATATAAGAAAAAAAATTACTACCTGATCTGATGTATTGGTTTTATCAAGAAACACTTGAACAGGAGTATGAGATTAATTAAAAACTGCAACAATATTTCGGTTTTCTGCTTTATTTCAACAGATTAGAGAAAAAAAAATCAAGTCTAAAATATTTTAATAATTAATATTTATAAACTGTGCACATTACCATATTCTTTTCTTGTATGAAACAGGGACTCTTAAAATTTTTCATTTTATAGATAAATTCTAGTAAGTGAGAAATAGAAAAAAAATTCAATTTTGTCTTCTTTCTTAATGATTTCACGGAACGTATTTGAGGGTGTAAAGGTGTTTTGTAAAATAATATCATCTATTGGCCACCTCAAAAGTCGCTGGTGTTTTACAACCGACTGCCAGTGAATATATATTTTATTTAAATATTGACTTGGTGATATTTGTACTATGTGTACTATGTAATATAAAATAGACAAAATTCACACATGCAAAAAACGCACGTTGTAATATGTTAATAGCTAGGACAAATACACCTGCACTTAACACATAGAGATGAAACAACACGATCAAGTACATAAACACGTACCATCTGGCAGTAATAACTCTAACAGAAAAGGTAGACTGCGAGTATAAATGTAATACTTTGAAAATTTGGAAAAAATCTAACTGTAATAAGTGAACTCGTCATATTGGTAAAGAATCTGCTTTAACTTGCATGCAATGTTTATCAAATTTTGCACTCGTTTTCTATCTATCATCACAAATTTACATATTTCGTTTGAATCAAAACTCCACACAAGCACTCTTTCAGCAATTCTAACAGCTACAACAGATTCCAATGCTGCATTCTTAAAAACGACGCATCATTATACTTTTATCAATTATTTTAAATTCGAATCCCCCGACGCTTCATCTGCAGAGTAAGTACAAAATGTTCCGCGAGTCTATTTCTTTCGGTTTATGCTTTTTAAAATTGTATACCAAATAATGAATGCCTTTGTTCTGTAGACAAAAATCTCTCCGCATTACGACGCCCCTTTTCACTAAGATTGAAAAAAAAAACAAGCTTCGTTTACAGCAAATAGGGGAATTGTAAATAGAATCCCCGTATATAACTATGCGCCATTTAGTATTAAAACTCTTATTGGTTATGATGGCTTTTCCGGCTTAGGCTCTTTGGATGCACAAGAAAGAGCGGATTAGCAGTGCGCTGAGTACGACAGAATCTAATAACATTAACTTATCTCCCCAGACCGTGATAGCTTAAGCCCGTAGCTATCTTTTAAAATGAAATACGCACCACCTCAAAAGATCAATTTGCAAGACAAACAGCGCGAGCAGAGCGATCGATGCGAATAGCTCAGTGATCACGCTGCGGCGCCAGGTATATAAGCACCGCGATTAAAGGCAGCCATTTTTATTTCCCTCGGGATGGCATCGAGATGAAAGCAGACGATTAGCGTTCGCCGGTTTGCGAGGATTTGGGGAACGCGCGAAAGAAAACGCGAGCCTTTAAAAAGGAGGACGTTATTGTTATGGTAATTGGAACACAGTGTGTTCGAATCATCAAAAATCATTTTGTAGCCGATTTTTTTTATTCGGTTGTTTACAATGGTGAGGGAGGTGGGGGGTGTCGGAGATTTTACAAGCATTTCATTATCGTTCGATAGCATTTATTCCTTTGCAGAAGAAAGGTACAGTGTATTCAATTTTCTGTTCGAATAAATGATCAACGGGGTACATAAATATGACACTGAAAACCGCACGTAAATGGATTTGAAACTATTCGTCGCCGGACTATCGAGCTGTCCTTCAGCTTATATAATTTTAAAGTGAAACGGTGCCGCTTTTGTTTTGAATTTCGTCTTTGTTTCCTCCTATTTCGTTGCATTTGAGTATGAAGCACAACTGGAAAATCAACATTACAGCGTGGTTATTTTTAACTTCCCTTAAAAATAAACTTACTTCGTGTAAAAGTTGTTTCATCGTGGTAACACACAGAGATAATGATAAGCAAACCATTCATGGTTGGTTGCGTCTTTTTATGGTGCAAGGGCCAATTATGGACCATTCCGTACCAAATACAAAACAGACAACAACAAATAATGAACATACACATAGCAGTACAAAGTCCAAAATCGAGAATCCTCCGGCCCTCGGCCATTTCGGATTTCGTACTTTTCTGGATTTTGGATCATTTGCAGTTTTTTTTTTTTTTGGTCAAAAACCCTAATCAAACCCCCACCCTTCTTATGCGCGCGCGAATTTTTACGTCCGGAACACGTTTTCAATACTAAAATAGAATTATAATTAGGAATAATTAAAAAAAAATTTTTGATTCAATGCAACAAATTTTATTAATAAATCTAATTTTTCTGTGTGGTATTTACTCTGAACATATCCGTTATTTTGCGTTGTTTCATCAATTTGGTCCAGGTTGAACGCTTTGTTGTTTAAAAACTGTAGATAGAAAAAGTGAGAGAACACTGGTTAGCGAAATGTCCGGATTTTAGACAAGTCCGCATATATTGGACTATGTGCTAACTGTACAAGGAAAGTTTCACAAGCAGAAGAGAGAGGAATGCAGTCAGGTAGGAATTGAACCTCCACCACCTACAACTCTCAAGTTCCCACATAGGTGCATATTGATTTTTAGTATAATGCGGCTCAAGTAAGAAGGCAGATGACCTTGGAAAAGTCAATTTGTACAAAGGTTAAGCTTGCTTAGGGAAACGGCTGCCATACTCAAAATCACGTACGGCAATCGCCATTGATGATTATTGTTTGAACTGAAAACCATTGCTAGCCTTTCCACATTGAATTATAAAGATTGCCAAACACTACGCTAAAGACGACAAATGTGGAATCTGCCCTTAATTTTACTAATAGACTCGCACCAAACTTCGTGACCCAATTGCTTAGGGCTAGATCATACCGTCATCCTTTAAATGTCCAACAGCGAGTATCCGTTGTAAGAGTGTGTTAGCCTCCAGATCGGAAGGTTCCTGGTTCGAATCCGAGTCGGGGCATAGATGTTTGAAGCGTATGTTGTAGAGGCGGTTGGTGCACCTTAAATCTATCCTACCCGAAAGTCCGAAAGTCGGGTTGGTGTGGAAGTTTGGAGAGTGGGGTGCCGGCTCTGGTGTTGCCTCGTCATCTGACCGTGGTTCAAATTTATGAAGCGTTGTCTTCGGATCTTTCCCTTAAGGAATTGATCCCGGACCGTCGTCAATAACCCGTTGTGTTGCTCTAGTACGATGTTAATTAAAATGACCTTACCTTACCGTTGTAAGAGTTGTTTTCTAGTCACACTCCTTATGAGAAAATGGCTTTACAATGTTTATTGAAATTTGCCTGCCCATCTGCATCGTTTTATTGTAATTGATTATGAATTATATATTCCATGTGACTCTAGACAAGTTTCCAACTTTTATTATTTGAACGGAAACACAGCACTTAAGGATTGCAGTGGACTCGTGCAGAAACACTGGAGAGCTCGTGAGCTAATTGGCTCTGCATTCGACCACAACAGTGCTGATTGACAACGCATTGGAATAATGCTCAACTTCATTAAAAGATATCCTGGCATCTGTTAAGCTTGTTTTCCTGTCTTTAAAAGTGTACTAAGCGAAGTTTATCAGCTGTTGATATTGTCATGTTTCAATTACTATTGAAAGTGGAGTTCTGAAATAAAAATAGTTAGAGTAGGGAGGGGGTTAAGTGAGCACCATTTGATGCATAACTCACTTTTCGAGGTGGCTACTTAACTATCAGAAATCTGGTTCAGGTCCATATAGCTGGTGTTACCATTCATAGGAAGAGAAGACTTATCTTAACAAACTATGTGCAACGAGCCCCACTAGTACGCAGCGGTGAAATGAGTTGCTTTAAAGAAAATGATAGACTGAAATGTTTGGTTACGAGTTCGAATCTGGTATTCTCTGAACTCAGATTGCCTGTTTGAAGCGTCCTAGTTTCTTAAACACTATACGTAAGTTCGGGCCAGTTTTCCAAAGTCTCCAGGGAGTCATGACTCTCAGATTACGGTGGGTGCGATATGGTAACACCTCCCACTGTGCCCAAGTTAACATGGAGACTGCCAGGTTCTCGACAGGCATGCTCGATGTCATGTGATCACTTCAAGAAAGCTCCCGATTTCATTGAAATTTATGTACTGGTACACAACAGGAATTTTGAAGCTAATGGGGTGAAAGTGCTTTTGTATATGAGAGCTGAATTTTAAAGCATTCCGCTTGAAATAAAATCTTCTCGTCTAAGTTCATTTAGTATTTGAAAAATCGCTGTTGCAAAGATGTGCTTAAATAGTTTTTGAAATGAAAATAATAACTTCTATGATGATAAGAAAAAATGATTGAAATAAAAAGTTTAAAGTTCATTACACTCTGATTATAATTTTTTGTTGTGTTTTTCGAAATTGAAAGAAAAGTGGTCAGTGCATTTTATTTAAAATCATTTAATAAAATTTTTTTTAACATCTCCTATTGTAATTATTCTTTGTCATTTTAACTTATATAACTTACTTTCAACAGTATCGATATACAAATAACATCATTAGGTTTGATTAAAAGTTAGAAAAAAATGTCCTCCCGATTTCGTCATTCGTAAACGTACATCACTGCCGTTACTTGGTTTGGGATACGGATGGCCCTGATACCGTATAGCCCTCCCCCGATTCTTTTGTCCTGATCACGGAACTCTTATACCCAAAGGGTTCACCATCATCCTATAACATCCCATAGAACGGTCAGTCCGTACCTTCAGGTTCACCACCTTCCTTCCGTCAGGGTGACCCGCTCCTGCCTCCAATTGCTGAGGGGCCGCAGAAGTGTATTTGTCTAGCGGCATTTGATACTAATCATCACTTGATAAACAGTATCCATTACCCTTCAACAACCAGCACTTGGTGCTTTCATATCGACCAATGTCCTCTACCACCACTACTACGAATCAAAGTACTTACCTGTTCAGCCAGAGAGGAGTACCCTTGAGCCGTGGATTGAGGCGTCATCGTTCCGATCTAATTCCAAGCCAATAAGGGAAACTCTCAAGGTGTTTGTCATATTCGCCGGGATTTTGCCATAGAAAGAGTAGCCCGATTCTGAGGTGGACGTCGAGTCTGCAGTTAAGGATATAGTGAAGGGCATCTCCAACTTCTCCGCACTGACACAAGTCTGATGTTTTTCGTTTAATATGGTGAAGGTATTCTGTGAAACGACCGTGGCCTGTGAGCAACTGGGATGCAAGCGGGTAATATACGTGTCTTCTTAGATCCGGATGGACTATGAATTTCCTAATCAATTTGAAGTATCAAAACTATTGAGTATTAATAGTTATTTCGGTGTTGTTACGTAGTTTGCCTCGCTTGTAACAGAAGGATAAGATCCATTGCCGAAAGTGCCTGAAGTCCTGCAGGATGCAGAATGGATTAAGCCATCACACGATCATGGCATACGGTATGGGCCGATGTTAAGGACAATGCCATCTGGAGGACTGTGGGAGATCTTGCTCCAATTTAGCGGGTCCTCTCCCGCGATGTGCGAAGGTAACTTTATTCATTTATCTATTTTCAAACGAGCAACACTATTGGAGAAGGCTGTACACTGATGGAAGTGTACAGGATGTACTCCTTGTTACTCATTATACGGTGATACTTTTATACTTTATTTGAATAGTTTGTATTATTTTCAATACAAATTGTAAATCCATGAAATACTAAGAACTTATCCTTTTTCAATGTGGAAAGTCTGTGGCATAAAAGGAAAGTAAGATCTGGAAAGAGCATGATAGTATTTATTGTCTGGCTCCTTTTATTTAAAATTAGACTTCTAACCCTTTAGTGTTAGCTCTTTAACTCAACGTTGTTTTTCAAATGAATAAGTACGAGGGGTTTTGAAGGTTCTTCAAGAGGCCCTCGTTTGTTTTATTAAGCTGACCACTTTATAACAAAAACTTTAAACTGTTTAATCTTTTCATGCCGTGTGGTGGAATCTGACTAATCCACGAATCTGGGGTCAAGTTGGAGATGAAATCTTCCGAGAGGGCGGTGGTCAGAAAAGATATACGGAAATAGCATTATTGTACGCATCTTCTGAGTCCTTTTATTCTTTTAAGCCTTTAGTAATAGCTCTTGAACTCAAAGCTGCTTTTGAAGTGATTAAATGCGCCTTTATCTAGCATTGATTTGGAAATTACTTCATTTCAGACATTGAGCTGCATTGTAACATTCTGATGGAAAGCTCCAAATTGTATTATTTGAGATTACTTAAAGAGACCTTAATTTGCTTTATTCAGTTGGAAACTCTTTGAAAACCTTCAAATGGTTGCATCTTTTCAAGCATGGAGGATGAGTCTGACTGAAAGCTGGCATCAACTGGCAGAGAATCTTCAAAGAGGGAAACAAATCTGGAAAGAGCATGATGATACGGATACTTTGGCTCTCTTTAATTTACAATCAGTTTTGTAACCGTTAAGTGTTAAGTTGCGTTTCAAATGATTAAGATCGACTTTATCTTGTGTTGATTTAATTTCAAGTGTTTGAATTGCCATCGATTCATACTGGTCTTTATGTTTTATTTTCATTTAATTTCATACTAAACTTTGATCATGAAATTTTTATCGGTATGATTACACTTAATAATGTTCCGTTTCACACTGATGCTGGAATTTATACCTCATAGACACAGTCTTGTCATGAAATCCAATGTTATAAGTTCCGATGCGGGGTAATTTATCATTACTTGATATAATGTTAATTATTATTTAATGTGGTTTTTATTTCAATCGTATAAAAAAGAATATGTAAAAAAAAATTTCAACTCGGGGAATTTTAATTAAAAAATTAGATGGCTACAAGGATAATTGGTTTGATCTTTCGTGTTATGGCTACACTGATAACAACAACAAAAAAAAAACTTACAATCGGTGTCTGAAAGGTATTGTTAATTTAAGCACCGACTTTTAAAATAGAGAATATGTGTTTGGGAAAAAGTTCCATTTTTTCTGCCATTTTCAAAACATTTCTGTCGACCAACCGGTATAGTGGTTAAGGTGTTAGCCTCTAGATCGGAAGGTTCCTGGTTCGAATCCGGGTCCGGGCATGGATATTTGTAAACGTATGGTGTAAAGGCGGCTGGTACACCTTAAATCTGTCGTGGCCGAAAGTCCTCACGTTGGGTTGGTGTGGAAGTTTGGAGAGTTGAGTGCCAGCTCAGGTGTTGCTTCGTCATCTGACCGTGGTTCAAAATTACGAGGTGTTGTCCTCGGATCTTTCCCTTAAGGGACTGATCTCGGACCGTCGTCAATAACCCGTTGTGTTGCTCTAGTACGACGTTAACTCACATTACCAATTACCCAAACATTTCTACCATTGTAGTTAAGGCATCGTGCTGCAAACTGTCCGAAACTCTTTGAAGAAAGTCTTTCCCATAGAAAGACTTGGGTCTTAAAAATGGATCAACGCAACTTAGTTTCTTATGAATTTTTTTTAATGTTCCCGATTGTCACATTAGGGATGAATAAGAAGTGAGCGTAGAAATTTGCTAAAACATCTTTATTTTAACTTTTTGCAAGACGGTGTAGGTGGGAATTTTCAATGACGGATGAGCACTAAGTGCATGCCTAATTTTTTTTATAGGAGGGCCATAATTTAGTAAGAGTTCCATCGTATACCATATTGCTGATTTTCTTATGTGATGACGAGATCTCACAAGATCTGGTCATTTATTTTTCTAATGATGAGATATCTCATTGAAACAACCACCAGGAGGGTTAAAACACACTGTTCTTCTATTCATGATTTAATTTCAAGGGGAGACTAGACGTTTGGAGATCTAGGACAAATGTGTATGACATCGCCTCTTTCAAAATAAAATTTTAATATTTACAATGAGGAAGAAATTATATTTATGAAAATAATTGGGATAAAAATATTATATAGTACCATATTAATTTTTGTTTTTATTTATATTCTCAATATTAATTTTTAATCCCGTTCAACTATCGAACATGCTTAAAATATCGGGTAGGCCGTGTCGCAATGTTTTGCGTGAATACATTTTGTTAGCGCATAGATTTATTTATTTGACTGTAGTAGATGACAAAAAGACAAATTAAGCAGTCAATCCAGTGTTTATCGAATGCTGACAAATTGCTTTTCCGTATAGACGAAGTTCGACGTATTTCTATTTGGCTTTTCGAAAATATATGCCGACATTGTGAAATTTTCAAAATTTTTCAACTGTGATCCAAAGTTTCACAATAAACACCGAACTCTATTTCATTTCTAATGTATCAAAATCGACAGAACTTGACGTAAAATTTTCGTTAATTTCGTTTGCTTTGCAGTTCGAAATTATACTGGTTTGAAGTTTAAGCGGCGCAGCAGTAATTCCTGAAAGCTCTGATCCCCTCCCCCTTACCACGATTCTTGAACCTAAGGCCTATAACAAGTCTTTGCACTCCCAGCTATCGAATGACACTAGGTAGGTTTGGTTCGGGTTAATAGTATAGAAATTATTGTACCAAAATCGATGCCCGCATCTTTCGTAATGTTCAAATATCCGAACTGGCCACCTAATACTGGTCTGATTTGAAATATATTTTCACGTCAAAACTTGCGATTTCCCTCAATTAGTGGACGTCTCCTGTAAATGGGTCTCCAGGGCGAAGCAAGAGAAGGTGAACTCTGTCTTGTTCTTTCCTCTCCAGACGATGTGCGAAGATAACTTTATTGATTTGTCTGTTTTCAAACGAGCAACACTATTGGAGAAGGCTGCATGAAAGAAAAACGGACTTTTAAGTGTCGTATTCTCAAGATGGTGTGTGCTTGGTAACACTCACTTCACACTCGCAGCAAAGGAAAATAATCATGACAATGGCAAAATTGGCTTAGAATAACAAAACATTTTGTGCAAATAAATTTCCAAGAAAAACCATTAAACTTTTAATAAATAATTAACGTCGCACTGGAGCAACACAACGGGATATTGGCGACTGTTCGGGATCAATCCCGAAGGGAAAGATCCAAGTGGAATGCCTCGTAATTCTAAATCACAGATGACGAGGTTAACATCTGAGCTGGAAAACCATTCTCCAAACATCCACACCACGTCAACGTGAAGACATTTGAGTTCACGACAAATTTCAGATGCACCACCCCTGTGTACATGGTTGACTCGACCGAGTTTTGAAGTCATAACCCTTCTGTTGCTAATCCGTTGCTCTCTCAAATGGGCTACTGCATCCCAATGAATATTTAGAACATGCCGCTCTTTTTGAGATACCAACATTCGGATCCGCCGCCCCTGTCATTCCCTTAACCAAGCCACTGTTCAGTTTGATAGACATGATTTATTGTATAGTAGTTATTGAATGTTGTGAAGTATTCAGTTATAACGATTGAATCTTGTTGCTGAGCTATGATATAAGAGTACATTTTTAAGATTCAAACTTAAATATAATAATTACGTGTATGAAAAACAACGAAATCACATCTGGAGGAGAGTGACGTAACCCCTAAATTGGATAGTTAATTTTTCTTCCAATGAAAAACTGGCTTCAAGATATTAAACTCATCAAACCGTGGAAACGAAATCAGAAAGCATATGCTATGCACTTTAAGGATACAATGAAATCTTTCAAATTTTAAATGAAGAATTAAAATGTACTTAAGAAATCAGAAAGCATATGCTATGCACTTTAAGGATACAATGAAATCTTTCAAATTTTAAATGAAGAATTAAAATGTACTTAAGAAATCAGAAAGCATATGCTATGCACTTTAAGGATACAATGAAATCTTTCAAATTTTAAATGAAGAATTAAAATGTACTTAAGAAATCAGAAAGCATATGCTATGCACTTTAAGGATACAATGAAATCTTTCAAATTTTAAATGAAGAATTAAAATGTACTTAAGAAATCAGAAAGCATATGCTATGCACTTTAAGGATACAATGAAATCTTTCAAATTTTAAATGAAGAATTAAAATGTACTTAAGAAATCAGAAAGCATATGCTATGCACATTAAGGATACAATGAAATCTTTCAAATTTTAAATGAAGAATTAAAATGTACTTAAGAAATTAGAAAGCATATGCTATGCAACTCTAAGGATACAATGAAATCTTTCAAATTTTAAATGAAGAATTAAAATGTACTTAAGAAATCAGAAAGCATATGCTATGCACTTTAAGGATACAATGAAATCTTTCAAATTTTAAATGAAGAATTAAAATGTACTTAAGAAATTAGAAAGCATATGCTATACACTTTAAGAATACAATGAAATCTTTCAAATTTTAAAGGAAGAATTAAAATGTACTTAAAGATTTTTATCTAATTTTGACTTTGTCGCAGAATTTACTATTTTAAGTTGCATCACTTTCCTTAAAGAAAGTAAGATATAAAATGCATATATTTTGTAATATTTAACTACATTATCACTAATGAGCTGCATAATAGATTTATGGGGGATGTAGTTATGTCCATGAATCGGGCACCACGAATGTCAACCCTTCGAAACAAAAACAAAAAACATTTCCTCGCGTGCAACATTTTTAAATTTTCAAATTCTCTCTTGTGCAGCTATGAATACTGATGATGATAGAATTTTCTATTCATAAAACGATTCAAAAGCGCCTGTAAAAAGGTCATCAATTCCCTTGATCGAAAAAATAGGTGGCATCTCAGTATGCGTTCCCGTCTCTCCCTTTCAATAACCCACCGAAAGCCTTTCGCATTCTCTGTATGGCTGTCTTCTCTGAGATTTCCCTATATCATATCCCCAGCGCCTGTCATTAATAATATCGGCTATGATAGATTGGGCGGGGCCCAGAAGGGGCGCGGTCTTGATCGCCTCTCCCACGGTTGCCATGGCGACAGCGTTTACTGTAACCCTGAGTCCTCTCTCTCTCTCATCCGGCGGTTCTTCAGAAAGATGGTTCGTTTATGTTTATTTTGTATCGCTTCAAAAATGCCTTTGGGTTCTGCAATTATGAAGCGGTTATGGCACGTTGGCTTTTGAAAAATCGTTTCAAGAGGATTATCTCGAGGCGTGAAGAGAACTGAAGCCATGTTTATCGATGCTCGTTTTCTCACTTATTTCGGAAATCATTTTCCTGCTGAAGATGACGTCGGTTATGTGGAATATTAAAAAGTTTTAAGAAAGCTAAAAAGAGATAACACAAGTTATAAGAAAACATTTGCAAGTAGGATTCATGGATAAAAAAGAAAGGTTCCATTAATTCGAAGTATAAAAAAGTAAACTGTACTCTCAACATATTTGATTTAAAAAGCAGTTTTATTTCTATCTAGGGGGGGGGGTTCGAAATTCACTGTCCAAACTTTATAGGGTAATAGGGTGCATCAAACTACCATTTTTTTTTTGTCAAAGAAAGTATTCCAGGAAACTGTTTTACGTAAGTGTTAGTAGGCGCTGTTCGGAGCTTTTGCAAACCGTTTTTTAAAAAGAAATTCGTCATTTGTAGCATGATGGAGCGTTACATGATTTCCAAGATGGTTGACATGCACGTAAGGTGCTGCGGATGGTTAGTTAGGTTGGTGCTTATTTGGCCAAATTGCTCCAAACACAAGACGAATAATGTCGAAGTTGTAGTCATACACACACGAGTAAAGTTCTGCTGGCACAAGAGAGAAATACACTGAGGCTAAGAAACAGAAATCGATCGGGGCAGTCATTTGAAACGGAAGACCTGCTCAAAGACTAGTAATACAGAAATCCTTGAGTGTACACCGCAGAACTTGTTTGTCCGTAATCTAATTCGAGAATTAATTCTTCATTAGTTTAGACCCACACTGTTATCGTTGATGACAGTCTCCTAATGCCCTGATTCTTTTACTTTATATAAGAATATTTTTTATTTTATAACTTTTTATGTAAGTATAGTGACGTATATTTATTTGATGAACGACTCAAACTTTTTATTTTTAACAATTTCTATGTATACGAGTATATGTGTGATGTGCACACATAATATTTCGAGAATCGTTTCCTCCTCAAAACAGGTTCCCTTTTCTGTTGTAGTCCCTACCTCTAAAAATCTCTCTTTCATCAGAGGTGTGGACTTGTACACACAAAAAAAAACGAAAGACGAGCGTATTATGCCCTCAACAGTAAATAAACTTCCCAAGCAATAAATTTTGATGTTTTAAATTTTATGCTTATTCGGTATTTGTTTTTCGTTGTGATTGTAATACAGATACTTTTGAATTGGCGTCTTTTGATTTTGATTTACATCAGTATATTCAAAAAGCACTCTTCAAAGGCAGGAATGTATTCAGGGGGAAGCCACAGGGCTCGCACTCTTCCCGAAAGGACTTGGAAATTCAAAAGCTACACGCGGAAGTTAATTATATCAGAGAAAATTGAAGTTGTATAAATTACACATATAAAATATACCTCCGAATTCGTCATTCCGTGAAAACATCAATAAACTCATTTAACTTGGTGGAATGCAAGGAAAAAGGAGAAAGAAAACCGAAATTATTTTTGAATAGGTGCTTGATGAAGGGTTTTCATTCAAAATATTTTTATTTTGCCCCTTGGGCTTGCTGAGTGCGGCTTATAGCATTTAAGCAATAAATACCCAAGATTGGTCAGGTAATATGCATGGTACTGTCAGGAGCACAATTTCTCAAAGTGAGCTCTGAAATAATCTTGGAAGGCAATGCTAGTCCCAGGAGAAATAAAGGATGTTAAGGAGCACTATCCTATAATTGAAATATCAACAAACGAAGGGGGAAATTAGAATTCTGAAAACAAGCACCATGAGTTGTTTGAAAAACGCGATAGTCACAATGTTTCCTGAATTGTGGGCTGTGGCAACAAAAATCGTGTTTGTATTTCAGTCATTCAGTTTAATTGAACGTGTATTTATTGCGGTAGTAAATCTTTTAACTAAAAAAATAAACGACTGCAAGTATTTGACCTCGGAGATTTAAGGATACTGTTGACCACAATACAGCCCAGAATCAAGCAATCGGTAGCACAACGGGCTTATCTTTCTCATTAGGGATTTTTTTTTACGCTGGTTTAATTTATATTAGTTACTATTTATACAGAACAATATAGTGTGCTTATATGCAATTTATTTTTGTTATTTATTTTGATGGATGGACTTATAGTTTCAGTTAAAAAATCTGTTTTGACTCTCCAAACTGCTTTTTCAAATTCTAAAATTGTAGTTGTTGTGGCAACTTAGCCACAGATCTTGTGATAATCCTTACGAAAGGTAATTTGAAACGCGCATCTTCCCTACCCGATGGGGAAATTGTCAGATTGATTTGGAACGTGGTCGAAGGAAGACTACGCTGGAATGGACCTATCCATTCTCTTTGTTTTCTTGTCATTGTGTTAGTGTTCTGTCATTGTTAATAAATAGATGTTAAAATATAACTGGAAATGTACTTAAATTGGTTTGAACATGCAACTTTCTGATGTGCGAACTTTGTACTCGATGTAATATTTATTACATCACAGTTGTAGTGAAATATTTCTGTGGAATTTTCAAAATTTTCAGCACAGCTGCAGTTGCAGTTTATTATTACTGAGATATAATTTTCCAGATGGGAGGCGATGAAAAAAATTGTCATTGACGTGGGGCCGTTGAGCCAAAAAGCTTTGAGAAACTTTAGTCTAGAACAGGGATGGCGAACCTTTTTAAGAAGTTGGTCAAATTTTGTTCATCATTTTTTTTTTAGTACTAGCTCGTGGATCGCATTTAACCAATGTATGTTTCAAAATTCGACAATATTATTATTATTTTTTTTTTCCATTTAAAAAGAGCTAAATTTTTTCTAATAAAATGATAAACCGATTAAGAACTTGTCATCGAACATTGTTGTATGTCAAAATCCCTGAATATTGGCACTCAACTTCCTTTAATGATTGTGAAAATTGTCGTTTATGATGTTTTTTTATTCCTCTAAATCAAGTTACTATCTTTGCGACCTGGAAAAGCGGGAACTCGGTAGCCTCGCCAAACGAGCGTTTTACGCGCCTCATGTGAACGGGGACTGATTAAATATGTCTTTATTATTAGTATTTACAACATCTTTTCATTCTCAATCGGAATTTTATAAATTTATAAAATCTACTCAATTGGCCTTCATATAATTCTTAAAACAGCATTATGTATAATCAATAAATCTAAAACATTTTACATAAAACATTTTACAAAAATCATTTATACTTTTTTTTCATTTTTAAGTTTTTTATTAACACTTGTATTGTCTGCATATTTTTCAAGAGGGGTTCGAAAAATAATAAAAATTATCTATGCATATGAGGAAATGATGATGATAAGTTCATGAAAATCAACGCGTGGGTCATTTAAAAAGCCTGCGTGGGTCAGTGTCTGACCCGCGGATCATAGGTTCGCCATCCCTGGTCTAGAATTTAGGAGCTCTAAACCAGTTGCTGGAAGGGGCTTATGACTTCCAACCCTCGGCTTCAACAGACTTTTTGCTCAAATCTACAAACAACCACGCGAGCGAACTGCCTCTGAGATTTGTTTGAAAGCTCGTGAAGAAAGTAAATTGAGCTCTAAAGAGATTGAACTAACTGAGAGTATTTGAGGCATCACAAAGAATGAAATGGAAACCCAGACACCTGTGGTCCTCTCCCTTTCCAACGAGGTACTTCCATTGATATGATTTCGTAACTGCGTTTGCTTTGGGAAGTCCTGCCCTGGTCAAGGTAATCTCACTCCAAAGCGAAAGGTTCCTAAATCTCCAGAACAAACTGTCCGCACACACAAAAGTCCCAAACATAAATAATCACCTCCTCCACGATATGCCACACGGCCGGACGTCTCAATTTCCACGCTCGGCCCCTGTTTGCGGACAGCTGCCCACCATCTGGGACCTCAATTATCCGCCCGCGTAACCGGACAATGGAGTGGTCACGTAACAGACCACTTCGGGGGTCACGCCTTTCCTCGGATGCCGGACAAAGGGGATCGCTTTTCACGGCCGACGGACAAAAAAAGGAAGCGAAAGTGAGTCGATGTCGCGTGGGGGTCATGATGGCCCCTTTAGAATTCCACCTTTGTGTTCCAGAAAGGGGGAGTGACGATCACTTTCGCAGGTAAGGAGTCATCTTTTAGCACGAAGGGGAAATATTTGAGGAGTGTCGCAACTGTTGCGTCATGGGTGTTGTTTGTTGCAGGCGGTCGATTACGACCAGGATGTGGCACATCGTGTGACCGTCCCGGTGTTGCTGACTTGTCTTCTATGGAAAGCTTCTTCGAATAAATCTCTTATTTTTTCATGCCGTATCTCATTGATACAATGAAATTACGATTGTCATAAACCGTATTGCTACACATCAGTAGGGTAGTTAACGCTGTGAACCTTACACTGGTAACTGGGAAGCCCAGATTGAATAGAAAGCAAAAAAAAAATAATAAACTAGATTTGTCGTTATTTCTTTTCTTCTAAGTCAATAAAGCACGAATCATTTTAGCCCTAATTTGAAAATGTGCCCAAAAGTAGCAATTCAGTCTATTCCAGGCGCAACTCTGCGTAGATGATCCACAGGAAGTCTTCGAGAGTGAAGATGTCTTGAAACAATGATAGAGAAGAGAAGAAAATAAAAAATAAAACATATGCAACGACTAAATATTGAATTTATCTGGGCTGGATGCTAGGTTGAGTAGGAATCATGAAATAGGGGAAAAGAGTTATTTTGAAGGTAACCATTACGCTGGACAAACGCCATTAACTAATCATAGAAAGTATCCATTTGAGGTTAAAAGAATTGGGCTTAAGTGCAGTCCTTGGCTTTTCGCGGTGAAAATTAAAGGCTTTAAAATAGAAAATTAAGTCTCACAAAGAAATGCCCTTTTTGCTTTAGGTTTAATTTGTAGCAAAAACTTGGAACTGTATGGAAGTAAAAGATAAAATTATTTTGATTTTCCACACCCTTAGAAGCTTTTGTTGGCCACCACGCTGCTTAGTAGTTGACTATTTTTCTCATGTTACAGTAAAAGTTTTTTCTTACCCCGGGATCAAAATTAAATCAGTTTCCTGAAGTCTTAACCCACACACACACTGCGAAAAAATGTCCAAAAGAAGTCTCGGTTCATCATAAATGTTTTATGATTTACCGAACCTAGTACGTGACCAAGGTTAACCAGGCTGTTACCCTTACAATTTTCCCTAACTAAGGAGCTCCAGGGTATTCCTTGCTCATTTCACAAATATTTTGTGGTATGAAAGGTATCGATTGAGGCAACTATTTCTTAAGTGTTGAAAGACGATTGAACGTCTAGAATTTCAAGATATTGACCGTATGTCTAGAATAAAGTATGACCAGAGAGAGAGAGAGAGAAAGAGAGAGAGTAGAAAATTAAAGAGGAAAAGTCATTACGACATATGACTATTCTTCTATTCCTTGATATGTGACAACTTTGTTGGACTTTCTCGATCAGCTAAATCAAGTTTATTAAAGTATCACGACTATCCAACTCTTCCACAAGTAATAAATCGACTTATTTCCGTTCTCTAGGCGGTAGATAAGTAGGAAGTCGAATTTACTTCGCATTTGTGTAAACAACGTTATATTGGCGACGGCACGAAGGGAAAGATCCCAGGACAATCCCGTAGTTTTGAAACGTGTCCTTTATTGAAGCATTGAACTTATTGAATTGAAATCATTAAGAAATATATCAACCTCCCAGAAAGATTGTTTTGCAGTTTTGTAGCAAAATTGTTTCTTATATTCTTTTATTAAAGGTTTGGCTAAAAATTAATGATATGTTTCTGGTGATATACCTTGGGACGGTGAAAGCAGTACATCAAACTAAATAGGGCGAATCAATATGGTTTTGTAGTTTTGTAGCAAAATTGTTTCTCATATTTTTTTTTTTTAAGGATTGGCAATAAATTAATGATATGCTTCTGGTGATATACCTTGGGATGTTGAAAACAGTGCAAGAAACTAAATAGGGCGAATCAATTTGGTTTTGTAGTTTTGTAGCAAAATTGTTTCTCATATTCTTTTTTAAAGGTTTGACAAAAAATTAATTTTAAGTTTCTGGTGATATACCTTGGGACGGTGAAAACTGTACAAGAAACTAAGTAGGGTAAATCAATTTGGTTAAGTGTTTTGTTATTGAATAGAAAAATTAGATAGTTAAAAAGTATTAATAATACAAATTTTTTCATTTCGGCCAAAAAATATATCGGCTCATGGAGAAATTTTCACTTCCTCCAAGTAAGCACTTTTGCTGATTGGAAAATTTTTTTTTTTTTTAATTTTCTATGCTAGTAGCTATGTCGGTAAATTGTGAGCTGTCCACATATCCAGTCCATCGTCCCTTAGTGGGAACGCTACGAGTAAAGAGCTTCGATGAAAACATCTCCTTCGGTTGAGGATTTACAGGGCTTCTATTGAGGTTTCTGTGGCGTGTAAATAGGCTCTCAAGAACAAGAGGGAGGGGAATGAACATCCGGGGCCCAAAAAAGCTGTCAACCCGGAAAGGAAGGGCACAGTAGCGCGACCCCTTATCCCCTCACTTAAGTATGGGTAGCAGATAAGACAGAAGCCTGTGCGCAACAAACCCTTAAAGAGGTAGGGAAAAAATGATGACAAGTGAAAAAGTACTTGCATGCTCTGAGTAGTCTGAGCGCACTGACAAGCAGACTTTATGCTTCCTACTTTTCTTGTATTCTTAGGGCCATTTTGAATGGGTTAATAGCCCCTGGCGATGAGGTTAATTGTGCTATTAATTAATGAAGATTTTGGTTTAGTAGCTGGATCCAGTTAGTCTTCACATTGGAGTAACTAGAGTAGGACCTCTGTCTGCACCCAAATAAAAGGAAAGCATATATTACTGTAATCAGAGCCGAAGCGATACTTTTGAGGACCTGTGATAAATCACGCTGATGCCATCCCCTCTATCCAAAACAAGAATTACTTATTTAAATTGAAGAATAAATATACTAATTAGTATCATACTAACCGGGTATTTTTCTTTCGGGCCAATTGAACAGCTCAATATGACACTAATACAGCGGATTTGGGAATCAATTTGCGATATCCTGGCCTTGTCACGTTACAAGTCACAGACGTAGTACACATTCTACAAATCTCGTTTATAGAGAAAGCCACAAATTCATTCCAGATGGCTAAATATCCATGCCCTTACCCATGATTTGAACTAGGAACCTTTCTCTCTGAAGCCAATACGCTGACCACTAAACCGATTTGTCGAATTTTATTTTTCATTGTTGCAACTGTTTCTGTACGCTTGCCGGAAGGTTATCGTTTGCACCTTTGTCAAATAATTATCCTTTCAGCGACGATATCTTGGCTTGCGAAGAATTAAACTTTGTTATCAGTTCAATTATTTTTGCTTTATTCTTTAGATTCTAATTGGGGCAACTTTAAAAATCTTCAGAAATTTTATTCTTGTTTAGTTAGAAGTTCTCGCTGATTTGAGCAACTTATTGTACGGAATAATGTCAGCATTATTTTTTAGCCACGGCTTCTCTTGTGTACATAGAATTTTTGTAAATAAGTTTAGTCATACTTGAAACTACTACAGCACATGTACTACAGTATTAATTTTCCATTTAAATTATTTAAGGATGGGAGTAAGAAAGTAGTTCGTGAGAAGAAAATATTATTCGAAATTAACCCCTCTTTTTTGAAGGGTTAATTGCAGGTGTTACTTGGTAAGAAGAATCGACTCTATTAAGCGTTGTATTTTTAAGATGGAGGACATGATGACAGTCAATTCATAACTTTACACGCATAGCACTAGAAAATGCTTCTGACCAAGGACAAAATTATTTTTAAAACTTTAAACATTTTTCAAAGAAAAAACATAAACGTTCAATTTACGTTTCTAAACTGCTACCTATCAGACACGGTCGCTCAGTTTCTTCGTCCCTCTCGCCACTAACTCAAATACGAAAGTTATTTTGTTATTATAAATGACTATATTATTTATAATAATACATACTTTACTATTTTGTACTGAATTAAGTATTCTTTATGAAATATTAACGTATTGTTACTGAATTTGCTTTTTCTGAGCAGACATAAACATAATCTCACACGTTTACTTATTTATGGGTCACTCTAACCTCTCAATATTACAAATGTGAAGTGTTTTTTTTTCCAAAACCAAGATTCTAACCTTTCCTCAGTTACCTATTATGGGATAGTTTCAGAATAATCCTTGGAGATTCCTTTCCATACTCAAATCAAGTGAAACGTCATTTTAAGCTTACAGCAATAGCATAATTTGGAATACATGACAAGTGACCAAGTATAAAATACAAAGATTTACAGAACCCGACACTTTTTCAAAATTATAATATCTAGTTTTCCATTCGGCATAAAAATAATATTTACAACAAAAAGACAAGAGAAATGAAATCCTACCCAACTTTCACGTAGAAAAAAACTACTGTAGAGCAACAAACCAATCCTTATTCGGAAGCTGATTTATGTGTGAATAACAGTAAGGATGTAACAAGACAACAAACAATGGAAAAGTCGAAACCATAAAATGAATTTGATGTTCGAAAAGAAAGATCCAGTCGTCGGAATATTTCAAAATTGAAGTTTCGGTTTAATAACTTTTCAGGTGGATTCTAACAAAAAAAATCTGAGTTTCTAGCACGATTAGAACTTGTCTTACAAATTTTGTATTATTTATAATACGAAGACATCTAAACAGAATAGCTTTAAAGTTTAGTTTTAAGATAAAATGTTCAATCTTAACTTAATTTTAATCTTTCATAACGTATAGCGCATTTACAAAGCCATGCTAATATCTAAATACCACTGAAAACTAAGATTGGTGTAGTCGTACAATGCACTGATTGGTCTGTATCTCAGTATACGTACTTACTTTTCTTGTAAGCCGACACATAGATTTACTGGTTAGTCTGAAAAAAGAAGTCTGACTATTCCGTAAATAATTTCTACTAAAAGGCTCATTCTGTATTATCTTGTTTCTTTTTGAAGAAATTAATTACTTTTATGATAGAGAAGGTCGTTTATTTCTTTTCCCAATTTAGTTTTCCTTAACTCTAAAACGTTCTTGTTGGCTTTGAACGTTCAAGATCAGTTTTCTTGCCATTTAAAATAAGAATAGAAGTATGCTGCTAATGATCGACTGACAAATAAGTATAGGATGGTATATAAAGAGCTTATTATATCGGATAGCTTCTTCTAAATGGATTTTGTAATCGTTATCGCATTTTTAATCCTTCGCCCCTAAAAAACGCAAAAATGAGTGCAATTAACGGACTCGAATCGTTTTCGAAACTCAAATATGAAATTCAACTTTTGAGCATCACACAACTAATCGTTTCATCTCTAAAAAGACGCCTTTTCTCCACGGTGCGCTAATAACTCCAGTAATCGGGAAATTATTTCCCGCCGTTAAGCGGCAAACGATATAAATTCCAAACTCGGGGAGATTCATATTCGGACAGAGGGACAATTCCGACCGATCAAATCGCCATTTCCCCAATTTCCCCGGTCACAGTTAAAAGACGATGAATGTAAACATCATGAATAACAATGGGAGACTTGCCTCGGGTTTTCGCGAAATGGAAAAAGATAAAACGGCCCGATATCTGGCAACGCCATCCCCATTTCGAAATTTTACGACCGTCTCGGCGGAACGCTGCAGACGATTCGGAACGAAATACTGCAGGCGATCCCGGCTCATACCATAGCTGCTTATCGGAGAATGATGCTTTTATGGGACCGGCGGGGGATGAGACTACATCCCTAAATCGTTTGCAACCCTCTCCCCTCCTCCCAGCCGGGCTCTTCCTGGTTAAATGACATGTGGATGAGGAAGCGATAATTATGTAAAATTAAAAGTTGACGTTCTTTTTTCCAGTCGTGTTCCATCTTTTCGAGTTTGACCCTCTCGAGTGAAGGTTACAGTTAAAAGAGCGATGTTTATCTCTTGCTTTCAACCGTTTTTGTGAACATAGATGTATTTTTCTTTATTATTATTAAAAAAAAGAGGGGTGAGTTTTATCGGACGATATGGTTTTAAAGTGGGGTGATGTATCGTGTATTCAATATCCCCTAAAGCGACGAGACAGTCTAATAAATTTGATAAAAACGCTTTGTCCCTTTTTATATGTAATACAATATAAAAAGTATCCTTCTCCTTATTTAAGCGAAAAACTGTGTCAGATTATGCAGAAAATTGTGTAGTTACCAACATTTTAATATTCTTTATCGGGAAATTTTTTAGGCAGTATATACCACAGTGTAAGTACATGCGTATTTGACAATGATGAGATTATGCAGCATTATAAAATGATGGATATGTATTACAAAATAAATCTAATGGTTCTAAATACTTTTCTGAATTGCATAAGTATAATCCAGCGTTTCAATTATATATATTTGCCCAAGTCGTTTTTTCCTGATTATACTTAAGAGATAGTCATCGTCGCTTTTTAAAGAAGAGGCAATGGTACTTCTAATATAAATTCCTCAACTTTTTGAACTTTTATTCCATTAATACGCGAAAATATTTCCCCTTCCACTAGTGTGGTTTTGTAAGCCCCCCCCCCCAATGCGATATTTAATAAAATTATCATGCTAAGCACAATGAGGTTTTTTTTTTTTGTTCAATTTAATCTAATTCGCAAAATAAGGTTTTGGAAACTTGGTAGACAATTTTTTTTAAATTTTAATTAAATAAACTAACAAACAATTAGAGATATTTAAGACACAGATATTAAGTTGTATACGTCTTTTATTGAAAATGTAATACTTGTTAGAAAAAAATGATTTATAATTCATTGAATTTCAACCACAGCAAACTGTTCATAATTTCAACCCCTAACACTATTAGTTAATTCCATAAAATGGTAAAACTATAATATACCAGGTCTGTAGTAGTAATACAATACAAAATAAAGTGTTGTACTTTCAGATTAAACACTCGTTGATTAGCGATGTCATGTCACAAGCCTAGCATTTGTTTAATAGTTGTCCAACACGCGCGAATTCAGAAAATAGTTTTCTCACATTATGTTTTACTTGTACGATTAACATATTAGATATGTTTTATGAATATGATTAACTTTTGATTCATACTAATTAAACTGTTTCCATCGTGTATTTAGAATAGAAGGGCTCCGGCAAACCTAGTGATAAGAGAGTTTAAAAAAATGTTAGGCTTGTAATTTTCAACAAATTCCATCGAGCATTACTGCAGCTCTATTGAGGGGGAGGAAGGGGGTGGAGGACGGCTCACTCGGCTTTTACGTTACCGTTAAATTTGGCAAACTTCCAGTCCTATGTTTAACATTTCAAAAAATTCGGGAAAGGCGAAGCCTCTACTGGATTGCAAGCTCATTGGGTGGGATTAATGTACTATGACCCACAAAGCTGCAATCGAAGCACTTGATGTCGCGTTGAAAAACCTTAAACGTAACAATGACACAATGGGAGGCGTTACTATGGTGTCGGCTGGCAACTTTCGACAGTCACTTCAGGTTATTCCCCGTGGAACCAGGCCAGATTATATTTGATATAACATTCGGACCAAGTGCGCAGGCGCAGGGAGGGGATCCGCAATGTGTTGAAATTCTACGGTACTGGGCGAACTTTGGGTCAGTGTCACTTTGGATTGCGTGGAATGAGGATTGCGTAAGTGGTGTTGTTCAAAATATATCAAATTACACCACAGTCAAAAACATTTAATTAAAAACATTATCCTTCAATATTACTTTCAAACTGCGCTTTAATCGTTCAAACTGAAAATTAATTGTTGAAAAGTTACTCAATAAACAATCGTTCAAACTTTCTATATTAGTTTCATTGATTCCATAATACAACATCAAACTCAAGTAGTTCCGTCAAAACTATAGATTGCGTCCTCGACACAATCGACCAAATTTTTTTTTTGCATCATGGAATATATTTCTGTGACTTCTCACTATGATGCCCAAAGCCTTTCAATTATTTTTCCTTTCATCAAAACTTTTAAACAAATTGAAGTACAATACGAAGTGTCATAATTTCACACGGCTATGGTCCAACCACTCTTACGTTTAAAAATATCGAGAGGTGAAATATAAGCCACTCTTAGTGAACCACTTCACTAAATAGCAGATCATAGTTTGAATGGTATTATTGTAATGAACGCACTTTGACAGTCATGCCAACAACCATATATATATATATATATATATATATATATATATATATATATATATATATATATATATATATATATATATATATATATATATATATATATATATATATATATATATAAACTTTTCTAAAAGTGTGTGAGGGTGCATAAAAGGCAGAAAAATTTATTTGCCGTTCTTCTGACGCATTCTGGATGATTTACGATTAAAGCGTGGTTCAAATGGATTATTTGTTGCCTGTAGCGATCAGTATTAACGGTTTCACCTGGTTTTATTTGAACTAGAAGGTTATGCAAGCCCCCTCTTTTCAATCCATTTGAGATTTCTGTATTCATTAATTGTAGTGTATATTCCTGTCCTGATATAAAGCAGGTTTAACCACATAAGAATTCTGTACATTGACAAACACCAACACCAGATTACCCATCAAAGCCATCCAGACTTTTTCCAAGAAAATCCTCGCCGCCCCTCTTTCCGCGGGACTTATTTATTGCCCTCAATGACCTCAATCCAAGGGAAAGAAATAACAATAAAAGAATCTCTCAGCCCCTGCGTGAAAAAGGGGCTCCTCTTTTTTCTGCTCCTCCTCCCGCGCTAAGGGCGTAAATGATGCACCATGAGCTGAATCTTTCATCGTCTGGAACAAGCGCGGTGCCAACGGGGAAGGCGAGGGAAAACAAACAAATAAATAAATAAAAGTGTTTCGTTTTCCCCAGCAAAAAACCCCGGAACTGACACCGGAATAAACAAAAGCGGGAGCGAGACAGGGGGTCGGGTAGAGTAACCGAATGAGCGATCTCGTGAAGGCCGCATTCCAGCAGAGATCTCCGCCTGTATTGTTTTTTTCCCCGTTGTGGGGGAGAAGCCACTCCATCAATGCCTCGTTTCCGTATTCCCGGAGGTTTCGGCGGGGCGCGTAGGAAGCTCCATTATTCAGTGGGGCTGAATGCGATGACTTAATCCGGGCGCACCTGCTACCGGGGCGGCGCCAATCATCAATTACTAGCTGCCTGTCTACGCCCGAGCCTAATTGCAGCAGGGAGGCCGTTAAACACCCCATTCCGGTTCCAATAAACGATTTTCACGGAGAGTGAGGCAAATTGGTGAGTTTTAGCGCTGATAACCCCTCCGAAATGAAACGGAAACAGTCTAGAATTTTCAGAGGATCGTGGTGCCAAGTTTTCAGCTTATTGTGATCATGAGCAATTGGGATTCGCATATCCTCAGAGAAAGAATGTAAGACACAGTAATCGCACTCGATAAAAATTGGTTTTTATATGTAATACAAGTCCTCCACCTCAGATTCATCATTTGAGTCGCAGATACTTAGAAATGATAAGCCCCGCCTGGACTTGAAAAAAGTAAAAACATATTTATTTGATCCTATGAAGTTCAGATATTCCTTTTCCCGCATGATAAATATGATGATTCCTTTGTGTAGGCTAGTAGTGAATGACGCCGGTACTGGGCGCTTGAGAGACTGGGAGTCATCAACGATTGAGTCCGTGTTGAACTGGTCATCGAGCATGCAGTATGGTGTGTTTCGCTTCTAATGTCTTGTATTATTCATGTATGCCGTTAGGCGAATAAATCTGTCCTGCCAAAGAAATAGTCTTCCATCGTTTTCACGAACCATCAAGGCAATTTCACGGATACATTAATTTGGTCTGTAAAAATCATGTACGAAGACACTTTAATCTAGCTTCAATCAATAATTATTTCACTTTACTTTTCTCTACTATTGTAAAAGGAAGTGTTTGTTTGTCTGTTTATGGCCGCAAAAAATCCTGACGATTGTATGGCACTTACACCAATGAGATTTGGCACACAGGTAGTTCAAATTATTTGCAATTTTTGCTAATTTTAAAATTTAATTTAGAAGATATTTAAATGAATTTAATAGTTTTATTCTCCATCGCTTTTTCAAATGCTGAGAATTTTTTCTACCCGTGTGACCTTGCAGTCAGGGTTTGGAATCATGCCACGTGTTTTTTCATCCGCAGTACGCAGAGATAATTTTTTTTTTCATTTCCGCTTTGATTTTGCGTGGACTAATAAATTTCCAGCCAGACAATAAATCTTTTTACTGAAATAAGTTATTTTTCTATCTCCAAGACCGTTAAAGATTGAGTAAAAATTTCAACGGATTTGAAATCTGCGGAAAATTACAGTTTATATTGATACCTAAAAATATGATTTTATTTAAATAAATAATTTTTTAATTGAATATATCTTCAACGGATTTGAAATCTGCAAAAATTTTTTTCACCAGATTAATACCTTACCCCACGGGGAACGCCGGGTTAGCCACGCAGTGGCTAGTTTATTCAATTTACAAAACTCCTCATCGCTTATTTAAAAGAGTTGGGACAGTATAAGCATTTTGAAAATATTTTACATTTGAATTAATAAGAGAGTTAAACTATCTTTTTCTTTCACTGAGGGTTTTTCCTGTGAAGCTAAATGTAGATGGCGGTAGTATTTTATGGGGTAACGTGGTTTCTGTTCGTAATCCGAAAGTGATGTAATTTGGCTTGTATTTTGAATAAGAGTTCCATTCTTCGTAGAAGAAATTTGTGAAAAAAAATAGTGAAAACGGCTAAGAATTACATTTTTAGGTAACTTCGATATGTAACATGCGAAAAAAATTGGATTACAGGAAGTGAAATCTCGCCTTCCGTCAGGTTTGCTTGCATTGAAAATCTACACTCATACATCTTCCATCCGTCTTGGAGTAAAGCCACTTTAATTATTCTACATACCAAAAAGGAATATATTTAAAAATCACGGCCTTCTATATTTCTGGATTGCGTTGCTCGACATTTGGATAATTTAAAATTAAATCCCCACACTGAAAAAAAGCAAAACAATTTAGCGATTAAAACAAGTTAAACGATTAGTTCGATTTGTATCAGCTAAGATAACGATACTTTTTTGCCAAAACCAAAAACATTTCAGGGGGTGCACCCCCCCCCCTCGTTGAGAATCCTAAATCAGAGAAAAAGGTATGTCAAAAGCCCCTTTATTTCAAAGTTCTTTAATCTATAATTATAAAATATTTTTATATGTTACTCTCTATCTACCCTAAAAATGGGAGAGTCCATATCTCATAATGTCATAAAATGAAAATATATTTTCAAAATTGAAAACTTCTGTGCTAAATTCAACCTTATTATACTGGAACGACGAATCATGTAAGCGGATGCTACAAAGAACACAAGGGAGCAAACGATTATTGAGGGGGCTGGTTCGCTGGTTCCTTATCGTTTGGTAAAAGAAATTCGCTTCGGCGACTCCCGACTTCAGCGACAGATGGACGGATCGTTTGCTGAACTTATCGGAAGAATATCGCTATCACTACCCCAATCGGGGACTTTAGTGCTCGGGGGTGGGGAGAATCGCGTGAGAAAGTCGTCTGGTTTGCAGTTTCTTTCGTGTCGTTTGCGCGCGTGTAATTTTTAGTGCCGTTCCACTTTCAGACACCCTTCGCCGAGAGTTTCCTTGCAGCAAACGAGGATGAGATGATTTGGAGATAAAGTGAAATGGGTATCGTTTACAACAGGGGTGTTGTGTGCAACAGTTCCTTTCTAGTGTGACGAACCTGCTTTCCATCATGTGAGTGTAGAATAACTGACTGTTAGATATGAGCTGTTATTCCTATAGTAGTTTAAATAATAGTCATTGCAAAATGGCAGTTAGAAACTGCATAAGAAAACATTAACAGTTACATTTAAATGCTATTGAGTGTACAATGTATGTGTGTGAACCACTGTTATTCGAATTAAAATTAATATATAAAAATTTAACGTATTAAAATTATATTAAAAATAAAAATAATAAAATATTAAAATTCGTTAATAAATTTGAAGTGTGTGTGATAAAAATCAAAAGTTCCAGACTATTATTTTACAAATTACTTTATGAAAAATTTGAACAGAGTTAATATCTTAAAAAGAAAGCAACTGTTGATGTCAATTTCAAAAAGTTAGTAAAAACCTCAAAATTTAGTTGCTGTTAATGTTAATAACCAACTTATAACAAAATTGTTAATATTTACTTTTAATAATGACTGTTATTATAAATTATTAACAGAACAATGTGAACGTAAAATAACAACTTCGCCCATCTCACTATAGATTAATTTGGTGATACGAGTTATTAGATTAATGTAAAACTAGGCTTGATTGTTGAATTTAACTTCACAAACATAATGGTTTTAAAATCGTGTTAAATATATTCACAAGAAGTTTATAAATATATATATATAAGGATGCGTGTGTGTATATTCTCTATACAAATCTACACCTTTTGACCAATCCACCCCAAATTGGGTACACTTATACTTAAGAACCCTGCGAAAAACATAGGCTACTTCTGTCCTGTCTTCAGACCAATCTGTTGCCATGAGAATTGGCGCAAAGGAGTCCTAAAAGTGCCCCTCGAAGCCTCAATAATAAAATCTGAAGTTTGTTTTTCTGCAATAAATGGGCATGGATAAGGAAACACGTTCTACAAGGTTTGTGTATGAGTTTAACACGGAAATGTCGCGGTCATATTTGAAACCCGAGCAACGCCGCGTTATTCAGCTTGTAGCAAATAAATGCATAATTTTCTTGCCATATTATTTAGCAATGCATGTCTGATTCATGTTAAACTACATTGTCACTGTTGCGTGAGAGTTGTACGAATCCGAGCGGCACCACAGTTGTTTGGTTTTTGGAGTTTGTTTTCCTTTCCTGCTGAATTTCATTGTAAAACAATTTTTATGTCAGCCTTCGCTTTGTGTTCATAGCATTGGTGTACTTCCTAAAGTGGAAAACCAGAGTAGTACGGTTAGTTTATCATTATTTTTTTGCTACACAAGGATTAATTAGACTGAGATCTAAGGCATAAAAGTGGGTTCCAAACGACCCGCAACATCCATGCCAAGACCGTGATTAAAAATCAGCGCCTGTTGAACCGAAGATCACTAACCACTCGACAACCAGTCCTGATTATAGCAGTGTAGTATTACAAGCTACATATTTCACCTTGAATAATGTACATAAGATCATGAGTCCTATCCTGCAATCTCAAACGAAACATGAGAGGCAAAAAATCCTCTTCTTTTTAAACATGATTCCTTTTATCTCTTCCATTTACCTTGAAAAAGGATATACCATATCCCTTTGGAATTTTTTTGGGAGAACACTCAATCTTTTACCGCTGAAGTGATATGCATTGCATTGGCAATTCAACTACTCATCGTAAACCAACCATGAAAATGTGCCCCGATCGAAGCAAACGCCATCAGGAGTCTGTCAGTACTATCTAGTTTTTTAAAAGTGCTCGTGTTTCTAATCATGTCCAGGACACAAATATAGCAAGATTGCTGAAAGACATGGCAACTTTGTCAATAATACTTCATAGTGGACTTGGGGTTACATTCTAATATAAATACTATTGAATTGTAAATTAGTTTTTGTATTGGTGGTAAAGGACACACCACTACGAAATATCCTCCTGGCGGTTGTCTCGACGAGGGATCTTGTCACTAGCAAAACTGATCAGGTCATTATGGACGAGCTATCTAATCATTTGAAGAAACAAAATCTAATCATATCTTGATCTCGTCATAAGAAAACAAAATTATGACGAGATAATTCATCATTATCAAAATTGGTCAGATCTTTTGATGGGCACAATATCTCATCGAAACCTCTTGGAAGGTTAGTTGAATTGAATAGGTTAAGGATTTACATCAAATGAAAAAAGGAGATTGCGATATCTACCCCAGAAAACATTCAAGGAAAAGGGGAAAAACAACGCTTATTTTACCCAAAATGAGACTGGATTGCATAAAGTGGCTTTGTGCAGAAAACGTCTGAATGCCGGTCTGAGCTCTCATGAAATGATAAAAAGTAGTTGGAATTCACTCAATCTAGAGTGGATAGACCAGCGACACGTGGAACGAAAACCGTTACAATCTCGTGTCAGAAAACCCCATAATCCTTTCACTTCCAGCTTCTCTTCATAGTAAATTTCTCCCCCATCTCAATCTAGGAAGGTATAGGGGGAGATTGAGAAATGAAAATCTACAGGGGGATTGATTTCTTTTATAGAGAGAGGTCGAAATTGAAACGTTCGGACTTCCATTTTCGGCCGGGATTTTCTTCGAATGAAAAGGCAGACGATATTTTGGAATCGAATGAAGTGAAGTGAATGGACAGTAGGAATACTTTTCTAGATTCTGCTGCTTTTTTTCAAGTATCGTTGCCGTCGAATGAAAGAGTTAGCTAGAATTGTTGCTCCGGTGCCCATTTTGTCTTATTTGAGGATTCAGTCTTTTGTACACAGGGTTTTCATTTGATTTTTATGTAATCGCACACAGTATTTCATGTTCTTAATCGTATCAGAATTCATGCATTGTCATATATCATGTTCATTTACTAGAATAAGTAGCAACTAGAATACAAGAACAATTGTTCTTGTAACATATCGCACTCGCAGAATGGAAGTAGTCTGTAATACTCACAGATCTCTGTTCAACAAAGTCGTGTTTGTAACTACATCGCATTTCCTTTTCTCAAAATATTATCACATCGCATTTATCATATCGCAGTCATCATCCCAATCCATTTATCAAATGTTTTATTAACGTTGTAATTTTATCGTAAGTGATTTTTTGATACCGGATGATAATTATGTTTTCCATGACTGCTTTTGTCAAATATCCAACAAAGCAATACATTTGTTTAAAATCGAAGACTCACTCCCTTCACAATCCGAAGAGTTACAGGTTTTCAAAGCTTTGTAAACGGCGGAAATATAGTTATTTGTAGGATTTTGGTGGCTTACTCCCATTCTCCCACACTTGGTGTTTTGTTCTTATCTCTAACACGCTTCGATTTACAGATATTAACCCAATCCTGCTCCGATAAATGCACCCCCCACACGCACGTACACGCTTACGTATTCGACAGTAAAGATTTGCCTCTTTGTTTGGAAGGATTAGTTTTACCCTTCGTTCAATACTTTTCAAGAAATTCGACTAAATATGCAAATGCTCTAAATTTTGAACACCAGTGTATTTAGTCATTAAATATGATGTTGGCTAAAAGAAATACTACTGTTTTCTCAAATTTCGTACAGGATATAACAGCAACACCTTGGTATATCGCGTTTCTTGGGAGGCAAGAAAAAAGATAGATTTTGTGGTGTTAGAGAAAAACTTGTTTATTAGAAATAAAAAGGAACATATGCATAAAATTACTCGTGATTTTATTAGAATCATATAAACTGTAAGTCAAACGGAAAATCAATGCTAGAACCTTTTAATATAACGGATAAAAAAAAAAATATTAAAATATATATATATATATATATATATATATATATATATATATGTAACCGTATTTTTAAGAAACTAATTCATTCTGGTCCTCTAACACAAAGAAAAAAAAAAAAAACGAAACACCAAATTTTTTTTTTCCAATTCAGTATAGAGCAACTGCTTTAAACAAGCGACCTTTGACATCCAATTCCAAGGAATGATTGAGGTTTCTTCTGCTGTTCGCAAACTTTAAATTCCATAGAGGACAAGTAAAGACGAACGATCTACAGCCGAATGCTCGATATATAGAGAAGGGTTTACTGCAATTCCAAACTGCGTAACCTAGAATATTCTGTTCCTCGCTTCTGAATTGCGAAATCATTTAGGTTTTGATTATTTTGAAGCTCCGTAGAGACAGCTTTAACAATAATTTACAAGCTTTAAACACAACAAAATTGATTCGATCTTTTTGGTTTCTTGCATCGATTTTAATTTCTCCTGGCATATCACTAGAAACTATTAACTCTTTTTTGTTAAACATTTAGAGAAGAATAAAATATAATAATTTTTCTACAAATATATTTTTAAACTGTATAATTCTTTCTCGGGGGTGGTATATTTTAATGGTTGCAATACAATAAGTAATCTGCTTTAATGAATGTTTTGTTTCTCGAACACCCAATTTTGGAAGGGTCTTTGAAAGAAAGGGATTGAGAATTGTAAATCTACCGGGATTGAAATTAAAACGTTCAGACTTTCATTTTCGGCGAAAATTTTTCTTTTATTGAAAAGGCAGACGATATCTTGGAAATGAATGAAGTAAAGGGAATGGAAAGAACTTATCTAGAGAATTTGCGTTTTTTTTTTTTTCCCCACCAAATGTTGCTGTGGAGTGAAAGTTAGAATTGTTGCAGGCCCATTTCGTTTTATATTTCAAGACTCGGCCTTTTATACATATGGTTTTGATTTGATTAACTTTGTGTAGTCCGATGACAGAGCCCTCTGTGGGAAATAGGATCAACCTTTTTCCTCGCGATCGACGGGCAATAGAACGTGCACGAACCTTAATGTAGTGTCTTGGGTAAATATTTTAAGCTGTATAATTCTGTATCGGAGGTTGATATATTTTTTTAATATTTCAATACAATAAGTAATCTGTTTCAATGAAGTGTTTTGTTTTATATCTTATCTAACTGTATTTGGGTGTGTCCTTTTTCTTGCACTTATTGTACCACATATTTTTGTTCTGTAATGGGATATTTTTCGGTAGAGAAACAACAATTGGTAAAATAACTATTTAAACTCTATCACAACGCGGGATTTCATATCTCTTAGGTCCTTTTCACTCTCTTGGGCCCACAAGAGAGTGTTTTCGGATTGAAACTATTACGATACAGTCACTTAATCCCTCAAGTGTCTCAGAGCGTCTTTCATATCGGAAGCATTAGAAGTCAAAGGGCGATAACTTCACCTCGAAGCGAACCAGAAAAAAATCATCAGAATGAGTGGATGAAAATTCCTCGATTGTGGAAAAATGGTGAAGTGTGAGAAATATTCCCGGGAACTTTGCGCAGAAGGTGGCTGGCGTCTGGTCGTCCGGGAGCGACATATTGCCACCCGAAGGATAAAAAGCGATAAGATTCCGGATTGAAAGTCCGTGTCTCTGTCTCCTGCAATTTCGTCTCTCGCTTCCATCTGTTCCGAGGCGCTTCCTGTCCCCCCAATCTCCCTGCAAACTTCGAGAGCATCTTCATTAATAAGCGCCCTAATCGGTTGACAGCTCGGGTTTCCTTTCCGGAACCGACTGGGGAATGGGCCATCGAGGCACCACCAGGTTCTGCCCACACCGGCTGCTCAGTACAATTTCGGAATCTTTTTGAAACGAAAAATAAATAATTTCAAATACAGGGTGCTTTTTTATGTAACAGCAGCCATTTTGCTTTGGAAAAACTTTTAAATAAAAATATTTTTCTGTTGATCTCACTTCTACATTTTTTTTATTCTTTTAAATTATTGATATCACTTCTACATTTTTACTACATTTTTTTAATTATTGATATCACTTCTACATTTTTAGTATTTTTTTGTTGATCTCACTTCTATATTTTTACTATTTTTTTTTATTGATCTCACTTCATCATTTTTTGTTGTTGTTGATCTCACTTCTACGTTTTTACTATTTATTTATTGATCTCACTTCTACATTTTTGCTATTTTTTTAAAATTATTGCTATCATTTCTACATTTTTACTATTTTTATTTTAAATTATTGATATCACTTCTACATTTTTACTATTTTTTGTTGATCTCACTTCTATATTTTTACTATTTTTTTTATTGATCTCTCTTCATCATTTTTTGTTGTTGTTGATCTCACTTCTACATTTTTACTTTTTTTGTTTTGTTTCTAGTCTTTCTCTTAATCTTTATCCCTCTAGCGAGTTCGTTGTAAACTATTCACTTTTTTCACGAGCCCCTTGGGTTAGGCTTTAATTTTCAATTTGGAGGAAAACATTAATTTTTTTTGTGACAAGGTTTGGATTCTTACCCTAACAAGCGAAAGCATGTCAATCTCTGCTTCCCCATCACTTCCACTAGGAACTTTGGGAACGTGCCTTCCTGAAAATGTTTGGAAAAGCTGGTCTCATTTACACGTCTTTTGGAAGAAACCAGGAAACCTCAAGCAGCCAACCCATCCGACATTCAACCTCGTAAACAAGGGCTTCAGTTAACCAGTTTCTTAACCCTCTGATCTCCACAGTATTTCGTAGTCGTGTAGCATTGTTTAACCCTACAACCCACAAACTGACTAAATTACCACAATTATTGGTTGAAAGAATCCTTGGATGGATTATATAGATTAAGAAGGGTCACAACTAGTTAGGGTTCATATAGGTAAGACTGCAGGTAGCAGTACGGGTGTTAAGAGCGACGACTTTAGTCGCTCAGTCACTGGTGTGGCCACACATGGGATGTCGTTGAGCGAGCAGGGGGAGCAGGGCCGGCCCCAGGGTAGGGCGATCCGGGCGGCCGCCCGCAGCGCAATGATCTAGGGGCGCCAAAATCATGGAAAATGAAAATAAACTGATAAAAAAAATTAAGTTACAGGCTTTTATAAAATGCAGTAAAACTAAAAAGTAAAGAATATTTTTTTTATCATTCTGATATCATATCAATAAATTATTTTTCATAATATTGCATTGTCATCGGACCCTTGTAAGTATACCAAATTTCATCGAAATCGGTTCACGGGAATTTTCTCAAAAACGCGTTGCAAGATTTGACTGATAGTTGACAAGATTAAGAGGCGGCAGGCGGAATTTATCATTTTTATTTCTAAGCACATGATTCAAATAATATAATATATTTAAACATTAAGGCAAAATCTAGTTGAATTCAATTCAACATGACAAAACCACTCAGCCACCGCCTTTCAAGAATTGACAAGTTTTTCGGCTCGTGGCAACACGACTGTACAGGAAACAACAATTTTGAAACCAAGCGAAACAAGATCTAACACCCCTTTTTAACTGCATATAAAAAGGAAGTAGACTTAAAACAATGCATTATTTGCCACTAGACTTCGGCTGGTGCGAAATAAAATAGTCTGTTTAAATTGTTAGTGCAAAAAAGCTTTAAAAAAGTGCTTGTGCAAATTGTCCAGTGCGTTTGGCTTCTGTGAAGGTGAGTGTTTTAATTTTTGTTTTCGTTTTAAAAAACTAATAAAATCCATCAGACATAAGCCAAAAAAAGGGTGGGGGGTAGATTTCAAAAATTAGAGTTTAGATCAAAACATAGCTTGTGTGGTATCAAATGAAAGGTAATTGAGTCTGGAGTTGAATGAAATACATTTTTGGCAATCGGGGATTTAAAGACTGGAAGCATTTAGGGGACTCTTTAGCACATCATGAAAATGCTAAAACTCATATAGATTGTTTGAAATCATTGCTTGAATTGAAGCAAAGATTGAAAATAGGTGAAACAATAGATGCAGTTTCTCAGAGACTCATTGATTTTGAGATAAATCACTGGTCTGAAGTTCTTTTACGCATTATATCAGTCGTTAAAATGCTAGGTGAGAGCTCTCTAGCTTTTCGAGGAACAAGCGATAAACTGTATGAACACAATAATGGAAACTTTTTGAAGTTAATTCAGTTATTGGCTGAGTTTGATCCAAAAATGGAGGAACACGTTCGCAGAGTCCTCAATAAAGAAGAAATCAAAGCTACATATCTAGGGAAAACTATACAAAATGAAATAATTGAATTATTGCATGACAACATAAAGCTCCACATCATTGAGCAAGTTCAAAAGGCCAAGTGTTATTCCGTGATTCTTTACTGTACTCCAGATGCAAGTAAAGTAGAACAGATGACATTTATGGTAAGATTTGTCTCCATACAGGAATCAGAGTCTGAAGTTCAAGTTAATATCAACGAACATTTTTTGGGTTTTCTACCCATTGAGAGATCAACAGCTAAGGAATTGTCGGAGGTTTTACTAGAAGAGCTAGAGAAAAATAGGCTTAAAGTAGAAAACATGCGCGGTCAAGGGTATGACAATGGTTCCAATATGAGAGGAGAAAAATCGGGAGTACAAACAAGAATCAGAAATATAAACCCGAGAGCATTTTATGTTCCATGCAGCAGCCATTCGCTAAATTTGGTTGTAAACGATATGGCAAAATCCTCGTTTGGGGCAGCCAACTTCTTCAATATTGTTCAAAAGTTATATACATTTTTTTCTTCCTCTTCTTTTCGTTGGGCAATATTACTGAAATATAGTGATACTTACACCCTAAAACCATTGAGTAATACGCGATGGGAAAGTCGAGTCGACTCATTAATAGCTCTGCGGTTTCAAATTGGTCCAATTCACGATGCTTTGTACAGCATATATGAAGATTCAGAAATCGATAATATGACTAGGCTAGCGGATTATTAAATAATTTTAAGCAGTTCAAATTTATATGCTCTGTTGTGATCTGGTACAAAATTTTGAGTCATATTAACCCCATCAGCAAACTTTTGCAAACTGTAAATTTTAATATGTCACAAGCTATTGATATGCTTAGCAACTGCAAACTCTTCTTTGAAAACCTGGGATCAGATGAAGCTTTTGAAAGCATTATTTTAGAAGCAACCGAGCTTACTTCAGAGATTGACGTGGAAGCTAATTTCGAAACCACCACACCACGTCATCGCGTCAGAAGCAAAACAAGAACGTTTTTGTATGAGGGCCCGGATGAACCCGTTCAAGACCTCGAACAAAAATATAAAATAATTAAATAAAGGTTTTAATTAATAATTAAAACCTAATAAACCTTTTAATTTTTTAAAAAGACGCAAAATTAAGGTTTTGCCCGGAGCGCCAAAAAGTCTAGGGCCGGCCCTGGGGGGAGAAGCCCTCGCTGTGACATGATGGACCGTAAAGTGAAATCAGGATAATACAAATTATTCAGATAGTTTCACTCTGCGATAGGAATGTTGGTTTGCGAAGCAAACCAAATGGGATTGCGTAGCAATCCCCGGGGGTTGGCGAGCGTAAGCGAGCAGGGGGCGGAGCCCCCTAGTCTTTTCTAAAAATTTAAGATGTAACTAAAGGTTCATAGACAACGAAAGGTTCATAGAAAGAGAAACAACGAAACTCTATGAAGGAGTAAATTGTATTTTTCGTACTCATAAGAATATAAATCTAATTTTTGACAGATGTACAACGACATGAATAGAATAATCCCGACAGTGAAGCAACAAATAGCAGTTTCATTTGACCAAACTTTATAATATAAATGCAACTCAAAAAAAAAAAAAAAATCACGATTTTTTAATTATTTACTGTTAAAAAAGAAGAAATTTGTGATAGTATTGTATTATTTTAGATACGTATATAAATTTTATATGCGTGTTTGCTTTCAATTTTATAACGTTTCATATTTTTTTACGTCGCTCCTCCTAAATACAAGAATACTCTACACCCATTGATTTTACAGAAAATTTTGAGAAATATCAGCACAAAGCCAACTACCTGTTAGTTATTCTTTGTATGCCATAAAAAACTTTCTGCACATGTCTTTAAAATAATTTTTATCAGTTTAAATTAATACACACGCATCACAGTTCTGTTTAATGATTTTTTTTAATGTGGTATCTAGGAGCGTCAACCTCATTCTAGTAAATCTGTTGCCGAATCCAACTGTAAATAACCTAGGAAAAGTGTAATGTTAGAGGTGCTATAATTGGAGGCCTTTTTTGCTATTAATTTATAGCTGATTTTGGAAAGTTTAACTGCTTGAAATTGAATAATTTGCAAACGTCAACTTCTTTTTCATATTCGTCATTGTCCTGTACTCGTCAACTTCCTGATCTGAATTTAAATCCTGTTTTCTTTTCATGCTTTCAAATATTACTATCAGCCCCTAAAATTAAACTGTACGCTTACCAAAAAATTTTAGCTTCACAAGATTTTGAAAGAAAAAAAGAAAGAGGGAAATTAAATTTATTAAAATAGTTAACTTAATTATTTTATTAGTATTTCCTGAATAATCTATTCATAACTTGATAATCAAAATGCAAGAATAGTTATTAGATGTAATAATAGATGGCAGCACGTGCTTAAACAAAAGTTCAAATTTTCGCGTGAAAAGTTCTGGTCACATTTTTACCTTATAATTGTGAATATTTCGTGAACAAAAATATCTCTAAAACAAAGAAACATTGTCCAAGCTGCAAAAAATCTTTTCAATTCTTTCAAATGTAAACTTTATATTCCCCTCTAAACAGTTCAAAGTAATTTTTAAACCGCGTATACATCTGCGAGTAGGGGAGCGCCATCTGGCCGAAAAGTGAGTTGCAGAAAGAGGCGATACGTGATCCGCTCGTGTAGATCCGCTTCCTGTCGGTTTTTCAACGAACGCAAAGGCATTCTTGGTTCAGATTTGGACAGACGACGTCGTGAGTTTTTCTTTCTGCTCGTGAACCTCCGGGCTCCATCGTCATTACCGGAGGCTGATGAGTAGGGCAATTTTTGGCAACTAATGCAACTTTTTTTTCATGAACTTTTTACTCTGCAAATTGAGTACTAAAACCAAAATTTCTCCCACATGGGGTGGATTGCAAGTGAGTTATAACAGCAACATAATTGCAACTTTCTGCATAAATGCAACTTTTTGCATTAATGCAACCACTTGCAACTTTTTAAAATTTAGCTTAAAATGAATTAATATGAAATTTTTATTTCATTTTTTTGCCCTCTGAATCAACCCTTTGATCACGTATATGATCTTGCAAACGTCGAAGTATTACTGATCAAACAAGAAGTTCATGGAAAGAAGGTGTTCGTCCTAACAGACAAAAGTGAAATTAATGGCAAGAAGTACTTTTAACACATTGGTTGGCACTCTTGATAACCCAGTAGAAACTTGTGTAATAGATTGCAGAGTTTGCGAGGTGAGTGTCGATCATCAAAATGTTGTTCGCCTTGTTGATGACGTTTTAAAATCTCTGAATGTTGAGCGAAAGGATTTTGCGCTTCTGTTATCCGATACAGCACATTATATGACTGCGACTGATGCAGTTTTTCAATGTTAAAGAAATTACTGGCCAAGGATCGGCCATTCAACGTTCTTCTGTATTTAATGATGTATTATAATACTGTTGTACACGACTAAAATTGTCAATATATTTTAAACTTTTTCATTTTTTAAGAATAATGTATTTTAGATTTTAGTGTATCAAAAATAAATGCAACTTCATTTCCATAAATGCAACTTTAGTGAGTGATAAATGCAACTTTTCCATCCGTACTGCAACAAAAAAGTTGCCCTACTGATGAGGCGTGTCCTTGGGGGTTCGAGGTTGGTTCCTTCCTTTCCCATGGATCGCTAGACGTTCGTGGTGAAAATAATTTCAAAGAACGGTTCATGAGCGGCTTGTGAACGGTTTGGCTTGCAAATGAACACGTACCTTTAGTTATAACTAAAAAGACATACTTATGCAACTAATTTTTTTACTATTCTACAAACTGTGTATATAAACACCAATTCATTAAATTCTAAGTTGACAAGATGTAATATTATCTGAATTAAAAGAAGCAACACTTTTACGTTTAAATTTTCGATGCACAAGCATATTACTATTCTTATATAAGGGATCCTATTCAATCAAACATGAGCAAGAGTTAGAATAACGGTATTTTTTTATTGGACAAAGGCAAACTCTCCTCGTCACCACAGAAGTGCAACACGGGGCTTACAGTAGTAAGTTGATTTATATCCCAGTAGAATATAAAATGTAACTAAATTACAAGATTTGATGAATTTACAAATGAGAAGAAAGTTAGATTAAATCCAACAAATAGATTGAGTTTCACTGGCTATGTTTTACCCAATCTCAAATCATTTTGAAAGCACATCTTCTTGAATTATCAAATGCTGGACAACTGAAAAGCAAATGATCCGTACCTTGTGGTAGCTTTTTGGAACACTCGCACATATAATTAGTCCAAAGATTAAACCTATATGGGTATTTAACCAAATTTCCATGACCAGAGAGAAAACACTTATGTAATTTGGAAGTTTGTGAAGAAAAATAATTCTGAGTTCAATCGATGCTGGATAGTAGAAATGTTTTGTGTTGTTGTGGCCATCAATCTAAGGTTCAAGCTAGGGAACCTAGCCCCGTAGGGCCTTTAATCCCATATCTGTAGCCAGTTTTCTCAGACAAGACATAGTATGACTCTTCGTTCCAAATAACGGTATTCAAATGCCGTTTTAATGATTGATGAGTTAAACCATTACCGAAACAGTCAATCCCGGTTTTCTAAGTCTACATGGTTGCTTTTATTCAGTTTAATTTTTACTGAGTTCTCTATTTGACAAAATGTTTAACTCTTAACCTTCTTGCTTAAATTGTGTTTCCACTTTAAGGAGATGTTTACACTGGTCCTTGCAGAAAAATTCCTCAATCGTTTCAGGGATAGTAGGATGTCTGACATCTTGCCACGTTCAAGCGGTTAAGAGGAAAATATTCTAGGAATACAAAGTAATGTTGCTGAAGTATGTAAATACTTTTTCGTTTGATATTCAGACATCCTTGGAATTTTTAAACTATAGGTTCCCAAAGTGTGCGCTTCGTTCCCCCTGTAAGCACTGAAGGAATCTTGATGAGCAATATTGGACCGGAGAGAATACGAAACATTGAAGAACAAGACAAGGGCAATACATAAATTTGGAATTAAATAATAAAGGAATTTGATGGGGTTCTAAGAACGTTTTTGCCTTTTAATAAATAGCTTATAATAATAAGTTCAGTTATAAATTGTTTAATTTCCAAACTAGCTCTTCGTAGTTCCAAAATTGGCCGTAGCTGCATAAATGTTTTGGGGAAATTCAAAAATCAAGGCATGGTTACACTTGCAATAGTTTTCTGTAGAAATAATTGCTTTGCAAAGGAGGCATTCATTCAAAAAGTTTTGTAAACTATGCATTAAACGGCGATTTGTGAGACGTATAAGGCCTCCAACACTCCTTAATAAAAAATAAACACAAATTTTTGTCCTGGCAAAATGTATTTATGTAAGTCCACCGATAAAGTGAACTCTTTTTAGCACAGAGCCCTTCCATAGGCGGAACTAGGGTTATTGAAGGAGGGGGGGGGGGTTTACTCCTCCCGAAAAGTATGGACTTTACTTCAGTAAAAAAAAAGGGAAGAACAAATTACTTTTTAAATATATTTAATATATATTAACTATTACGAATTAATTACATTAATCTATATATATAATATTCTTACGTGGCTCACAAAAAAGACGTTATTTGTAACCGCGTTTTGGCAATACTGTACGATTGTTTGTTTATGGCGAAGTCTCGCGCATCGATTGAATTTATAGCGTTATCGGATGAAATTTTATTGAAAAAAAAAAAAGGAAATTTTAATGAGCTGTTGCAGTTAGTTTATAATAGAAATCAAAGAAAGCGGAGGATCTTTTCAGGGCCATTTAAAAAACGGTCCTTTTCAGGACCAACAATTATAGTTCAACAAGACGCTTGCACTACAACTTTCGACAACAAACTCACTGAAAACGTGTGGGTCGTTTAAGTGCTGGGAAAATGTACACACAAACAACATACTGGGTATTCAATTTCCAAAGCAACGCTCACATTTCGAGTCAAATTTTGCACATTGTTTTCATTTGAATTCTGATTTTAGAGATACTGTATATATTTTTTCTGTAATACGGCAAATTTAGATTTGAAAAACATTTTTTTGGTAACATATTTTGTAAACAATTCTTTCTGCTAGGACACATGTCTTCATTGAGGCGAGCGAAGCGACCATCGCGCAGCGAACCAATGAGGCTTGCGAAGCAATCCTCCGGGGGTTGGCGAGCGTTAGCGAGCAGGGGGCAGGCCCCCTAGTATGATAAATATTTTTTAATTATTAAAAAATAATTAATTTATTCTATTAAAAATATTCATTTATTAATACTGGATTTTAAAAATCGAGATTTTTTTTATACAATATTTACCAGATGATTTTACGGTGAATTTTGAAACTTACAATCCATCATTTAAATTAGAAATTAAATCGTCGATTTTTTCGCAAACGTTTTGATTATTTCTGAACTTCTTAGATTTATAATTGATTTGCTTCAAGCACATCGGTAAAAATTCTCTTGATTCTGACTCTGCCGCCTTTGAGTGCTCATAATTTTTAAAAAGTGTATTTACTATATACTTGTAAATAACTACATACCACTACAATATTAATGATGAGATTAAAACATGAAATTATTCATCAGTGTTGGTAGAAACTTAAATGGAGATATCACTGTTGTTATGTCAACAAGAAGAAAAATAACTTATAATTTTCACAATAATATTTTTATTGAATTTTTTTAGTAAAAAAGTCATCTTCTTAAAGTATTATTTAAATTCCAACATAATTACATTAAATATGTCTTACCTTTAAACTGCAATAATGCTTTCACAATGTTATTTTTAATACTCAAACATTTGCTAAAGCAAAGTACAGAAGATGTGCTGCAGTACTCTTGTTTTAAAAAAGAATCAAGATTTCTGGAGCGGACACAAGGAAAGAAATAGCCAAGGAATCCCATATTGCTTTTCTAACACGTTTAATAAAGCTGAATTATTGCAGAGCTAAATCTCTTGTCTGATTACACAGTAATCAATCAAGCCGCTTTAAAGAGCCCCTTAAGGAATTTAGACTTCTAATAATATGTAGGCTGTTAAGAAACACTGATTATAAAGTGAAACTAGTAGAACTTAATGAGGAAAAAATAAATGTATGTTGAAGGAAATGAACAACCACCAAAGATCTCCCTATTCATTGTCGAGAATTATTTACTGTACACTCATAGAAAGGGGAGTATATAGAGGCCTCTGAGGGAAATTTTTGTATTTTTATGTTATAAATCACATGATATATCTTTTAATAAATTTTTTCGTAGTACGTGGATAAAATTATTAAATATTTTGAGTCTTGCAAAAATGTTAGTCACTTTCATTTCAAATGAAGTTACTTAAAAAATTTTTATTTTATTGAATCATGCATGAGAAACACATTGTTTGGTTTAACAGCAAATTATTTAAGGACAGTCTTGAATTACACTAAAACCCTGCAAATTCAAACCCCCGTTAATCGGAGAATTTGGTTAATCCAAACCGTTTATAAAATATGTAAGCCAAAATACAGTAAATCAGTAATAGCATAATATATTAACATTATTAAATAAAAATCATCATTGGTAAGAAAATGCACATACTTTTAGATCTTTTGGTAATCATTAAACTAAAAGGAATCGAAAAATAGTCATCAGAACTTCATGAACTATTACATTTGGACGAAACTAATCAGTTTTTGTTGTGGTAAATATATACATACAAACATTTTCCTAGTTGGTTCTTCAAAAAACATATTCTAAGTTAAACATAAAAATCAAGTGAATAAACATTTCACTTATGTTGTGCAATTATTTATATTATGAGCGTAAAAATAATTTGTATTTAATATAATCTAGTTAAAATAGCCATATAGCTTAAAGTTCCGATTGCTCATTAGCAAATTTGACTATCTTGGTCGACGAACTGAATAGGGAGTAGTTGAACTCCCAAATACTCTAGTTACGCCTATGAACTAATGTATCATTGCTTCATTTATTTCATTTCAAACAAGAAAAACTCTGATGAATTATGTCATGAATTGTTTGAGAAGTTATTAATAAAGGACTAATTTGTGAAAAAACTCATTTTTGCAAATTTTTTTCTTAACTGGGGGGAGGGTGGGGGGTGAACCCCATTCAGTTGAACCCCCTGGTTACGCCTGTGAGCCCTTCGATAGGTGGAATAAACACTGATCCTATGCATTCTAGCCTGCAGAGTACGCTAAGCTCACATGACTTCATGTTTTTCGACAGTATCCATGATTTATTCTCTAGCAAGGGAAAGCCCCGCTCTAGGGAACTATAATCACACAAATGGCCAGTTGACCGCGGAGGAACCAAAGGTCGTTGTGGTCAACCATCAGGTGTGCCATAAATCACTCTGCTTGACCCCCACAGGCCGTTTAATCCTTTGGTCCCAAGTTAGTAGACCTTCCGTGACCCACAAATCAAGTCGAACGACTCTCTAGATTAAGGGTTTGTCGTGACAATCGCTTCCCCAGTCTATTCCAGCAGTTGAAGGACATGTGCGGGCTGGACAGATGGACATACATAAATGTTCATTTTTCTACTCAATGCACCGGATTTTCATCTGAATCAAGCCTGAAACAACTTTCAACCCTTTTACCGGAATAAAGCTAGACTCTCATTTTGGACAATAACTGTGCGTTCACCATTGTTGGTCATTGGATTCTTACATTAAATTCCGTATGAAAACGTAGAAAGACAAGTCATCAACTCCCATCAGAGTTTTAATAACTTTTTCACAGCAAATTACTATGTGATCCTTACTACATTGGATTTTATATTGCCTACTACAATTTCTTTTGGATGCAAATTAATGGATTGGTCTGAAGACAGGAAAGTAATAGCCTATGTTTTCTGCATTGTTCTAAATTATAAGTGTTTCAAATTTGGTGTGGATTGTTCGAACGGTGTGGATTTGTATAGAAAATATACATACATATACACACAAACATCCTTTTTATATAGATTAAGTCCTTATTAATCGGTTAGTGTATTAAAAATATCATTATTGCAATTATAAAATAAATTTTTAAATTCCACAAACAACACAAAACAAAAGAATAGTGGAACAGTAAGGAATAAGTAGATAAAAAAGTGACGAAAATAAGGCAACTGAATATAATGTTGTGTGCTTTTAAGTTTTTAATAAAAGTGTACTAAACAAGATGAATAAAATATCCATTAGAAAAATATATTAAAACAATAAAAAAATATACAACAGTAGGTAAAAACAATAGTATAAAAAAGGATCCGCCAGGAGCGGGATTCGAAACCCCCTTCACAATGGGAAGCGACATCGACAACAAAGCATCGATGTTCAATATTAAAACATCGATGTTGATAATACATCGCCTAAAAACTAAAGATGTTTTTAAACATCAATGCATTTAAATTCCCCCCCCCCCATTTTTCAAAACTCGTTTAGTAAACTCTAACATTAATGTTAGCCCGGAGGATGGAGATTTAATTTGTCAATTGCGTGTTTATTAATTCATAACTGAGATTTTTTTAAACTGTCAAAACATGCCGCCAAGAGGGTTAATACGAATAATTAACCAATCTTTTTTATTCAAATTGAATAATACAAAAGAAAATAATATTTACAACAATAGGTACTACTGACTAGGGATGCGACTTCGATGTTTTTTAAAAAAACATCGATGCATTGGAGCCGATGTTTTTTTTAAAGATCGATGTATATACTTGTCGATGTTTTATTTTTAAATGAAAAAGTATCATTACAAAAATTAAAAAAAAAAAAAACCTAATATCATAATTATTGTTAGATATTAATTATTTATCCACTTATTGGGGGAAACATAAACTTATTTTTTATGTCCTGTAATAAAAAAATATTGGGGCCTATAGTTTTTTATGCCCTAATATTTGTTATTTACAGTTTGTAAAAAAAGAAGTTTGTTAACTTTCTTACCTTATATATATATATATATATATATATATATATATATACTTCCATTACATGCAATGCACTTATCCTACCTCTTTTCCAGTCTTCAAACACATGCTGGAAGCCATTTTTTGACAGGTCCTTCAAAATCGCCGCCACAACTTTTACCATTGCCTGTGATGACGAAAATCGCTTTTCCCGGAGGTGTTTCTTCAAATTCAGGAAAAGAAAAAAAATCGCATGGAAATGAGGACAATATGGAGGATGGGGAACACACATGACTCTCCCCATAATCTCCCTGTAGCATCACATAGACTTCAGCTGACGATTTTTTAAGGCTAAAACAAAATTCCAATGCAGTGTATTGCGCGTGTCACATCCATTTTTGCCGTAAGCGAAAGTAAAGCTAGGTTTTCTTGGCCGGCTGCCAAGGCCTCAGTAATGACGTCATGACAGTAAAACTTGCGCTATCTATTCTCCACTTATCCCGCTACACATTCAATATGAATCTTATTTTTCTTGATTTCTTAATCACCTTTAAAAATATTATGATCATTCTTTATTGAACAGCCCTAATATATAAGGACTCAAGTTTTTCGTAGAATAAAATAATATTTTAACACTTTTCGCCATCTTTATATTTTCTTCACCTTACTTTGGACACAAATCCTACACATGCATATCCATTATTGTAATATATTTCACATACATCGCACCCTTGCTGTATGACAAAGCTACAAAATGACTAAGGTTACTACTACAAATGACTATTTTGAGGGAGATTTCGAATTCCCTTTAGTAAATTCGTTTCATGTTCAACTCAGTTAATAAAAAATACGATTTACGGCGAGTGCTCTCGCACTCATAGTCAACAAAACAATATTTTTTTACTTGTGGCACTCTTGCATCCGGTATGGGACGTGAAATTTTGCAATCTTCTCCTGTCATTACGACAACGAATTTTTTAATGTTTGAAAAGTTCTAGTTCGGATATTTTAAACATTATTATTCTTTCAATAACGACATTTTTATTTCAATAATAACATAATTATGCTTAAAATTTGCTTTATTCTGACTTACCTGCCACTTTAAGTCGAATACTTTGTGGTGGTGTTGCGTGTGATGAAAAAGAAACACAATGTATTAAAATAATAAATATTTAAAATAGAAAACAAAAGAACACAGCGAAATAAAACAAAATAAAAGATGTCGTGAAAAGTTGTTTTAAAGATATTAATTTGTGATTCCTTTTTATCTCTCGATCTCACTGTTGCCACAACTTACAGCTAAAAGTGCACAAAATTTAGAAATTCAAAATTACTTCAGAGCAAAAGAAAGAAAAAATATTACGACACGTGATCAACCAACACGAGTTTCCGTTTCATTCTCGTTCGTTGAAAAATATCGTCTGTCACAAATATTCGGAAATCGTTTACATTGAGCAAAGAACAAAATTAAAACTCAAAATAAATGAAGTATCAGAGCTAAAATTACATGAAAAAAATAATTTGTTGCCAAATAATTGCTTTTTCAGCAGTACTGGAAAAGCAATCAAGGTAATCGTAATACTCAATATACATTCCAATTTTTCCAAAACTACCAAATTATGGTTGATTTAAGTATACTTACTCAGGTGTTTTGGCATGAAACTTATCTAAATATAACAATAAAGACATGTTTAATATTGCATTCACTAAACTAATAGTTTATGTATAAAATAAAACACAATGCAATCAAATGTCTGGAATAAAATTTATGTAATGCTTGTACAAATAAACAAACACAAAATCGAACATAAAACACAAAGATGGGAAGACAGGCTTTCGCAACTAAGTTCACTCACTAAATGTAAATAAGTAATCACTGTATGCAAATTTCTATGAAAATATATCAAACCATCTGGACGTGTATAGGGAACATACATACATTCTTACAGACAGACAAACACCAAATACGCAAGAGGCGGATTTGGCATTAGAAGGGTCCAAAACGGATAGAAAACTTGAAATGGGTCGAAAATATTCATTGTACACTGCTGGCCACCGTAAATGCAACACCCTGAAGGAAGCATGCAAATAATATGAAATTTACATCATGCATTAGCGGAGGTGAGATATGCAAATGATTAGAATTTCAGCTCAGACTCATATCACGCGCGCCTGTGGCGCCTCTTCAAAGCGCTATTTAAGGCTTGGAGATTTCGACGATTTCAAGTACGGCAATTGTGCTTTTCTTGTGGTTTTTTTTTCAAAAAAAACCGATCAATTATGCCTCGTAGAAAACAGCGACCATCTTTGATCAAGTATCCGAGTTCGACAGAGGAAGGATAGTGGCCTACCGAGATTGTGGATTATCTTTCAGGGAAATCGGTAGTCGTGTTGGACGAAACCAAACAACTGTAATGCGGATATGTGATCGTTGGATGCAGGAGGGTACGACGGACCGACATGTTCGATCGCATCCACCTCAGTGCACCACTTCACGTGATGACAGGCATATTGTGCGTATGGCAGTGACGGATCGCTCAGCCACATCACGAACCATAGCACAGCAAATTATTCAGTCTGTAATGCATCATCCAGTGTCTGCGCGTACCATTCGACGCCGTTTACAGCAGAGGGTCTGTCTGCAAGACGTCCATTGCTTTGTCTACCTTAGACGCAGAACCACAGACGTCTCCGCCGCCAATGGTGCGATGAAAGAAGTATGTAGACGGCAGAATGGAATGAAATTGTCTTTACTGACGAGTCACGCTTCTGTCTGCAACACCACGATGGTCGGATTCGAGTCTGGAGACACCGTGGAGAGAGGATGCTGAACAGCTGCGTTATGCACCACCACACTGGTCCTGCACCGGGTATTATGGTATGGGGCGGTATTGGATATCACTCTCGCACTCCTCTAGTACGCATTGCCGGTACTTTAAACAGCCAACGCTACATCTCCGAGGTGTTGGAGCCAGTTGTCCTTCCTTACCTTCAGGGCTTGCCCACAGCCATATTTCAACAGGATAATGCCGACCACACGTGGCACGCATTATCCAATTCAATCGCCAGATTGAATTGCTTCCCTGGCCAGCTCGCTCTCCGGATCTTTCGCCGATAGAAAACATGTGGTCCATGGTTGCTCAACGATTGACCCAGATTACATCCCCAGCTGCGACACCAGATCAACTTTGGCAACGTGTGGAAGCTCCTTGGTCTGCTGTATCCCAAGAACACATCCAAAGTCTCTTTGAATCAATGCCGAGGCGTGTGGCAGCGGTGATCTCCAACAATGGCGGCTACTCTGGCTACTGATTTTGGCAGGAACCACACTTCACAGAAGTGTATAAATTTAATCATTTGATACTTGGTCAACATGTTATCTACAGCAGGCCTAGAAATATATTTTTTAATACAGGTGCACAAGGTGCACCTAAGGTTTTAAATTAGGTGCACAGGTGTGCCTAGCGGGAAAAAATTAGGTGCACAATTTTATTTTCATGTGCACAGTGCACCTGTGCACCCGGGTATTTCGAGCTTTGATCTACAAAATAAATTTTGTTGTGATATCTCTTATATTTCTTGGTGTTGCAATTTGGGTGGCCAGCAGTGTACAAACAAACACTCCATTCTTATTTATATAGATTAATTGCACGGGTTTAATTTTTTCTATTATATATGAGGCTATCAGAGCAAGAGTGGCCTAAGCCACCAACAAACTCAATTAAGAAAAATGCGATTTTCTCGCACCCATTTTTTATAAATTTTAATTTATCTACATTAGGGGGCTACGCCCCAGCTCGCAGTCGCTTCAAATAAATTAAAAGATCGTAATCAAATTTTTGGGATTTTGTGAGTTAGTCCACTTTAACTCTGATAGCCTCATGTAATTGTATGGGTTCCTCTATTTTCATTATTTATTACTCGAGTTCCACTTTGGCTTAAGTACTTAAGAGACATTAGGTTAGCCGTTTGATTCACTTAGAAGAACCTCTTGCCACAAATGATTGGAGTCTGGTGCCATAACCACTCGGCCATCCAGGCTGTTCTTGCAACTTGCTTGCATAAACACTCGAGGCAGGGATACACTGACTTGTTAGACCAAGAGTTACCATAGTTGTTATCTTCAATTATTAACGACCAGTCAAAAAACAGAAAATAATTAATATATAGTTTGTAAATCAACGATCCTGCTTAAGCGAGACCAAAACTAAATTCGATCTCGCAGCATAAATGATTAAAGAATGTCAGTATAGCAGTAGCATACGGGTGACTTGAGCATCAAGATAAGGAGGAACAAGATGGCTGTCGTTTGAAAAGGAATCGGGAGGATTGCTGATAAGAGGGGTGACGTTTGTTTTCATTTTGATGTAACACGATGACGTCATTTTGTTGACATGTTGTAGTGATATCGTCATGGTGATGAATGACTGGTAGCGCCATCTGGTGGTGGGATAAGCAACGATATTAGTTGGAATTAAAAAAAGATTTTCTCGGATTCGAACCGGGAACCATGGGATCCGAAAGCAGACATGCTAACCGAATAGCTAACCAGCAATTGAGAGAAAGTGATGTTTAAATGTAATAATGCAGTGGGGTAGAAATGGACTTGTGTATATTTTAGAGTGGTGGGATTTTGGTTTTTATTTTGAATAATTAATTTTCTAATTAATTGGTTCGAGGCCCTGAATAATTGGTAGCGCCAGCTAGTGAGGGGATGAACAATTAAGCGTACTTTAGTGAATATTTCTTAGTATAAAATTAAGGGGACTACGCGGTACTTTCTTAAATTAAAGGCTAAATGACTGGCCATCTAGAGGTGGACAATGTAACAAATAGTTAAAGTATTTTATATTCTAGCTGTATTTTTAGTGTGATACTTTAGAATTAAATGGAGAATTATTTGAAAGAAAAATAATATGTGTATTTGAACTCAGCAAAAGGTGCTCGCGGTCAACAGATTTTACACAAGCACTTTATCCGTTTGACCACGACTACCTAAATGATTCTGTTATATTTAAAATAGTCTATCATTTTGTTAATGCGAATAGTACATACTACCAAATATTGAAAAGTCTAGAAACTTCTGGAAATGGTGACTAAGAAATAACTGTACCCATAAGGCAGTAAGATAACAGAGTTAAACACTGACTAGACAAAATACGTAGTACAAAAAGATTGAAAAGTCTAGAAGCCTCTGGAACGTGTGAGAATTACTCATGACTAAGGATTATGTTTTCGCACGTGTAGGTTAAAGAAAAGGAATGGACTTACACAAGGAGTCACCGATAAAAGTGACTCAAAAAAATTTAAAGATTAGCTTAAACTACCGAAGTACACGTGTTGTGGTATCTGAAATGGTAGGGACCAAACAAAAGAAAGTGATTATACTGTTTGATAACTAGGAGGCTTTTAAAAGCATAGTTGAACGTGTTTCTTGGGTCTTTGAATAACTTTGCTTTTCTGGATTCTTGCCCTTCTACTGTTTTTAGATACATTATGGATTCTAGTGATATTAGACATGTGAAGAAAATACGTAAGACAAAGAACAGTGTTTTCAGAAATACTGTAAAGATTCTTTGTGCTATGCATATGGTAAATTGTTTACAGATCGTGACGGTTGGGCATATTTCCGTCGATTGGAAAACGAACTAACGTATTTAAAGAAAGAGGAAACTACTATAGAAATTTATGGTAAAAAACATACTGTGCCTCGACAACTTGTAGCATACAGAGATGAAGGTATAAGTTATACCTTCAGTGGATCTTGTATAGCAGCCATGCCCTGGTCTCCTTTACTGTTGGAAATAAAGGGTGAAGTGGAACGAATAATTGGTGCAAGGTTTAATTTTGTATTAACCGTTATAAAGATGGTAAGGACTGTATAGGTGCACATAAAGACAATGAGAAGGACTTGGATCTAAATGCATTCATAGCGTCTGATTCTCTTGGACAAAAAATACAGTTTGTGTTTTCTAGAAAGAACTACAACTCTTTAAAAATTGATCTGGAAAATGGAAGCTTGATTGTAATAAAATATCCAACAAACAAATTTTGTTTACACAGCTTGGCCCGTGGAAATGCATTATGCCCAGAATTAACTTAACGTTTCGAAAACTTCTTGTATAAATTAGTGATAACCCCAATTTGTACCCTTGAACAGGAACACAGCGCAAATAGGGATGTACACTAAACAATATTTGGAAAACGTTACATTTAATATTTATGCCTTTGTGAATATTATTTTTTATACTTACATCTTATTGTTATTTTAAAGAAACGTTTATGCGTGTCTTACAACATACAATGTATTTTAGATTTTTAAAAAATTAAAAACTAGTTTTATAAATGGTGTCTTTTACAATGCAAGATCTGAAAAGAAATTTATTTGCTATCAATATTTATATTTTTTAATTTAGATGCTTTTACTTAAACACTAATTATACATTAGATGCTATAGTACATATTTTATTGCAGAATTTATTTTTAAATACTGTACACTTAAGTAAAAGTGCAAAAATATTTTTTCTTTTATTTGAAAACTTTTGCAAGACTCATACTATGAACATGCTTCCTTGTAAATTTCTTTTAATTGAACAAAAGAAAACTCACCCATATACCACAGAAGTACAACACGGGACTTACAGAAGTAAGTTGATTAAACAAAGAAACAGTGGAACAAAGTAAATTAAACTTACAAGATTTGATGACCTTAACAAATGAGTAGAAACGCAGATGACTCCTTGTTCATTTGAAGAAGAAGTTATAATCGTCTTGAAATATAAACCATATGTTATTTTTTAATTATTCTTTCCTAGTCATATTTTTTTGAAATCTGTCTAAAATTTTTTGTGAATTAATTTTTTAGATTTACAAACTTTTTTAAATGAAATTTTCTTTGATTCATTGTAGAATGTAAAGATGCATTTACACAAAAATTAGATTCTATTAGACATATTTTAATAAGGATTTTGAAAAAATAACATTGAAACATATAAATTAGCTATTATTACAAATTTTTAAATGCAGATTAAAAAAATTATTTTCAATTTACAGTTACATTTAGCAGTTTTAGCGTGTTTTTATATAAGAAAAAAAATTAAGAAGAAACCTGTAAAAGTAAAGAAGTTTTTACCTTTATTTGAAACTTTGCAAGACCCATACTATGAAGATGTTTATTTGTACATTTGAAGTTGTGAAAATGAGTATTAATAAACTTTTAGTCATTGAAGTTCTAAATTAAATGTTCTTATTTCTAATGCTCTTACAAGCCATACATTTTACTAAACTTATGAACTTTTTTATTTACTTGAAAACCTTGTGTACATTATGCAGTTTAAATTCCAGAGCCAAATGCTAATTTTTTATTTTACAAGATACTTTGTACAGGTCTTTATAATTTTAGATATACTACATTGCTACGTTAAATGGATAGTAAATAGGTTTTGTGATTTTGAAAATAATGTGTACACTTCTGTGCTGCTAAACAAAATAAATTTTTGCCCTTTCTTGATAGTTAATGCATAATCCAAAGATTTACTCACACCACTAATATTTTTACAGATGAGTAAAATTAAATAAAAACTGGAAATTTTAAATACTAATTAATTTTTATATGAACAAATATCATTGAAATTATGGTTAAGTATGAATTTTTTGTATTCTTCGAACAATCTCTGAAAAAACAAAAACAAATTGTTCTAAAACATATTGAAAAATAATTCTAAAACACATTGAAAAATAATTCTAAAACATATTAAAAGAAGTCATACTGAAACAAAGTAAATTATATAACACTTTTTAATTGCAAACAACCAGGATTCATTTATTTTGCACAAAATAATGCATTATAGTAAAAACAAAATAACTTATTTTTTACATGCCTGCATTTTTTAAGAGACGTTTATTCCCTATGAGCCAGTTATTAAATGCCGTCACCTCAGCTTTTTGGCAGTGCAAATGATTTTTGTAATGATCACATGATAGTTTTTGGATCTCTTTGTTGCTGCTTAGAGCACATAGTACATCGAATTTTGGACACCCAAAGTGTTCCAAGTGGATGTTCGGAATATTCAAGGCATCTAAGCGTTGTTTCTCAACACAACCACCTTTGTAAGCAACTAGGTACTGAGAGGCACTCTTTGTCTGCTTGTATAATTCCAAAAGTTTAGAGTCTAGACTTTCTAAGGGATACACGTTTTCCCCTGCTATGGGACAGAAAGGAAGTCCACACACGTAACTTTCAACATATCGCACAGTTTTACGATCTTTGGCACTAAGTTTATACTAATAAGGCGATAGGTTAAAACGAATACTTGAATATACTTGTGATTTTATATCTATGTATCCGTATTCACGTACTAAGAAACCTTCCTTAGTCTGAAATCCATCAAAATCCACAATTGCACAAATGTTAAACATTGCTATTTGTAAGGTTTGCCATCTCGCATCTTACAAGAAGTGACACGCCAAGTTGGCAACCCTACATAGAAAACGCCAAGCTGGCAACCTAAGAACAAAGCTTTTTCAATTAAAAGAAACGTCCACAAGATTTCAAGCCGAGGAAGTGCGGCAAAAGCCAATTAAAAAAGTCAGAGCAATAAACAGTTACCGATGCAACTAAAAGATAAAATCCATCTTTAGAACAGGAGGTCAAGTAAAGATTATATACAGCCGGTGGGAGGAAAGTTACACTTTTCAATACCTATCCAAATATAATTGCTACTTTATACTACATGTAACTTACGTGACGTGACCGATTAAATTTAGTAAAATATACTACAAATATGGAATTTTACTCTGTGTCTTTTGAGTCTTTTACTGAACTTTCACGACGGAGTTCATCAACAACCATCGGCCTCGGACCACTACTGGCGCAGTCATCATGGATCTTCGAACCCTGGAAATGAAGGTGAGAGCTCATCCTGAGTTTTTATTTTTTAATTCATGCAACTCCCACACAATTACGGAGCGAAAGTAGACTTTGTTGAAATATAATGCTATTCATTTTTGTTTAGAACACTTACGTGTTATGTGCACCACAGTGCAAATTTTATTTAGCACACCATGTGTTAATTAGTTCAATGGTTTATTGGGAAAAAGTTCATCAGAACTAGATAACTGTTGCGTTTTGGTTTTAAAAAGAATAGCTACTTTCGTTTCGGTAATGTATGCATGTAAAAGCGATTTATCTGTATTATTGTATTAATATCTGCAACTTTTGATTAGCACACCATGTGTTAATTGGTATAGAGGTTAATTGATAAAAAGTTCACCAGAACTAGATACCCTTTGTGTTATTGAGTTAAAGAATAACTACATTCGTTTCGGTAATGCATGTATGTAAATGCGATTTATCTGTATTATTGTATTAATATATGCAAATTTTGATTAGCACACCAGGTGTTAATTAGATTAATGGTTAATTGAGAAACAGTTCATCAGAACTAGATACTTTTTGTGTTATTGGGTTAGAGAATAACTATTTCGTTTTGGTAAACGGGGATTTCTGCGAATGCTTGTTGCTAAGGCGTAGAGTTAATATAAATCATAATTTTAGACTATTTAGAGTGAGGTTTCCACCACCACCCTTTTTTTTCTGCATTCTGTGGCGTAAATTTAATTCCTGCGTTAAATTCGTTTGGGATGGCGTATCTCGCGAAAGCAAGGAAGGAGGATTTGAAGGTGTTGGCAGATGAATTGGGGTTAGATGTGTTGCCGCAACACAAAATCCTCGATTTAAAGAACTCAATATTGAACAGCGAAGAATATGAACAGGAGTTTACCGAAAATCTTTTAAACAGTATCATAACAGATCGGAAAAATGCCGAGGAAAGGCGTTTCTTGGCTGAAAGTGAGGAAAAGCGCATCGCTGCTGAAGAAAGACGTTTTGTGATGGAACTCGAGAAACGTTCTGCTTTCGAGTTAGAAAAGCTAAGGCTCGAAATGGAAGGCCGTCACAATACAGAAACATCAAATGAAGGGAATTCGAGCAACTCTAAGCACATCTACGATTTACAAAGAGTGATGCAGAAGTTCGATCCTAAAGGAGACATCAGTTTATATCTGGTTCTTTTCGAGAGGCAGGCAGAACATGCTCACATAAAAAGGGAGGACTGGGTGTCACAGCTTTTGGGTTTATTACCCTATGACATTACTCAGTTAATTGCTAGAGAAGAAGCGGCCGTCGCATATGACTACAGTCACGTGAAAGGGTTATTGCTAAAAAGGTTTAAACTAAGCCCAGAAACCTTCCGATTGAAATTTGTCCAGCTCAAGCGGACTGAAGATAAATCGTGGAAGGATTTTGTCTTTGAATTGACAAATTATTTTGAAGAATGGATTCAAGGTCTTGAGGTTGCGGATTTCAAAACGTTAAAGCATCTGGTAATTACGGATCAATTCAAACGTAAGGTACCTCCGGAAATGCGAGAGCATTTTGTCGATGAGTGGAGCACAATAAAATCTCCTACTGATCTAGCGGAACTCCTTGACAAATACGAAAGTGTTCGAGGGTTCAAGAAGAACTACCAATCACCTGAAAACAAAATAAATGAAGAACAAAGTCCACATTTTCAAGAAAGAAGACACATTCAAGAAAGGAACTCTGTTTTTCCTGCTAGATATGGACAATTCCACGAGAGGAGCACTCATCATCAACGTAATATGAGCCCGAATAATGAGTCTGGAAGGAAGAAGAAGATTCAATGTTATTCTTGCGGATCATTTCAGCATCTTAGAAACGCATGTCCTAAGCTAGAAAGAAGACAAACTTCAGCAGTTGTGAGCAATATTGGAGCCCAAGACGCTACAATATCACATGCAAGGGAAGACATGGTGGAGTCTCCATCGATGTTGACGGCAAAAGTGACCGTTTCAGTCACAAAGCCTGCAGAATACAAAAGAGGTTTTGATGAACTCAAGATAGTGAGTTTAAAAAGCGGTAATAATATCTTCGACGGTATTATCGACTCTGGAGCGCAGATTTCAGTCATCCGGGCTGATCTGATTGGGGATTCTCAAAATGAAGGGGAAGGAAAAATTAAAATTGTATCCGCCTTTGGTGAGACAGAAATGGCACCTCTCAAGATAATCCATATGAAAATCAATGACGGACGACATGGAGAAATTCCAGTGACATGTGCAGTGTCTGAAAAATTAGTGAGCGACATGCTCTTAAACGTTTCAACGTATGACACTTTAAACTCCAATGTTGAACTCCAATGTAGCCAAGAAAGGGTTTCTCGTTGTTTGCCAAAGAAAATGCATCCCTATCGGTTTCCTATCGCCTTTTACAGTAGAAAACTCACCCCATGCCGAACTCGTTGGGCCACTATCGAACAGGAGGCGTATGCTGTTCTAAGGGCGTTGAAAAAATTTGACACTTGGATATTTGGAGCACAAGTCCAAAATGTCTCCGATCATAACCCCCTTACTTATTTGACCCAGGGAATGCCACAAGGTGCAAAACTTGCATGTTGGGCTTGGCATAGCAAAGATATAACATGAATATATTGTACAGAAAGGGTAGTAAGCATGGCAATGCAGATGCCTTATCGCGCATCAAAATTGATGAACCCTAGTTTTTATTCAGTTCATATAAATATGTATATATTTTTTTTCTTCTCAAAACTGTAATCTGATTTAGATAATTTTGATAACGTTCTTGTGACTTGTATTATGTATTTTATGTGGGAGTTCATGAATGTTAGTGTAGATATTTTTTTTGAGCTATCACGCTTCTCTCGAAGGACTGGATATCGTAATAAAGACCAGCTAATTAATTATGACTTTTAGTTATGATTCTAGATGGCGATTGGCAGCAGCATCATCACTTATGACTTAAGTGATGGATGTGCTTCCCCGGAGGGACATGTAAGGTTCGCCATCTCGCATCTTACAAGAAGTGAAACGCCAAGTTGGCAACCCTGCATAGAAAACGCCAAGCTGGCAACCTAAGAACAAAGCTTTTTCAATTAAAAGAAACGTCCACAAGATTTCAAGCCGAGGAAGTGCGGCAAAAGCCAATTAAAAAAGTCAGAGCAATAAACAGTTACCGATGCAACTAAAAGATAAAATCCATCTTTAGAACAGGAGGTCAAGTAAAGATTATATACAGCCGGTGGGAGGAAAGTTACACTTTTCAATACCTATCCAAATATAATTGCTACTTTATACTACATGTAACTTACGTGACGTGACCAATTAAATTTAGTAAAATATACTCCAAATATGGAATTTTGACTCTGTGTCTTTTGAGTCTTTTACTGAACTTTCACGACGGAGTTCATCAACAACCATCGGCCTCGGACCACTACTCTATTGTAAAGCGTTATCTGTTCTTGGAAAAATAATTGTAAACTGGAGACACAAAGAACTGAACTATATAACACCATACACTTACTAATCAGTAAAAGTTAATATTTTTTTAGTCTTTTATCTTTTGTGAGTAACAATGAACTCGTAAGTAAAGAATGTATTCAGAAAACACTTGCTTGTGATAATGCGACAAGTAAAGTTTTATATTGTAATACAATATTTTAACAAAAGGGGGTATTGTGAGGAATCCAATAATGATTCCCACGTTTCCATAACACCCCTCGAAAAAACCCGCAAGTACAATCGCAAATTCCTTGTGACAAGACGACGTTTGCGCTTGGAAATAGACGACGCTTCCATCTGTGGAACGGAAAGAATCGCCTCGGACCTAGAGTCCTAAAACATATCGCCTCAGGACGCAAGTGCCGGCTAGATCTGCGGATCAGATCTAAATTGTTGAAACCCACATCTAGGAAACCGTTCCTGAAAGATCCCACGGTCTGCTGAAAAGCTCGTTTATTCTTGTTGCAGATATATAGTAATCAAGTAACCCTGAATAAATCTCAACTTATTCCGAGCAGAATCAGTAGTGCTGTTCCCTGCATATTTTATTATATGACCGCTACCCAGGGTTAGACGAGTGCGCCACAGCCTATTGTTTGATATGGTGGCTTTGCTTTGGGATTCTGCTACTCGTGAAAAAATAGCTGCCCACGAACTTTGAGATTCCAGCAGAATGAACCGCCGAGTACTGGTGGAGCATCCTCAACACTAAGGATAATCCACCGAGTACTGGCGCTGAAGAAAGGACACCAAGTCCGAAGGAATCGAGAGGACGCCCCGTCCAGAAAAGAGAGAAACTCGTAGGAATCGAGAGGACGCCCCGTCCAGAAAAGAGAGAAACTCATAGGAATCGAGAGGATGCCCTGTCCAGTGGTAGAACTCAAGCAGACGATCTGCACTTAAAGGACACCCCGTCCAGGATTTAGAAGGACGCCCCGTCGAGGAATTAAAGGGACGCCCTGTCCAGACGGAGTACAGCGCTTGACGGAGCCAAAGTCGCGAATGCCGAGCAGCAATTCAACAGACAAGGTAAGCCTGATTTAATTGCTAGAGTCAAATCTGTTGTTTTTGTAACTTAAATTATTGAGATACATCAAAACTTTTGTTAAATTAAATTAAAGTGTGATCTATTGAAATTATTGTTGAAAATAATGCGTTTGGGTTGCATAGTAGAATAGCCAGTAAATTGTCTTAGTAAATTAGTGTTGCATTGGTGAATTAAAAATTTAAAAGTTTAAGAATACTACTTGAGTTAGTAAGAATTATGGCTTTTTTAAAAAGACAAAAAAAAAAAGTAGATCTCCAGCATCTAGCGGTTGAGTTAGGTATAGAAATTTAATTAAACGAAACAATTATGGATCTCACTAAGAGAATCTTGGAATGCCCCGATTATGAGGAGGAAGGCTTAAAAGCGATGCTTTCGGTCATTTCCGAAGAACGGCAAGCCGAAGAGACAAAAGCCGAAGGGGAAAAGCGGAAAGAAAAATTGCGGGAATTTGAACTTGAAAAACTGCGCATAATACAATCATCGGAGACAAATAGTTTAGCTTCCTCTATGCATGAAAACAATAAACCTGTAAAAAATTTAAAAGCTATAGTGCAGAAGTTCGAACCAGAAAAATCTGACATATCTTTATTCTTAGTCTTATTTGAGAGACAAATAAAGAAAGTTTCAGTCTATGAGCCTGATTGAGTTGATTTTCTAATTCCTCTATTACCCATAGAAATAGCCGAGCTAATTATAAGGGAGCCGGAAGAGTTGGGTAGGAATTATGAGCATGTCAAAAATTTGCTGTTGGAAAGATTTCAATTAAGTGCTGAATCTTTCCGCGTAAAATTCCAACAACACCAACGTAGACCTGGATCCCTCTGGAAGGACCTCGTGTTCGAATTACGGAGCTATTTAGAAGGGTGGCAGCGCGATTAAAATCGAAGATTTTAAAGATCTCGAAAATCTCATGATCACCGATCAGATTAAGAGGATTAACCTTAGATTAAGAAGATTAACGATCAGATTAACCTCAGAAATTAAAGATCATTTACTGGATAATTGGGTTCAGATAAATGAACCATCAGAGATAGTGCGGAAATTGGATGATTACGAAACCAACAGAAAATTTGTGAGGAAACCGAAAATATTCCAACCACCTTAGAGGAAATTCGGGGGAAAATTTAAAGCCCAGAATGCTCAGCCAGAGAAACAGTGGGAAATTTCCAGAAAACCAAGGAAAGCTTTGGGCGCGACGCTCCGGAAAAATTTAGAGAATTCCGAACGAAGGAATTCGAGAAAAAGAGAGAGGTCAAATGTTATGAGTGCCAACAGGTTGGTCATATTGGCCCCAATGCCCACAATTAAAGTGACAGAATGAGGTAGTAAATAACTTGGTTTCAGACGAGTTTGAGCCCTCATTTAAGCCGTTCTTGAGCAAGGCTTTTGTGAACGAAGTTGAAACGACCGTGTTAAGAGATAGTGGCAGCAGTATTGACTTGGCCCCTCTAAAATTAGTAAGACCTGAGGATTTTATTAAAAAAAATATGGGTTAAGCAACCCCTTGAAAATTATTTTTGGTGCTTACCTCTAGCCACAGTCCTAATTTAAAGTCCAGAGATAGGTCGAGTATTGACCAAAGCAGCTATTGTAGGAAACTCAGTAAACATGAATCATTATCTCGACTCAAGAGTTAATTGACAGCGGAAAACGAGGACCGCAGATGTTAAATCAAGTCGTTACTCGTAGCAAAACCCGGGACGAGAGGGTTAAGGAAGCTGACGCAATAACGAAAGAGAACCCGTTGGGGGAAACGTATCTTCTTCTTCGAATGGAAGCAAACCCCTCCGTACCGAGTTATTTAAAACCCACAGCGGATTAGCCGAAGTCAGGGAACGCCTCTAATGAGAAACATGAGCCGACGCGAGAGGTATACAAACGAGGATAGCCCTATTGTATTGCCCGAGGTAGAAAGTGAGGTTGAAGTTCAGCTAGCTGAAGTTAACTCTGACGAGTTCAAAGCGGAACAGATTAAATGTGACGAATTACGGACCCACTGGGAGCAGGTGAAAACCGGGAAAACTACCGAATTCCTAGTGGAAAAGGAATTGTTGTATCGGAAATTTGTAGATCATCATGTCGATGAAAAACTACAATTAGTCATACCAGATAGATTTCGGAATAAAATCCTTAGCTTCATACATAAAGGTTGCGGATCTCACTTAGGCGCAACAAAATCGAAGTATAAATTGCTCCGATATTTCTTTTGGCCAAATTGTACTAAGGACGCGGAAGAATTCGTGAGGAGTTGCTATCCTTGTCAGAGAATTAGGAAACCTCAGGAGAAAGGGAAAGCACCCTTAAAACTAGTCCCTATTATTAAGGAGGTGCATAGGCGTAACTAGGGTTGTTGAATGGGGGGGGGTTGATCCTCCCAATAAGTTTGGATTGTACCCCAGTAAAAAGAGGAAGATTAAATAAATTATATTAATATAATTAACATATATTAATTAAAAACTAATTATTATTATTAATACATATTCATTAATTAACACTTGATTTTTAAAAATCACAATTTTTTTTATCGCTCTATATTAAAAAAACGTTGCCGCCGTCGCAGGATTGAAAACTCGCGTTTTTTTCTCGATTCTTAGACAGTTTTCCAAGAAAGTACGTATCAGAAAGTTACGAAATTAACATGGTTTGTTCAAAATTGTACAGGGAAGTCGTGATTTTTTAGAGTGCTTCTAAACGTGATTTTTTGCAGCTCGTCGAGCTATTTTAGAAATTTCAATTTGGTTCCTGGTAATATTTTTTTAATAGGGGAAGAGCCGGTACATTTTCGTTACGTTTTTGGTAAACTGTCATATCTATAGCTTATTACTATTAGTTTTTAAATTTAAAACCATCGCACTAAACCGAAGAATGTACTCTTTCTTACGGTACAATTATTTTTGAAATTGGTTTATAAATAAATTCGATGAGATCAAAAGTTGGTCGTACGAATTTTGGAATATTGGGAAATTTTTGTCAATTGTTATTAACTGTCATATCTATGGCTTATACTATTATTTTTTAAATTTGAAAGCATCACTGAAAACCTTAGAATGTACTCTTTCGTATGTTACAAATATTTTGGAAATTGGTTAATAAATAAATTTTTGATGCGATTATAAGTTGGTCATATAAAAATTTCGGGATTTTAAGATCGTAAGTTCCTATACACAAAACTAAAACTGTCATATGTGTAGCTTGATACTATTAGTTTTAAAATTTGAAAATACAACGTAAAAGCTTAGAATGCACTCTTTCTTACGGTAAAATTACTTTTAAAATTGGTTCATAAATAAATTCGATACTATCAAAAGTTGGTAATACAAATTTTGTATTTTGTAGACCGCGGAACGATATTATTCATTCTCTTTCACGGAAATGTAGACTACATTTTCTGACTAACTTATTTGCCAGATATCAAATTTATGATAGCAACGATTTTTTTAAAAAGTTGGCGTGGAAAAAAGGCTAGTTTTTTTCACTCTATTCTTAGACGGCTTCCCGAGAAGCAGAGATCAGAAAATTAAGAGATTAACATGGTCTATTTAAAATTGTAGCGGGAACAAGATGGAGAAGGTTTTTTACTGATGCGTTACTGATACATTAAGTGTTAAAAAAAAGAGAGAAATCACTCACGAAAAGAAAATGTTGGTTTGCGAAGCAAACCAAATAGGATTGCGTAACAATCCCCCGGGGATCGCAAGCAAGGGGCGGAGCCCCCTAGTTTATACAATATTTACCAGATGTTTTTATGGTGAATTTTAAAATTTACAATACATTTAAAGCACTATTTTTTAATAAGTGTATTAACTATATACTTGTGAATAACTACATACAACTGTAATATTTATGATGAGATTAAGACATGAAATCATTCATCAGTGTTGGTATAAACATCACTGCTGTAATGTCGGCAAGAGGAAAAATAACTTATACTTTTCACATTAAGGTTTCTATTGAATTTTTTTTTTAGTAAAAAAAAAAAAAAAAAAAAAAGTGTGTCATCTCCCGAAAGTATTATTTAAATTCTAACATAATTCCATCAAATATGTCTTACCTTTAAACTGCAATAATGCTTTCGCAGAGTTATTTTTTATGTCTTGTAATAAAGGAATAAGAGTCTACTTCCAATGACAACAAGATATTTAATAACTATAAAGGGACATCACAATAGACAGGGATAAGTACGAAACGAGCAGCGTAATGACTCAGAGGCAATTGGGTCAATTACTGCGTATTATAAAAGATTACATCAGCCTGTTGTAACTGATTAGAATATATATTTACTAGGCACAGTAATGGTAAACACATGATATCATAAATATAAATGCGGGGAAAAGTAATGTATAAATATTCGTAATTAACAGCACTCATAATATAAACACTTAAAGGAAGTATGCAACATTTTTAATTCTGAAACATTTTAAAGCAGAAGTATAGAAGATGTGCTGTGGATAAGGTTTACCAGAACATCTCTGAGAAGAGAATATGTCTTCTCACCCTTAAGGAATTTAGACTTCTAATAATATGTAGACTGTTAATAAACCATGATTATAAAGTGAAATTAGTATAACTTAATGAGTAATATATAAATGTATGTCGAAACCACCAAAAATCCATATTCATTGACGAGTGTAGTATCGAGAATTCCTTTGCGCGGACCCTTGTATTACTCAGAAGCATAAACGTGACTAGGGCTGATGACTGAGGGGGGAGGAGTTCAGTCCCGAGAAGTATGAACTGTACACCAATAAAATGGTGAAGCATCTGTAGACCTTCTCAGGGAAATTTTCGTATTTTTATGTCAAAAATCACACGATACATTGATACTTTTTTCGTAGAACATTGCTAAAATTATTAAAAATTTTGCTGGATTCTAAATATATATGTGAGTATTAAACTGAGTTTTCACACAAAACTTCTTATTTATTACTTTAACTTCCTAGAAATGTATTTACACGGTATATAAAGCATTTTTTTTCTAATTTTCAAAAAACTGTTACGTGATGGACAAATTCGAATGACATATTTGAAATTAGCATGCCAAAAAACATAAAAATCAATTGCTACTTTACTACTCCAGTAAGACGATTATTAAATACCTACTTAAATTTTCTGTGACTCTCTCTCTCTATTCATTTAAAAAATATAACATAAATTTAGAAGGACACACAAAAAATGTATTACTAAAAACAAAAGAATGTGTTCTATAAAATTAGTATTCAATCAAAGGAAGGCACTTTTATGGACCTATAAAGACCACTCCTGGTTCAAACGACCATGTTGTACAGGCAGGGCCCGATTTAGAAAATTTGGTATAGTAGGCACAACACGCAGGAAGCCCCCCCCCCCCATATTATTTGTTCATCACAAAAACTAATTTTATAACAATAATTGATTCTTACGTATTTGACTGTTGACCGTTTCACAGATGTCACCAAAAAGTTTGAGAAAATAGTGACATTACTTATAACTTGGCAAAACAAAATAAAGCAGATGAAAATTAAAAACATAATAATTAGATAATTAATGTAATTAAAAGAATCTGATAGTGAGGGAAACGTTCGACGGACATTTACGTAAATACCCAATAATTTATGTAACTACTTTAAAACTTTTTATAATTTTTAGATACTTTTGAAACTTAGGGGCCCTCTAAATTATGGGGGCCCTAAGCCCGTGTTTCACGGGCCTAATGGTAAATCAGGGCCTGTGTACAGGTCGTATCGCGTTCAACCGGTTCAACTCCTGACCGTCAGGAGCTGTCGTACAGAGACACAAAAAAATCCTGAAATTTGGAATAGAAATACTGGTGTTATGAAGATGTTGTTCTTGTTGGATAGTTCGAAACTCCTCTCATAGTAAAGTCATCACATTTTGTTCTGCATCCCTCCCGTTTCTGAATTTTGTCAGAGCAGTCTGGTAGTCTTGAACCTTTAAAATACAATGACATTCCAGAGCACTATGTGGGGTGTTTGTTCCTCCCCACAAATGGAAAGGGACATACCAAGGTTCTAATTTTCCAATCCGTTAACCAAGTATACGTCATACTAGCAAAACATGCTGTGAAAGCAGACTAGACAGAATCGGAATTATTATCTGAGTATATTCTCCACCAGAGGTGCATTGTATAATAATTTTTGATTGATAATTCATAACCAAACCACCTTCATCATTCACGTCTGAATCAGAAATCAAATTCAGGGCTTGTGCAGTCTTTGTGCTTATCTTCGACCAAGCTGCTTTCCATGTTATTCGCATTGAGTATGTGTAGTTAACGAAAATTGATTTTACTGATTCAAAAACGCTTCTTCTGATGGCTAAGATCTTTTTTCCACATTACTATATACTTTTTAATCCATAGTACAGGGAATAAAAAATAAATATATAAAAAAAAATTCTAAAGAGAGAGAGATAGAGAAAGAGAGTATTCGGTTTTTTCGTCTCTATTTCATCCCTAAAAGGTATTTTGATGAGAAATTCGAAATTATTTTATTTTATACTAGCAAAATACCCGACCTTACTCGGTTTGAATTCGTTTACTCTAGATTGAAGAGATAATCAAAATATATAATGACTTACGTTTTTTGTAGAATAAAAATTTATTTTAACACCTTTCGCCATCTTTATATTTTCTACAACTTACTTTGGACACAAATCCTACACATGCATATCCATTCATGTAATACATTTCACATATATCGCACAATTGCTGTATGACAAAGCTACAAAAAGACGAAAGGTGATACTAAGGTTACTACTATAAAAGACGATTTATAGGAAGATTTGGAATTCCCTTAAGTTCTTTTCATGTGCAACTCAATTAATTAAAATTACGATTTACGGCGAGTGCTCTCGCACTCATAGTCAACAAAACAATATTTTTTACTTGTGGCACTCTTGCCTCCGGTATGCGACATTGTGAAATTTTGCAATCTTCTCCTGTCATTACTACAACGAATTTTTTAATGTTGGAAAAAGTTCTAGTTTGGATTTTTAAACATTATTATTCTTTCAATAACGACATTATTCTTTAAATAACGGCATTATTGTTTAAATAACGGCATTATTCTTTAAATAACGGCATTATTCTTTAAATAACGGCATTATTCTTTAAATAACGGCATTATTCTTTAAATAACGGCATTATTCTTTAAATAACGGCATTATTCTTGCAATAATGGCATAACTACACTTAAAATTTACTGAAAATTTATACTGACTTACCTAACATTTTCAAGTCTAATACTTTGTGGTGCTGTTGGGTGTGATGAGAAGGAAAACACATTTATTAAAATAATAAATATTTAAAACAGAAAACAGTAAAATAGAACAAAATAAAAGATGTCGGAAAAAATAGTTCTAAAGATATTAATTTGTGATTCATTTTTATCTCTTGATCTCGCACAGTTGCCACAATTTACAACTAAAAGTGCACAACATTTAGAAATGTGAAATTAATTCAGAGCGAAAGAAACAGAAAATATCACTGCTCACGCGATCTTGTTCATTCTCGTTTCGTTGAAAAATATCGTCTGTCTCAAATATTCCGAAATCGTTTTCATTGCGCTAAGAATAAAAATAAGACTCGAAATAAATAAAGTATCAAAGCTAAAATTTCACCATAAAATTTTTTTTTTTTGAAAAATAATTGGTTTTTAGCAGTACTGGTAAAACAATCGAAGTAATCGTAATATTCAATAGACATTCCAATTTTTCCAAAACTACCAAATTATGGTTGATTTAAGTATACTTACTCAGGTGTTTTAGCATGAAACTCATCTAAATATTACAATAAAGAAATGTTTAATATTGCATTCACTAAATTAATAGATTATGTATCTATATATATAATTCTCTTACGTGGCTCACGAAAGAGACGTTATTTGTAATCGCGTTTTGGCAATACTGTACGATTGTTTGTTTATCGCGAAGTCTCGCGCATCGATTGAATTTATAGCGTTATCGGATGATATTTTATTGAAAAAAGAAGGAAATTTTAATGAGCTGTTGCAGTTAGTTTATAATAGAAATCAAAGAAAGCGGAGGATCTTTTCAGGGCCATTTAAAAAACGGTCCTTTTCAGGGCCAACAATTATAGTTCAACAAGACGCTTGCACTACAACTTTCGGCAACAAACTCAATGAAAAAGTGTGGGTCGTTTGAGTGATGGGGAAATGTACACACAAACAACATGCTGGGTATTCAATTTCCAAACCAACGCTCACATTTCGAGTCAAAATTTGTACAAAGTTTTCATTTGAATTCTGATTTTAGAGATACTGTATATATATTTTCTGTAATACAGCAAATTTAGATTTGAAAAACATTTTTTTGGTAACATATTTTGTAAACAATCCCTTCTGCTAGGACATATGTCTTCATTGAGGCGAGCGAAGAGAGCATAGGTTCGCGCAGCGAACCAATGAGGATTGCGAAGCAATCCTCCGGTGGTTGGCGAGAGTTAGATAGCAGGGGGCAGACCCCCTAGTAAAATAAAATACGCTGCAATCAAATATCTCGAATACAATTCATGTGATGAACACACAAACACAAAATCGAGCATAGAACAGAAAGACGGACAGACTGACTTTCGCAACCAATTCCACTCACTAAATCAAGATAAGTACTCACTGTATGCAAATTTCCATGAAAATATCTTAAACCGCGTGGACGTGTATAGGGCACAACATACAGACAGACGGACAGACAGACAGACACCAAACGAGAAAAGGGCGGATTCGGCATCAGAAGGGTCCAAAACGGATAGAAAACTTGAAATGGGTCGAAAATATTGAATGTACAAACAAACACTCCATTCTTATTTATATAGATTGCCTATTAAGTCCTTAGTAAGTGGTTGTTGATGTATTAATATTATCATTATTGTTTGGTATTCAACTGGTGCTTATTTTCGAAATAGCGATTGCAAAAAAATTAACAAATTTTAATATATTTAAATGTTATCGAACTAAATTTGAAAATAATAGGGTAAAAAGCTTATTCAAAACTTATAACCGTATTTGACTAAAATAAAGGATTCAATTACCTTTTAACTGGAAGAAAAATTGCTGAAGCTTAGCGATGCGAGAAAAAACAAAGTCAAACATTCCCAGTTTAACATTTGGCCGTCGTGGCTCAATGGGTATGTCGTGTGGCTCAATGGGTTGCCCACTGCGCTAGCAAAGTGCGATTTGAGACGGTTTGATTCCTGTCAGGTGCTTTCCTCCCTGGGCGTATTTCTCTCTTCTATGTCAGTAAACTATCATTGTGGGTATGTTTATTACATGAACTTGTATGTCTTGTGTCTGGCGCAGTATGGCCAAACATGGCTCTTGCGCCATAAAACTCCAACCCAATTTATCACTAAAATCAAAATATTCTTTTAGACAACTTAAAGTTAAAAATCAGATAGCTTAGAGATGAATCACTTTTCGGCCTTGGGGTCGGTCAACGATCTGGTCAAACCTTCTTACGGTCATATCGATATGACTCGAACAAATACGAGGATTAGCTTAGCTTGCAGTCAGAGTTAAACCGGGGATTATCTAAGAACGTGTCACTCACTGATGCCTGTCGGAGACTGATCTGCACATATTTCTCTATTAAGACGTAGAAAAGAAGCAGCGTGTAATGTCTTCTCTGTGATTAAGACGTCTTTAGTGGTACCTGGTAACGGCCATATTCACAATTCTCGAGTTTATCCCAGGATTAGATTAATCTCGAGTTATCCCAGGTCAGAGTTGAATCGCGGATCCTCAAGAATTGTATTCATTAACCGTGGATTAAGAGATCCACGGTGATACGCTCTCTGTGATTGGCTACTACCGTTTCCTCACGATCACGTGATATTTTTTACATTTCTTACGATGCACGAATCAGCATTCATACTTGTCAAACACATACTCCGCCGGCACAATTGATTCAAAATTGTGATTTTAATAAATCCATACGGCATTTTAATTTGGGTTTTGAAATAGAGAAATGCGAAGGTATTTGTTTTCAAATTGGATTTTTTGGAAACCTAAATTTAGCAAGAAAGAAGTGTACACAATGCCTGGACAAATCAATGTAATCCGATTATCTTTGTATTTGTCAGTGTGGGCGTGTTTGAGTGTAAAGTGAAGTAAATTACACTGTCAATTTATTTTATTTTCGTAATAAATCAACAAAATAATTTTTATTTATTCCATTACGAATTTGCATCTGCCATGGTCATATTCTACCGTTCGCTCTCTCATTTGGTTCTACTCTGGCGAGCCAGAATATAGTTCGAACCAGAACACATCTGGGCATATCTATATTATAGAAAATTCGTAATAGTAGATAGATAATCACGTTCTTGTTCCGATTCATATAAGATCATTTGAATGAGCGTCGTCGCAGAAAAAGATACTGTAATTTAGAACAGAATGAAGTGCGTCGTCCATTTTGTTTTGCTTATAAGCATATCGCTTCCTTCGCTAAACGGTAGTACGGCTCATGCGTAACTCTCAACTGAACTGGGAGTTAAACCGCCGATTTCGGAATGACCAAGAAAAATGTTGATGAGGACATGAAGAACCTGGCCCCTAAGGCTTCTCAATCTCCATTATTGACAATTGATAAATGGGCCTGCCTTGATATTTGGTAATCCTATCAAGAGTGCATCAAATATGCTCACATGTATTCTAATTACACATCAGATAAAAAAAATTCCATTTTTTTAGCCAAGTCACGGTTGTTTTTGTAGGTGGTACAGGTCCTTTTCTTACACTATAGCTGAAACATGCAAAATGTAATTTAAATTTCTGTAAAACTTTAGATAGGTGCCAAGGATTTTTTTTCGTAATCTACTTATATAATATCAGTGTCGATAAAATGAAATCGAGACCTTGTTCTGATGTTAATGAAGAAAACTGTCAACTTTTGAAGGATATATTCATGCTTGATCCAGAAATTATAAATAGAGAGGATATTCGCCATGGAGATAAGGAGGTAAAAAGGATCTGTCGACTTTTTGGTATAGATGAAATGTGCCCTATTCAGGGTTTGAGGGACCAATGAAAACGCCCAAGGTGTTCCAGAAAAATTAAAGCTTCGTTAAGAACAATTGAAATATTACCATTTCCACGGCCGAGTGCGAGCGCGGATTTAGTTTAATGAATAACATAGTGTAACAGATTTGAGATCATCTTTACTGATTTCAAATGTCTCCGATGTATTGTTTATTAATGCAAATGGACCACCTATAGAACACTTTCAACAGGAAAAAATTTGTGAATTCTTGGTTGGCCAACCATTGCTCTTCAGTAGACAGAAGATCAAGAGTATGCGCGACAAAAAGTGACACAGAGACGGATTTCTCTCGTCAAGCAGTTTGGAAAATATTTCTATGAAAATGATAGAGATAAACCTTTAAATTTGTTATAAAAAATTACGTCCTACTTTATATGTGTTTAAATATTTTTCTCTTAACATATTTCCTACAATTATTTTATGTCATAGTTAAATGTTAGTCTAGTGATATTTTCAAATTTGAATATCACTCGATGCTAGTCTGCATATTTTGCTTGGCATAAACACAGTAAACCCTCAATAACTCGAACCTTGTGAACACGAATTTCTGCTTAGGTCAAAGTTTCTTCAAAGTTCCACAATTCCCTTTCCTGTAATATAAAATTAATATAGGCTTTTTTCTCTCGATAATTTAAACTTCGATTAATTCGAACATTTCCTATATATATGTATATACATGTATGTGCGTGTGTGTTCATGATTTTTGCCCCCTGTGGAAATTTTAAGTAGTAGGTACATGTTTCGGCTAGAATATCTCGTCCAAAATTCTGCGGGCGCCCATCGTATACCATCTGTTTTTTCTACGACCACAGCACTGATAGAAGGGGTGTTCAAATGAAAAGGTACGAAACGTCGTAATAACGTAACCGTTAACATATTTGCCTATGCCGCTATGGGAGAACGTAGCGAGACATCTAGGGATGCGATTGGAATCTCCGGCGTGGATCGGAGCATGCCCGGGCGCCCGCATGCGCGTGAGAGAGCAGAGGCTCTTATAAAGAGCGCCGTCCAATTGAAGCGACAGTGCGTGTGAGGACATGATGGCGTTCACATTGCAAAATTCGACGATTGAGAAGCAGCGACGTTATCTGATTTGGTGGTGGTTGGATTCGGAAGGTGTTAAACCGGCCGTTATTCATAGCCGGATGATGACCGTACACGGGGAAGAGTGTGTGTCCGACAAGTCAGTGAGAAAATGGAGCGCCCGTTTTCGTGCAAGCCGCGAGAATTTAGTTGATGACCCGAGACCAGGCCAGGCAAACACAGTCATCACGGCCGATCTCATCGACAAGGTGGACGACCTAGTGAGAAGTGATCGGCGTGTCACATTGCGAATATTACCGTTAAAGGTGAAAGTGGATGTCAGCTTTGGAACAGTGTGGACAATTGTTCACGACAGGTTGCGTTATCGGAAGATGTGCGCGCAGTGGGTTCTGAAGCAGATCACCGACCAGTAAAAGGAACTGCGTATGGAGCTAGCAGTTCAACATCTGTTTCGGTATCATGAAGACCCCGCTTTCCTGGAGCGGATCTTCACAGGTGATGAGAGCTAGTGCCATCACTACGAGCCAGAGACAAAGCGGGACAGCATGCGTCGTCACCTCCCCCTAAAAAGGTCAAAGCCGTGGTGTCAGCAGGGAAATTGTTGCTCACCGTCTTTTTCGACGTCCAAGGTTCGCTACTTGTTGAATTCCTCGAGCACAGAAGAACCATTAACTCCGATGTGTACTGTGAGACACTCCGAAGCCTATGCAGGTCCATCAAGAACAAAAGACCGGGGCTGCTCACGGAGGGTGTGGTCCTGCTCCATGATAACGCGCGTCCACACGTCACCAGGGAACTGGCCCAGTTTAAGTGGGAGCAGCTTGACCATCCGCCCTACAGCCCGGACATATCGCCCTGCGATTTCCATGTGTTTGGTCCCCTGAAAAAACATCTGAAAGGGAAGTACTTCAACTCGGACGACGAACTCAAGGACGCTGTGAAGGACTGGGTCTCGTCACAGCCACACGAATTCTGGAAACAAGGAATCCTTCGGCTCGTTAAACAATGGGATCATTGTGCTCAGGCATATGGTGTATACTTTGAATATAAAGTCTTCATTTATACCCACAGTGTCGTTTCGTACCTTTTCATTTGAATAACCCTTGTATTTTCAAACATGTTTTATCGCCAAGTCAAGAAAGACTTCTCTGGTGTTTCCAAAATTGTTGATTGGAGTGACAATGCTGGATGCTATTCAACAGTCAATATTATAGCAGGAAAAGCAGCAATTACATTGGTAATGGGATTTATAACTATACAGAGTGAATTTAATGAGGCACAGCGTGGCAATGACCACTGAGATCGAGATTCAGCAGTCATCAAGATGCACATAAAAAGCTACCTCCATAGTGGTCACGATACTTCTTCGTCGCAAGATATCTTTACAGCACTTCTATCTCTAGGTGGAGTAAGGAATGTAAAGCCATCTGTTGTTGAAATTCTGAAAGCTGAAGGTTCGATAGACAAGAAAAATTTGAAAGATCTATCAGCGTATCACTCAGCAAACCTTCAGAATGACCAGAGAATACGTTTTTTCATGGCATCGGTTCAGGAAAATAAACAACCATTCCAATTCAGGATCTAAATCACGACTTGAAATTCAACACCATTCAGCCATATTTCACTTAAACTTCCCAATTGGTAAGTCTCCCCAGAAGAAGAAAGCGCAGATACAAGTACCAACTCTCTTCGGTCCAGAAATGAAATGTCTGTCATCATTTAAACTGTTGAAGAATTCGACATTCATGTACTTGATGGACAGCATACTAGTGCTGAAGGCACTGGTGTAACAAAAGTGTAACAAGGTGTAACAAGGTGGAAGAAAAATTAGTCCTGTAGCTCTAGTGAGAAAATTAAGAGAAAAAATTAATAAAATTAAGTTAACAAATATAGCGATAAAATTTTCCATGTTGGCATTACACTAAAAGAAACAGACCCTACATGCTTACTTGAACACATACACAATCAAAGTAGATGTTAAAATGGATATGAGCCATGAAGAGGATGAGGAAGATGTGTTTAGAATCTGTAATAGACGAATGCTATTACAAAGAAACAGTCTGTTTGTCGCAAAATCCTGACGATTCTATGGCACTTACAGCAATGAGATTTTGCACTCAAGTAGTCCGAATTTTTTGCGGCGAATTTTAAATTCAATCAAGAACATTTTTAAATGAATTTAATGAAATTTAACTATTATTGAATGCTACAGCATAGAAGAGATCACAGATTCTAAATTTATTGTTTTCATTTCCGTTTTGATTTTGCGCGGATGAATCAGCCAGACGATAAAAACAAACAATCTTTTAACTGGAGTCAATGAGTTCTTTTTCCTAGACCGTTAAAGATAGATTAAAAATTTCAACGGATTTGAAATCTGCGGAAAATTTCACTTTAGGTCCATACCTAAAAAAATGATTTTCTTTATATAAATAACTTTTAAGTTGAATATATCTTTTATATTTTCGCACGAGATTGTAACGTCACGGTAACTTTCCCTTTCCAAATATAAACAGATTGCATTTCGTGCCCCTTCGCGTTAAAATAAAAAAATAAAAAATAAAAAAAAAAAAGATTACATTTCCTGCCCTCTTTGATTTTTCCTAATCATCACCACAGCTCATGTATTTCACCACTTCTTTTCGGTACTGATTGCATACCCCACCTCGACGTCCCCACCCCCTTTGGAAAATGAATAGGACTCCTAATTGTATGAATTATTAAATTTTATATCTTCTATCTCAATTATTCACCTTTTTCAAAGTGCATTTGTCACTTCCTTTAACTTTCTTCCCTCCATTTACTGTTTAAAATAATAAACTTTCTATTAATTCTGATGTGGAGGTTCGCAGTTTTCTGCAAGGTACTCCGTAATTGATACGTCCGTTCCGTTCCTCTTCGATTTCAGTGAAGAGTAAAAAATAAAAAAACATTTTGACAGGCATTGTTTAGTTCTTTTTCGTAAAAGCGAATTTTTCGTTAAAGATAGATTAAAAATTTCTCACAGATTTGTAATCTGCGGAAAATTGTACACTAGAATAATACCTTATATCACGGGCACGTGCAACGCCGGGCTGCGTATTTAGAATCCCTGGCGCTCACAGCACAATACGGAAATATGTCATATACGTAGATGCGCAGACGCGCCCGCGCAAGCAAACATTGTGAGCCGGCATACGACGACACGCGTTGTCGACTTGTCGAGTCATTTCACCGTGAGCTTGTCTCATGAACTTTTTATATATTTAATTCTAACTATTAAAATCTTTTCTTGGTGAGAAACACAATCTACTTAAACAATTGCAACATGTCGATGCATATATGATAAAGGAATTATCATTTTTTAGAGGTTATGTGTGTACTTACAATATGCCGTGTCAACATTAAGGCAGGTGATTTTGACATTCTTTCATGTAACTTTAATTTAATTCTTTGTCCTTAACTCCTTCCAAGTTATGCAAAAGAAAGAACACAATAAAAGGAAGTTATTGAAGTCAAAATATTTTGGAAAAAACAAATAAAAATTCTGGGTCTCAAAAGTGTTCTGGGTCTCAACTGTTCACCTTCGTCGAAGCATTTGCACTGAGTACTTGTTTTATGTACTTTTTATTTAATTCTAACTTTTAAAATGTTTTCTGGGTGAAAAAGTTAAAGCATTTATGATTTCCAACCTGTCAATGCAAAGGGAATCAAGAAATTATCACTTTTTAGAGGTTGTGTTTGATTCTAATATGCTCTGTTACCTTTGTCAAGGAAGGTGATTTTGACATGTTTCCATGAAACTTTCATCTAATTCTATGTAATAATCTCTTTCCAAGATGTAGAAAATAAAGAACACAATAAAACCGAGTTATTCATGCACAAAATTGTGTAAAAACAATAAATAAAAATTCTGGGCGCGAAAGTATCTGCATCTTTGTCGAAGCATTTCACCGTGAACTTGTTTCCTGCACTTTTAAAATAATTTAAAGTATTAAATGTTTTTCTTACTCAAAAACACAAACTATTTGACAGTTGCAACTGTCATGTTCCGCGCATGCGCACTTTAAGGCGAACTGGCTCTCAACGCTTCCCTGAGAGACGCATACGAGAAACGATGGTCTACACTAAAGAACGCTGAGTGTCGTCTATTCGGTTAGAAACGTAGAATGTGTAAATAATTGTATCTATCACTTTAAGTCCATCCTGCTGTACGTAGATTTTCTGTGTGTGTGTTGTCATTAAATAAAGGTGTAATTCATCTCAAAATAGTACGTATACTAATTTCCTAATGGAAGAAATACCAACTAGATACCAGCCGAAAATAGAATAATATAAATACTATGACATTGAAAATATCAATAAGAGCGTTATTTTTTTAGGACCAGTTGAAATAAGTAGAAGGCCTCCTTTTTACCTTTCCAACGAAGAAGAGAAGGATTTAAAGAACTCATATAAGAAATTCAAAAAAGTTTGAGAACAACGGAGAAGTGAAAACTTTTACAACTCAGATTTTAGCTACCAACTTTTGACAGAAAAATTGATTCCATGTAAATAAGTTGGTAATTGTTAATTTTTTTAAAACATTACAAAACACAGTTACCTTATACAAATGTAATTTTTGAATACCATTTATTGGTTTGTGTTTGATAATTTTTTAGTATTACATAGTTATTTGTCATTGAAGTATTTTCTATTCAGACATATTTTAGTAATTATTCCAAGTGTTCAGTCCATGTCACTCAAAAACATGAAAATTGTCAAATAACTGCAATTTATATAGAAATAACATTTATTATACACTTCTGAAAGTTGAAGACTTTCTTATATATTGGGTTCAAGGAAATTTGGTACAAACGTGATTTTTATCAATTTTATCTCCATTTAGTAAAACTGCAGTGAAGGAATATAGGAAAGGTCACATTCAAAAGGTCTGCAGAAACAAATCTCATTCATATGGGAAAACAGTACATGAATAGGAATTACTAAATGATACCCAGACTTATTTAAGAGAGAGTCTAGATGCGTTCCATTTGAGGTATGTGTGTCTTAACAATGTGGAAACCCCAAACATGAAGACAACTGTCCTGATAAATGGTACACCATGTGTGATGGAAGTAGACTCGGGAGCTAAAGTGTCCATCATTGACAAAGGTACGTTTTACCAACTAAATCCTGATGAGTCCCCAATACTAATGAGGTCTCCTTACGTAGTTAAAGACTAAAAAAGCAACTTGTAGAAATATGGGGTCAGTGGCAAGTTAGGGGGAGATATGCTTCATTCGATCAAGAACTTCCCCTCCTGATTGCTAAAAATATACGACAAGGACTTTTGGGACTGAACTGGTTCGAACCATTAGGAATTAAGGTTACAGGCATCCATAGCATACAACATTCTGTCTTGGATGATGTCCTTAGTGACTTCTCTGAGTTTTTAAATAAGGAATTGGGAAGTTTCAAGGGTACTCCTATAAAGTTGCATTTGAATTCGGCAATCCGACCAGTTCAGTTAAAAGCTAGGAATGTACTGTTTGCTCTCAAACCCAAAATTGAAAAGGAGCTACAGCGATTACAAGACCAAGGAGTCCTTGAACCAGTGACCTATTCTGATTGGGCAACTCCAGTAGTTCCTGTCCTGAAATCTAATGATGAAATTAGATTATGTGGTGACTACAAATGCACAGTCAACAAAGCATTAGGTACTCATACATACCCAGTGCCTGCCGTTAATCAAATACTTACAGAATTAACAGGAAGTCGACACTTCATAAAGCTCGACTTGTCCCAAGCATACCTGCTATTAGTTGTGGATGAACAGTCTGCTATGGCACAAACAATTGTGACACATTGTGGAGCATTCAAATGCAACCGCCTCTAGTTTGAAATTTCCACAGCTCCAGGAATATTCCAACGGTTCATTGAGTAATTGCTCTCAAATACCAGGAGTATTGCCATACTTCGATGATGTATAGATCAAGGGCTCAACACTAGCAGAACTAGCCAAGCGATTTCGTGAAGTTCTTCGTCGTGTCTCTAAGGCTGGGTTGCGCCTAAACCAAGAGAAGTGTATAATTGGAGCCTCAAACATTTAATTCTTAGGTTACGAAATTAACAAGAAAGGTATCCAACCTACGAATGATAAAATAACAGAGATTCAAGGAGCCCCTACACCAACCAAGAAAGAGGAACTTCAAGCATTTTTAGGCCTTTTAAACTTTTACCATGTGTTTTTGAAATACAAAGCGACAGTGGCAGAACCTCTTCATCGCTTGCTTGACAAGGGAGGAGTATGGAAATGGGAGAAAAGCCACAAGGAAGCCTTCAAGAAGGTGAAAATAATCCTATCAGCTGATTCGCTCCTCGTTCATTTTGATGAACGGAAGCCCATTATCCTGACATGTGATGCTTCTGAGTATGGTGTTGGAGCTGTGCTAAGTCATCAATTATCAGAGGGAGTAGAAGCACCAGTTGCATTTTATTCAAGAACGATGAATTTAATTGAACGGCAATACGCCCAGATCGACAAAGAGGCACTAGCTATCATACAGGGTGTTAGGAAGTTTCACAACTACCTCTATAGGCAAAAATTTGAAATTAGAACTGACCACAAGCCTCTGGTAGGCCTGTTGGCCAGTGATAAGCCGACTACAACCATGCTGTCCCCAAGTATGTAGCGACGGTCCCTAACACTAAGCTCGTATAATTATCATCTAGTGTACCAACCAGGCAAATCAATCTCAAATGCAGATGGACTTGGTCGTTTACCTGACCCACAGATGATTGATAGAGGTACTGTCCCCAACGAAGTATTACTCCTTGAAGCTTTAGACAATACGTGCAATATCTTTAGCTGCTAGAGGGGGCCTCTAGCAGCTAAAGATATTGCGCGTATGGCCACCCAGGATCCTGTCCTAGCCCGAGTGCTCAGCTGGGTTCTGAAGAGGTGGCCAACAGAAAAACCAAATGCAGACTTCACTCCCTATTTCCAACGACAGCTTGAAATCTCAGCTCACAAGGGATGTCTCCTTTGGAGATACAGGGTCATAATACCCAAGAAGGCCCAAGAGCATATGTTGGTCACTCTCCATGACTCACACCAAGGCATCGTACGAACCAAAAGCTTTTCTAGGAGTTACATTTGGTGGCCAAATATGGATAAACAAATTGAAGAGTGTGAATGGGTGAAACATTTGCCAACAAACTCGACATGCCCCTCCTAAGCCCCATGGGACAAGGGAGTACACAAAGATACCATGGCCAAGGCTTCACATTGACCAGGCTGGACCATTTCAATAATGCATATTTATCATCGTCGTGGATTCCTACTCAAAATGACTTGAAGTTGTTCGAGTGTGATCCATAGATTCGGCATGTGCGATTTATGTTTTGAGGAAGCTCTTCAGAACACACGGCATCCCCGACACCATAGTGTCATATGATGGAACCGGGTTCAATTCATCTGAATTTGAAGAATTCCTGGTTAAAAATGGAATCGGCCATGTATTAATTGCCCCAAGACACCCTTCGTCAAATGGTCAAGCGGAACGTATGGTGCAAACAACGAAAGACGATCTACGAAGAATTGTCTCTGGAAATTGGAATTCCAGACTGGCCTCATTCCTTTTGGCCCAACACGCAACACCAGACACGGCTACAAACGTTTCTCCAGCGGAACTGTTAATGAACCGCTGTTTGAAAACCTGTTTGTACAGACTGCACCTAGATTTTTCAAAGCCTAATCAAGATGCAAATATTTCTAACCCAGGGTTTCGTATGTTCGCACCTCTTGATTCTGTGTATGCTCGAGGATTTCATTCCCATGACAAATGGGTACCAGCCATGATAACTGAAGCAACTGGCCCCACAATGTATGTGGTGTTAACCAAAGAAGGTTTAGTGTGTACGCGACACATTGACCAATTAAGACGACGGCAAGAGGTCCCTCAGCATATGACAAACCTGGGTAGCTCATCATATCCATCAGATGACCCATTACCCCTACCACCGATGTCATACCTGATAGGAGACGACAAAGACACAGAACCAGCAGGAAGAAATAAAGGTCCAGAGCCAACAGAGATCATAGATTCAGAACCTCTAGGAAGACTCGACTCAAGGGAAACTGTTCCTGTGGAAATCCGGACACCAGTCTCTGATGATACAAGTGCTGCCGTCCTCCCATCCAGACTTAGTAGAGCCAAACATCCACCTACCTGGCTGAAGGACTATATAACTTAGGGGGGAGGGATGTTATGTATCCACCATTAACTGCTTAACTCTTAACTGTACATAGCATATGTTACTCGGAATGGCGAACACTACTGACACAGAGTTGATGTTGGTAACGCAGCACGCGCTTTTACGCTCATGTAGATTCGACCTATTAATAAATTGATTATTCAAATATCCTGAGTATCTTTAGTACTAACGCATCCTTGCGGATACGTAATGGAGAGCTTTTCAATTTACTAATTTATGACCTCTCTGATGAAATTCTGCAACATTTAAAAGTCCTTTTAATTTTATACTATCATCATTTATTCATAACTTCATGAACATCACACGTGCTAAGTTTCATTCCGATCTAGCTCTTGTCTGGGATGCTCCACTTTTATTTTGGCACTGAGTTTATATCTCTTCTTCCGGTAGTTCATTTTTACACTGAAAACCCTTCTCACATTTTGATGTGCGGAAAATGACAATAGATTTTAATTTTTTGCACTTTCTTTTCTTTTATTCTATCATCAGTTGTTCCTTATAAAATACGAATTAATGGGAATGCATTTGTATTTTAGAGGACTCGGCACTCAAAATGCCAATTTATCAAATATAAGTAATCTGATATGAAAGTGAGTTGGAATTTGTCTTCCTGAGTCTAAATAAAGCTTCTCATAAGAAAAAAATTTAAAACTAACTCCCAATTCGGAGAGAATTACAAATTTCATGAATTTTTTAACAAATTCAAAAATGTTACTCCTATTGCAGATTGTGAAATTTTGACTTAGTATTTTCTATATATACTCATAAAACTACCATAGTGACTTTTAAGGATGCAATTTTGAATATCAAATTGAGTTTTAAAGTAAAAAAAAAATCAGAAAAAAAAAAAAGTATTAATTTTATTTTAAATCCCATCCTTAGTTTCATTTCTATGATTATTGGTTTGGACCGTTAGTAAAAAGCTTTAGCATTTAAACCATGAATGAACACGGAAAATCGAAAACAAGAAACAATATAAAGATTTTGTATAAAATGTACAAAAATGAAAACAAATCTCAGTATTTTTTTTCTAATTGCTATGATTTATATGTTTCTTCATTATCTGTTTAAGCAAATATTATAAGCATTTTAAGTTAAAGATGAAACTGAGATATCGCAAAAATGGAGAAAATGAGAATCGGTAGGTACACAAATTCCGTACACACACGCTCGTACACACATACAAACACACTACTTATCTTTCTATCTATTATAAAAAAAAAATTTGAGTCCTTTTCAATTTTATTCGCTTTGTGATTGGTAGATAGCAAATCACGTGGTAATGAGTCTTGTGGGTGTTGGTTCAACAGGCTAATGAATTTGGAGCACGTGCATACGATAAACACAGCTATATTTTTTATTTAATTCATACATAAAATTTGAGATCACTCGCTAGAAAGATTGTAAGGTTTTCAGAAGAACCGGCAAATTCGGTCGCCGTTTCCATAAAAATAGTCGAATATGAAAATCTTAAAAAGTACTATTACAACACAGATCAGCTAAAACATTTAAAATTATGATGATATTTTCTCTGAATTTTAAAAATATGTTATTTATTTCACAATTTCCCTTTTTATGTGGAAATGAGATGTTTTGTTCTTGACACTTTGTTTTTGCTTTTATTTACCGTATATTTCCGTGTTTTAGCCGAGAATTTTCGGAACGTTTTCTAAAGCTAAAGTACGGGAGTCGACTTATATACGGATCCGTTAATCTCGCAAAAAAGTAGGCAATTTTCCGTTACTCGGGTGCATGCAATAAATATCGCAATGAGTACGGGATCAATCCAGCAGCGATCCAAATCAGGATGGATTGTGAAGCAACCCCTCCCCCCCCTCATTGTTGAAAAGTATAGTTCGCGAAGCTAACTAAATATGATTGGGCAATCATCAAGGATTGACGAGCGATAGCGAGCAGGGGGCGACCCCCCTAGTCTCTCAAATAAAATAAATATATTGCTTCGCTGATTCATACAATACATCGTGAAAATCTCGTTAATACGCCGAATACGTATATCGCGATGTAATATGGAAGTTCTCAAATTTCTCTCAATGTAGCTTGAAATATGTAGATTAAATTGCAGACGATAATTGTTGATAGAATTATTGTTATTTAATTTTAATTGCAACCTTGATTTACAATCAATTTGATAATCAATATCAAACAATCATATAGTTTCATTTAACCAAACAAAACAAAAAAAATTTCAACCATACACACAAAATGGATATTGAAACCTTTAGAATTTAAAGAAATGAGGATTTGCCATTCTACTCATATCCAGAAAAATAGACTTCTCATAAGGAATTCGATTCTAATTTTTCAAAGTAAAATATAAAGTTGAGGGATTTTAACCTAAAAAATAAACCTATATAATTTAACTACTTTGTTTAGATGTTACAAAAAAAATTGAGATTCAAAATCGTCGAATTCCATGAAGTAACTTAAAAAATATTTAAATTCTAACCATTGGTTCTATCTGTATTTAAAAATTCAGCAAAGCACATTTACAGAAATGATTTAATCAATAATAACACATAAAAATTCACCCTTCCCGATTCTTTATAATTTAGTTTCACACAATTTTTTAAACAATTGTTTAGATATTCTTGTTACACATAATCAAGCATTACTAACATTAATTTCTTTTGTTGCTAGACGTATAAAAAAGAGCATTTCGATAAATCTAAAATTATCTGATTAAATAATTTTCATAAGTTAGGCATTATGTTTTTTCAAAATTGATCCGTAAAAAGTCCCGACAATTTGTTAACATAAAGTATGTTTCCGCTCAATCAGATCTGTTATAGTAATTAAAAAAAATGAATAAAGTTTCATTTTTCATTTTAATTACATAGATGGCAGCACCAACGTAAAAAACCTTTAGGATATCCATTGCCAACAAGAATACTTTGAAGTTTTTAATGACATTTTAAATTTTAATCCGACATTGAATTCTTCCAAGTAAATTTTTTTTGCCAAGTTTTCTTGAAGGGATTTTATTTTATACCCCACGAAGGTTTCATAGTTGCTGCTCGAATGCTACGGCGGATTGCATGCAATTTACTTTAATACGGAAACGTTAAAGTTTGTATTCCATGTTATTTTCTTTGAAGACAAATAGCCTATTGTGTTGCTTCAATGTGATGTTAATTAAAATACCAACCTACATACCTTCCTTTGGTGACATTTCTTTTTCGAATATTTTCACCTTTCAAAATGATTTACAATCCGAAAATTAGAAAAGGTGATTTTTTTTTTCACAGCTGGTGGAAGACCATATATAGAAACTCGTATTATTTAGAAGTTTTGTAATGACTTGAAATTGTATGCAGTCTAAAAATATTCTAAAATATAAATCAGGGGAGGTGGGTATGTATTTTAATTAATGTCGTACTGGAGAAACACAATGGGCTATTGACGATGGTCCGGGATCAAACCCCCAAACGAAAGATTCAATGACAACATCACGTAATTTTGAACCACCGTCAAATGAATATAATTCGGGATGGAATATAACAAATGAAAACCAAAACCAATACATATTTGTTGCCACTTAATTTTTAAAACAGCTTCACAAGGATTGGATGGTGATAGAACTTCCTTCCGACTGAAAACTATTTGTATGGTTTGACCATACCATTAAATAAGATTTTCATTTTGCCCCCTTCTGTTTTAAAATTTCAAATTTTTTTCAATTAATAAAGTCATTAAAATCATTATTAATCTGTGAAGAAAAAAGAACAGAGGCGGGGTTACGCATGACAGTGGACCAATGAGCGCGTGATATCGCAATGACGTGGTGAATCGTTAGCCTGAGAAACTCATGTTGGCCGCGGTGACAGCTCCAGAGAAAGCGTGTTGTCTGATGATCAACATGGCTACGCTTGTTAATGGATTTGTTGATCCAGTTTCAAGACAATTAAGTGTCGGACAGAATCACTGTGATAATCAAGCTCCCAGCAAAGATCATGATGCCATCAAACTCTTCATCGGTCAAATACCTCGAAATTTGGAAGAGAAGGAACTCAAGCCCTTGTTCGAAAACTTCGGCAAAATATACGAGTTAACAGTGCTCAAAGACAAATTCACTGGCATGCACAAAGGTATGTTACAATTGTTGTTTTGCAGTCTTTAGTTCTCTGTTGAAGTCCACTGAAATGGTGTTTAGTTCCGAGTTTCTTCAGCGACATAGAAATAAGAATTGACAGTATGACTCATTGCATTGTGAGATTGCCGGGCTTGCATCTGCCCTAGCGTCCTAGACAGCTGTTTATTTTGTTGCAGCTTTCGTATAATCAAAGGTCTGATGGAGTCTTTTTTCAAAAGTGTTTCTTTCGATATTTTGTTCATTTCTGTGTCATTTTGTAAGGATCACTTTGCTTTGTACGTTTTCAGTTATTTTTAGTCGAGTCAGCGTTTTTTTATCGTTAGTTCTTTGTTTATAGTGCGATATTGACTGATGACGATTGGTTGGCTACTATTGGTTAAAAAATGCTTCTTTTCCCCCATGTCATCCCCTTTTTCTAGCATACATTGATAAGCTATTGGCATTACCAAAACGTGAACACCACTTAAGTTTTTTTGCATGCGATGTTCTTTGTTATTGATATTTTCTATAACAATGATTTTCGTGGTCGGGAAATTGCAAAGTTGTGATCGTAATTTCATTTAAAGATGAATATTTTTCTGAAACGATTTGCGGCTTCTTTGTCGTTTATGTTAGGAAGAAAAATAAATTTCAAAATATTTTAAAACTACAAACACATCACTTGGCATCATTACACCTGAAATTTTTAGACATTTCTTTGCAAAACAACTATTTTTTCACTGAAGCATTTTATAAACAATTTCAAACACAGGAGTTTTCTTTGTGCTTTATTCACACCTTAATTATAAAATAAAATCATACCTAAATATTGACTATGGAAGGTCAGATTGAAGTTTAAATTCCCAGCTTAAAATTACATCACTTGCTGACAACAACCAAAATTATGAAATAATAGCAATTAATAAAATCTTGCCACTTAAACTAACCACTTAATATCTTTCAACAACTTTCTTGCCCCAGTGAAATTTTTTCTGAGGAAAAAGCAAACTCGGGACTAGTTGAAGATTATTATATATTTCATAATTTAATATTTTTTCTGGCCTTTAAAATTCCTTAATTTTTACTGAAAGTCCTTACAATATTTTTAAAGGTCTTAGTTTTGAAGCCTGCATATTTTGTTTCATCTTCATTAAAAATCAATGGTAGTGCAGTGGGTTTACTCACAGCCCTAGCAACCTGAGAGTTGTAGGTACCCCAGTTCAGATTCTCCTGTAACTGCTCTGGGTGTATTTATTTCTTCCGTGTTAAAAAACTTTTCTTGGCTGTATTCATTTACTAGACCTAGAAAACATTGCTATCCCTAAGCTGACCTTTACAAAAAAAATATCAATAATATATGTACCTGTGAGAGGTTGAGTGTCATCAATAATTGGGGGCATTAATTTAGAGATTGGCTAACAATTGATTATAAAGCTGGATCTGATCCAATCCTAGTACTTGTGAAAGTTTCTTCACATGTGCATGCATAGGTTAATCCATTGCGATCTATTTAAAATAAACCCTTAAAAAAGGAAAAATGGCCATGAAGTTGCCCTCATGTTTTCCCATTGAATAATTTTTAAGAGACTGGTGAATCCAGGAGGGTCTGATGAGCTTGCAATTTAAAAATAATATGGCCTTGGGAAAATAAGTTTATTTCATGCTGCAATTAAAAAGTTTTTTCATTTGGAGAGAAAGATAAAACTGTTATCAGGTACAGTATGAAATCTTCTCTGAAGGACACAATACAGCTTAGTCTTCTGTTGCATTTGAAAACAAGGCTGGTTGAATGAAGTGATCAAATGCCCAGTCTACAAGATGTCTTGGTCCAGAAAATGATGGTATTATCTTTTTTACCTACAGTGATGTGAGAAACCCTTACCGTTTGATACTTATGAGATATGCAACACCTTTGATACTAAAGTATAGATCATGGCAATTCCTTGGAAATAATTTTCCATTTTGTAAGCCTCCTAATCTTAAAATAAAATTTAGAATGTCTTTCTCAAGCCACATTTATACTGGAACTGCAAATATTTTTCTCCCCTTTTTTGCGAGGAAGACGTTTTATGAACCTGTTTTTGACCCACTCCGGTGTATCAAATATGTCACTCATTGACAGTTTGGCAAGAGATGTGGTTAAAGCAAGCGCAATGAGGACAAAATGTCACAGATAGAGAATAAAAGACAGCATGCCAAAAGGCAGAGGGGAGCAGTGATTGTCTGCAATACCAAAAGGGGCATAATAGGCTGGTATTTTCATCCCAAATTTCTCTTGGAGAAATGTTCCCCTAAAAGTTACAGTCCTTTGATCTTTGCCGACTCCTGGTAGAAAACAAAATTTAGAGTTGCAAACTTGCCAAATCACCACCGCGACACTAGATCTTGACAGTAAAATCAGTGCAATTTCTCGGAATATCTTCGATGTTTGGAAAGGGAGGCGTTTGCAACTCTGGTGTAAACGCGGCTTAATATTAAACCAAACAAATGAAAGCCTTTTCCATTAAAATGACAACTGGGAAGGTGTTACTTCCCAATGTTGCTAAAATCATTGCCTAATTTATAAGATATAAATTGCATATTTTACTTTTAACAATTCAAATTTTACCTCGCCTGAAGTTAGTAGAAGGCCACGTTTTCCTGGACAAAAAATATATTCCTGGACAAAAAATAAAAATTCATACATCCTATTCGTCTGTAACTGATAGAAAATATACTACATAGAATAGGTAGAATCTACTTCATTTTAAAGTTATAGAGGTTCCCCTCTTTTCATCCATCTTTAAACATATCCATTGTAATTTTCAAGCTTACATTAGGTGTGCAAAACCTCTCTGAGAGAAGGGCCACTTGCACTGTTGATTGAGACATGGGGGGCCGCAAATGAAGTTACAGCACAGACACAATGAAAGTGCTACTACCCAATTATGTACAGCTGTCATTACACTTAATGTTTAGTAAAAAATAATCACTTATTTTTTTTTGGATCAAACTTACGAATATTTTCACACAAAATCTAGGAGCTTGTTATAGAGCTAAATGAATAATATTGTTAACAGTTTAAAAAAAGAAATTAACACTTTTTTTAGAACATTTGCAATGATCAAACATTTAAAATTACTTTTTAAGAATGTGACTCAAGAACCTTATATGTACTTCAGCAAATTATTTTAGGTTATAAATTTAATAGCCGACAAACCGGTATAGTGGTTAAGGTGTTAGCCTCTAGATCGGAAGGTTCCTGGTTCGAATCTGGGTCCGGGCATGGATGTTTGTAAGGGTATGGTGTAGAGGCAGCTGGTGCACCTTAAATCTGTCGTGGCCAAAAGTCCTCACGTTGGGTTGGTGTGGAAGTTTGGAGAGTGGGGTGCCAGCTCAGGTGTTGCTTCGTCATCTGACCGTGGCTCAAAATTACGAAGTTTTGTGCTCTGATCTTTCCCTTAAGGGACTGATCCCGACCGTCGTCAATAGCCAGTTGTGTTGCTCTAGTACGACGTTAACTAAAATTACCATTACCTATAAATTTAATAATATTAATAGAACAATGAGCAATAAAAATGAGTATCAGAAATTTTAATGATATCAGTAAAATTAGAAATAAAAATTACAGCATCAACTATATTAAATTTCTGAAGCATGTAAACAATAATTATCTTAAATATGTTATAGCTCGTTAATGGGATGGCTAATACTGAGCCTTATTGACTGAGAACTCTCGAGACTGTTTTTAAAGTTTGTCAGTTAATTGGCTTCTTAAATTTGATTTATTAATGTTCATGAAAGAAAAGGTTTGTTCACAAATTTATGTGCTTCCAAACATTGTAGCACACATACATACATTTTCTTTTAAATTGGAATATTGTGTTGGCAAAGTTCTAAAAGATTCAAGAACATCCAAAACTCAACTTTGATTTATGTGTCAGATGTCTGCAAATCATTAGTGAGGGTGGCTTAAATCGTCTTGGGAAGTTTTTAGTCAAAATTAGTTTGCGGGTTGTAGGTTGTTCACCTCCACATTACATAAACAATAATCTTTCATTTTATCTGTATACATCTTCGGAAACTTTCTCACTGAAATGAATTGTTTTGAAAGTCTTAATGTTGCTTTATTTTGTTTCAGGGTGTGCTTTTTTAACATATTGTGCAAGAGAAAGTGCCATCAGAGCTCAGAATGCTCTCCATGAACAAAAGACACTGCCAGGGGTGAGTGTTGCTTTATTTTTGCTTCAAGCCCTTGACCAGTAAAGTAGATACATGATCTGTTTTTGTTGTTTGTAAATGTTAGATTGGTACTATTTTCAATATTATTGTTTACAGATGACTCGTCCCATCCAAGTCAAACCTGCAGATAGTGAAAATAAAGGAGGTAAGTTTTTATTTTTGATCAATTGTTGTATGGTTTTGTAATAATATACTATAAAACTATGAATTATAGCATTTTGAATTGACATGACGGAAGATTGTTTTATTTGAGCAATGCCTTACCTTAATTTCAATTCGGCATTTGTATGTTCTTTGTTTCATTTAATTTTATTCATACCTTTCGGTAATCAGGTGTAAAGGGTGGTCATAATAGACTGCACACTAATCATTAACATGCAATTCCTTGATGAAAAACAACCTTAAAAGTGTCTTTCTCATTTGGACATGACATTCTGGTAATGTGTACCTACAACTCGTAGTTTAACACATGTTCAGATTTGAATATCCATTTTGTGCTTTATTTTAATCTCCATTTACTGTCGGCCATTGGCAACTCCAGGAACACTAAAATAATAGTTTGGTGTTTCTAATGCAGAAATTTTAAATGACTGGAAGATACATAAACAGACTTTTTTCACAGGTATCTGGACTACCTTATCCAATCAAAGAATTATTTTTAGTTGGTTTTATCAGTAATTGTGTGATGATTATTGCATGGTCGTGGTTTTCACTACCCTGTCGATAAATATACAGTAAGATCTTGATTTTCAATTGCAACTAGTGCAATACTGCAAGATATTCATAAGCATATGAATAATTTGCAAGCATTTTGTTGAACTAAGGTTTTTATGTACTGAGTGAATGTGAATAATTTTTTGCTTGTTAAAAAGTTAATTTACAGTAAAAAGCTTTTGAATTAAGCTGAAGAGGGTATTTTTTGAATCGTAAATATTGAATACACACTAGTAAATGTAATACTTCTGTGAATTCAGATAGTTTCCACCCATATATATAAACATTCAAAATCTTTGTTTAATGTTCTATTAAGAAAAATTAACTTATCTTTGAGGTATTAAATTTATTCCAAAGAAAGTGGCTGTTGATTTTATTGTAGCCTTACTTTATCCTTCAAAATCTAATGTATGAAAACGATTATCTTAAATTAGTATAACTTTAATCCTCATTGCAGTCACAGTATATTTAACCCATATATTGTGTATACAGATGGTGATGTGTATGCCAAATTTGACAAACATGCACTCTGTCTTGTCTTCAGTGATGAGCCATCCTAACAAACATGTTCTGTGTCATGTATGTCAGGAAACTTTTATTTAATACATAAATTCATAGCAATTTGGACATAAAGTTCTCTACACCTAATTTTCTCAAAATGTTAAGGGTGAGAAATTAAAAATGTGTGTGCTTTTTGTTTTAAGTCAGTGAATTGGTTTTTATAACAAAGTATTTAATAAATTTCCTTCATTGATTTTCTATGCAATAATTGACATTGTCCAGTTCTCTAGCCTCATGCATGCTAAAAAGCAACCAAAATCTACAAAACAAATTGAAAAATAATTACTTCTAAAAACATAAAAGCTTTCATCTTTTTTTTGTGGCCCTTGTTTTACACTTATTATGTTTTACATTTGTGCATATTCGGTAACAAACACATTAAATTTGATCCTGTTGGGGCATCACAAAAACGAGTATGGAGCAATCAGAGAAGATAGTTTCAATAATATAGCATTTACTTTACCATAGCGACAGCTTGCTATACATTCCCTGAAGTGTTTATAGAGGAAATTTATTGTCTGGAGTTAAGACACTCTCCCACTGAAATCCAGATGGTAGAATAATTTGACTATTTATACTTCTACTTTACTACTTTATACAAGCTTATCTCTGCGTAGCATCTGCTAAATTTTCTGAGTTTCTTGTATCTATTAATGGTAAATTGCTGTTACTTACATTTCATATCTTATTTCAACCCATTTATAATGAGTATAGCATCCATTTTCACATTTCATGCCTCCAAATGATATCAAATTACCCCAAAATTTATAACAGCATTTCATTTACCTTCACTGTTAAGTACATGGCAAAAAGCATACCTCAGTCATGTTATCACAATTGCATTCCGAATGTCTACTTCAATTTCATTCCATTCCTTTGTTCAAAGGCGATTTAGCATTTCTTGATGCTAACCCTATTTTTGCTCATATTTTCTTTTCTGTGCTGATTTATATCCAGATTCCTCAATGCTTAATCAGACTACTGAAGAATTTCATTTGTGATAAAATTAGCAAAGTAATCCCTTAATTGTTGATCTTATTATTTTTATATCCATTGGTTTGGTACCATTTTAACTGTAAACAAAAACACCAATTTCTATTCCACATATGGTATTGAAATATATCAATATTTTCTTTTATAACAGACAGGAAATTGTTTGTGGGCATGCTAAGTAAACAACAAACAGATGAAGATGTTCTGAAATTGTTCCAGTCATTTGGGTCCATTGAAGAATGCACCATTCTTCGTGGTCCTGATGGCCAAAGCAAGGGTGAGCTTCATAATTCTACTCAGTTGTCTCTAAACAAGTGTATTTTGTTAAAATGTTTTAACAGAAAATATTTCTTTTGCTGCCCAGGTTGTGCTTTTGTGAAATTCGAGAGTCCGTTGGATGCTCATTCTGCCATCAGTGCTTTGCATGGAAGCCAGACAATGCCAGTAAGTAAAAGGATCTGCTTCTGCTAGTTTCTTGCATCTGCTCTCATTTATATAATAACAACTAATTGTGGTATGTCACAAATCAATGTCTTTGTTTTATATCAATCAATACTGGAAGTGTTTGCATACATTAGATTATGTCAGTAATATCAACTAATATAGTTTAAAAGAATTTTTCCCTCACTTTTGAACACTTTTAAAGTGACATTGCTTTAATCATTGCATTCAATTGTTTTGTAAATATCTGCTCATCCATATATCTCTACCCCAATAGGAAAAGGGCTAATGTCCATTTGGCAAGTTTTTGGTATTATCTGATGTACTAATTTTTATTTCTTTAATTTTTGATACAGCATACAAAAAAGTACGTTCCTATGTTTTGATTTATAATGTACTAACAGAGGACATCAGCATTTTTTCTTTGATTGATTATAAATAACTACACTACCCTGCAATAATAGACCGGACAGTAAGATGTGATGGTATAAGGGAAAGAATACATGCTTTAATAAGGGGATGGTCCCCCACGTGCCACACTAGCAACCCATCTGGGCATACTTTCAACAAGGTTTTGATATACAGCTATGGGGATTTGTGTCCATTCCTGCTGCAAGAATGTTGCCATCTTAGCTGTAGATTTCGGACGTGGTTCCCTGGTCCATAAACATCGCTCTCACGCGTACCACAAATGTTCTGTGGTGTTTAGGTCAGGACTCTGAACAGGCCAGGGAAGACGTTTTACATCCATGTCTTGATACCACTGCTTGACAGAGGCTGCAACATGACATGGAGCTTTGTCCTCCTGGAAGTAACGTTTGTCCACTCCATAAAATTGCCAGAGCGTAGGAAGAACCTGATTGTCCAAAATGTAGGCGTCTGTGTTCAATTTACCCGGAACAACATGCAAAGGTCCCAGATCATATTACGAAAAACATCCCTAAACAAGTATACAAGTTATATGCAAATCCGCTGGCATCCGGTCCATTATTGTAGGGTTGTGTATATATCAGCAAATTTGGATATTGATTCTTCCTATCAAGTTACAGATATATTATCACTCCGCAACGGACATTATGTTGGTTAGTTTTATAATATTGTTTTCTGAAATATCTAATGCAGTCTTATTGTTGTATAGAATTAGTCATCCTAGTAGCCAAGACTACAATAGTTGAAAAAGTGTAAATAGTGCCATTAAAAGTTATATGTTCAATCAATTTGGCTGATATACTATTTTTTTAAATATGGGACTAATGCAATACATCAACTTTACTTGATTATGCAGATATGTCAAAATTTATAATTTAATTTTTTGCCTTTTTACTTTTTGAAGATTCTATTACTCTAAAGATTACATAATTTTAACAGTGATGTTATGCAGAACTTTTGTTTAAAATCCATTAACTGTATTTTGAAGACTAGAATATTTAAAAAGAACTGGTTACTTTCAATTATGCATTAGAAATTAAAATTTTTTTAAATTAAATATTAAAATAATTTTTATTTATTAAATATTTTTGAATTTGAATACACTTCTTTAAGTTTATTAGCTTCAGGAGCTGCTGCAGATATTTAAAAAACGAATAAGTTGAAAATCTATTTAAGAAAAGGTGTGGCTACTACTTACAATATGAGAATAAATTAAGAATTTAAAGCATTTCTGCAGGATGCATTGATAAGTTGCTTAAGTGAATTAAAGTAACAGAGAGCAGTTCTTGCAGTAATTGAATATCAATTTTAGAAATCATCTAAATGGATCCTGATGGGTCTTAAAAACTACCAATGTATTATTATTGGTGGATTAATATAGATTTATCAAGCATTAAAATATGAATTGCAACAAACCATATTTCACATGTCATGTTTTCAATTCAGATATTGTTCTATTGTCCAAGTTAAAAATTTTTTCCAAACTTTAGGGTGCCTCTTCTAGTCTTGTCGTGAAATTTGCTGACACTGAGAAAGAGCGTCAACTGAGAAAAATTCAGCAGATGTCAGGGAATGTGAATATCTTGAATCCTTTGACTTTCAGTCATTTGGGTCTTTATGGAGCATACACACAGGTCAGTTATGATTTAAACACTTAAGTTTCAAAATACTTAGTTTTAGTATAAAGGTTAAAGTACTGATTATTCCAAGGATAATTGGCATTTTCCTGAATTTGCACAAGTTAAGTTTGTTGATTAAATAGGTTTATTATCCTTGTCTGTTGATTGTACCCGAAACTTTTTAGGTCTGTCATAATTGACAGAATCAGTTAACACAACTAGCTACCATTCCTTCTTAATCATTCCAAAACCTAATTTTTTTTAGATCTAATAACTGGTTTTATTGTTTTTTTCATACCACTGGGGTCTGGATTAAATGGGGAAACATAAACATAAAAATACACAAAAATATAGTTATTTGATTACCATGATCTTATGGTGGCTCCACACCAACGGCGACAGCAACAGAGGCATTTGTCGCCTGTCTGTGGTTTGAAGATTTCAAGTGAATTTATATTTTTGTTATTAGTAGATCCCCAAATTTGGCTTGCGTATGTGATTACTGGTCTGAGATAGCTAGGTACACAAGTATTTTGTTTTCAATAGTCATTGGTGAATTCTGAGCAATTGGGTTGAAAAGTTTACGTCTTGGAATTTATGGATGACGTTTTTTGTGTTCTGATTCCATGTGAGTCTTCTATCTAGGATAATACGTAGGTATTTTGCTTCCTGAGCCCATGGGATTTCGATATTATTAATTTTTAGCTTGCTGGGTGAAAAACATCAACCAAAATCTGATTACGCTTTGTTCTGATTGGCTGTCGGCATGGCGACAAAGACAAAAGTTGAACTTCCTCCAAGACTTGAAAGCGTAGCAACAGACAAACAAGGAGAAACAAAATGTGTTTGTAATACGCATGCACAATTGCGAAGAGACGTGTTTTTTCGCTGTCGCCATTGGTGTGAAGCCACTATCAGAGTAGGAAATTTATTAGGACTAAGGTTTAGAATTCTCATGTCACAATGGCTCAGTGAGTTTGTTCGATCATCATGTGAATTGTATGTGGCACAGGGTCGATTCCTCAATAAGTAACTCTTCTGTGTCAATAAGTTTTCCTTGTTTGTGTATGTCCATTTATTTGCCGTTGTTTGACCCAGCTTGACCAAATATGTTTGGATTTCTACAAAAATGGCTTAAAGATAGAGATAACATTGATGTTAGTTTTCAAGATTCAATCAAAAGAATTTTGAATACTTAAATTTTAAATAATTTAATCAATATAAATGTTTTGGCATAACATACCTTACTTATGCAGTGGCTAAAGATAATTTACTATGTATAGTATAGAATTTACTGTATTCATGTATGATATATAATAACAATTTTGTAAACCATCTGTTTGAGTAATTGTAAGATCACTTACAGTAATACTACTGTCGGGCTACTATTTGAAGTCTACAGAATTTGAGTCCCCCCTGTTTCCAGAACAGAACCATTACGTCATGCTGTTCTCATAGTTTCTAAATTCATTACACACAATTATTATTTATTGTAGCAACTTATAACTTGTAATTATTATATTATTATTTGGCTTTTTCGAGTTATGCTTAATTTTATTTTCAGATAATGAATCATCACCAAGCTCAGCAGGCCCTGGCAGTTGCACATCAGAGTTACATCAACTCAGTCTCTCCCCCCATTGGGCCTCTGCAGCTTCCCCCCATGAGTCCTGTGTCCAATGGCTTGTCGAGCCCCACTTTGGCAGCTAATCAAAGTGAGTCTGCTCTCTGTCCCGAACTGGTGCATTTTGATTGCTCAGGACTACTTACCAATCGCTTGTCTTTCAGGTTTAAGTGGCCATCCTCTCACAAGTGCTCTGCCAGCCTGCCCACCTACCACCATGTCCAATTTCGCCCTGGGAGAGCTTTCTGCTCAGCAAGATATTTATGCCAATGATGTAGCTAATTTATCAAGTAAGTAACCTTGACCAAAGTATAGTCCCCTTATTAGAACACATAATAACACACGGGCAATATAACTTGATTATGCTTGTTTATGTATGTTACAAAATAAATCTTTCTGCCCAAATATTTCACTCTTGAAACAATACAAATTTATCTTGACAAAATAAATATTGAATACAATTTTCCATACAAATTGAAACAAGAATACTCATTTTAAATTAAAATGCTTTTTGTTTTATTGCTTTATTTTTCGGAAAATCATGATGAACTCTAATGAATAAAATGCCAAGACAATTTCCCCTTGATATTTCCTGTTGCGTATCTTTTCAGCTGGCCAAATGGTTAACAGTGTTGCTAGAGCATCAGTTCACTTGTTAAATTCTTGATGACACAAAGTAACAGCTCACACAAGCATAGAAAGCTACCAGTTATGAAAGTAAACCAAAAATTTAGCCTTTTAGCCATAACAATGCCAATTATGACAACCCTGACAGCCGAGCTCTTGTCTTGTAGTGCTCTTGTAATTTATAAAACCAAATCAGAGCAGCTCTTTTGTATTAGATTTTTTACTTATGTAGGTTACTCTGTATAATCAAGTTAAGTTGAACTTAAGTGTCATGGAGTTTACTTAATGTACTTAACTTCATTCCATGTTATAAATAATATAATTTTCCATGAAACATGAGAAGCATTTTCTTGAACTTAGAAAATATGGATGACCATAATGAAGGCATACCTATATATATTCAAATGGGGTTGTAACAAGGTTATGTTATGGTTGTACAGTACAAAGTCTAAAATCTGGAATCCTCCAGACGTCAACCATTTCGAATATTGGATTATTTGCAGTTTTTTTAATTTAAAAAAACCAACCCAAATCTACCCCTGCACGTTATTTATGACCAGAACGCATTTGCAATACTAAAATAACAAGATGTTTGCAATACTAAATAATATAATAGGAAGAATTTTTCAAAAATGAAAAAAAAAAAACTTTAATACAGGCTTGTTTGTTGCCAAGTAATTATTCTCGCCAAATGAAGACGGCGGCCATCTTGGCATTCAATTTGTTACACAATGGAAGTGAAAATGGGGAATACACAAATAAAGGTAAATAATTTAGCAAAGTGAAATTTTTACATATCACAATACAAAATTTTATTGCCGTTTTTCGAATCTAAACAAGTTTTCCCGATACAGGGTTGCCATAAAGCTGGATTAAAACAGGGTTACCATGCTTGGCAATTAATTGCTGTTGCCTTGGATACTACATCTCGCCCATTTTAAAATTTTATTTACGAATCTAATTTTTCTGTGTGGTATTGTCTCTGAACAATGTCTGTTTTTTTGGGGGGTTTCATCAATTTAGTCCATGTTGAATGCCTTGTTCTTTAAAAAATTGTTGGAAAGGTGAAAACATAGTGAAAAAAACCCACCGGTTAGCAAAACGTCTGGATTTGGGACTTTGTACTGTATATATTCAATAAGGTTTGAATTTAAAATTTATTGTGTTCAAGGAATCGGGACTCAGTGGGCTTGGCCATTGTGCTAGCAACCTGTAAGTTGTAGGCAACACAACTCTGATCTCTAATTTACCCTGGGTGTATTTCTCTCTTCCGTGTTAGTATATCTTTCCTTGTGTGCATATGTCCATTTACTTAAAAGTGTTTGGTGCAGATTGACCATATATATGGCCCTTGTGATACAAAACTCAAACAACTATTATTGTGGTGAAAGAATTTTATTGCTTTTTTACTAAGATTGTATAAAAATAATTGCTGAATAACTTATTATTTTATTACAGGAAATTCCATCTTCCTCTTTTATCCTGCTGATTACGCTGATGCTCTGGAGAAAGGTGAGTCTTCCTTTGCAGGTATCGGATGCAGTGTACGCGATGTTTGTTGCACGATGTCTGTTTGTCATTCTTCTTTCAATTTCAGGTCCTGCTTTAGCCAATGCTGAAACCATACAACCTGCCACCTATTCTAGTCTCCCTTCCTTCCCTTGCATGTGTGAGTACTATCCTCCTTTCATCTAAAAGTGGCCATTGGATTTGCATATCTGCCAACCTATGTTGATTGCCGACAGCTGTCTACTGATTGTAATGTTTTGTATTTTTGGCAAAGCGGACATGATTGTTTTGTTCAAACCCCTCCTTGCTTTCACTTTAATCTTCCTTTACAATTTTAAATTATGTTACTCCCATTTCATTGTGTAGTCATTGTATTTGTTCATAGATAAGTGTATTGTAAGTTCATTTTATGACCACATTAAAGCCCATTTTTAACTTTAGGTTTTTTGCGAAAGGTTTGTTCAGAAAAAGTAATTTACACTCAGTTTCAGAGTTCTCACGGGTCAGGAAAAACCTGGAATTGCAAGGGAATTTAATTTTGTCCAAAAAAAATCAGGTAAAAGTTGGGGAAAATTACGCATTTTCATCGAAACCCTGAAAAATTGCCAATAAGATTCGTACACAGTTTTGTATCACTTTATTTTATGAATAGAATTTTTCAACCGATTTTAAAAGAAACAGCTAATATTTAACAGGTAAAGACTTGATTCCTCCACAGGCTTAAATTCAAGAATTTAATGTTCTATGATACACATTAAATCACAAATGGATTTTCGTCAAATATGTTGGATTATTTGAATGAGTTATTTTAGTGCAAAATTACTTGTGCTTTGTGTATTAATTTTGTATAGTTCTTAAATTGGTTTTTATTATTGGCTATTGAATGCGAAATAATTTTTTGTTTTTTCACATTAACAATGTCGTGAATTGCTTGAGTAGTTTAGTTATGATTTCCAGTTAGTAAAAAATTTATTGGGAAAAGCTGGGGAAATTTATTTTTGAAATATTGGGAACCTTGCAGTTGTGTTACCTTTCCTCTAAGAAAATGAACTGTAGTGTTATTTTCACTACAGAAAGTAAGTTCAGAGCAAGTTGCTTTTTGCTGGTGTAAGATGATAGTATTATGTAATGTATGTTATGATGTTGGAAAGCTTGATTGGGTGAATATTGGATGCGTGGATTTACATACTCAATACTGTCATTGAATTTAATCAGTGTTAGATGTTTTATGATAAGTAATGGTTAAAGCAATTACTTTAAGGGAAAATTAGTCTTCGAGAAACAGCAAATTGTTTAAGGGATCCGCCTACCTTAAAATAGCGAATTTCGACGAAAATTCTAATTTTTTTAAAAATTACGTACTATTATTGCCTGCATTTTAACGTTTCCAAAACTGTTTCATTTTTAATTATACGACATTTAGAACCAAAGATATCGTTATTTAAACGCAAAGTGATAGCAGTCGAATAAAACCGGAAGTGTCAATTCGAAACCGGACGTTAAAGGAAAAATCGAGTTTCATTCTTCTGTATTATATCACAATGGGATATTATATCACAATGGCAGAAATTACCCGAGCTACTTTTAACCGTTTATAAGGATACCTATGTAATTACCCTGTATATTACTTTGTAAAAATATAATTTCTTTTGTAGCAAAAACTTTAAATGCATTTTCCCGCAAATGATAATTTTACAAAATAGTTACCACCGTTTTTTCAATAACTTCCACAATTTTTAATATTTTTACTAGAAATTTTGTACATGCATTTTAAATACTATTAACTATGATATCAACTAAAATTTTTAAATAATATAGTATATTCTTTGATTTATAGCTGCTTTTGTGAATAATCTGCTACAAATTTTGAAAATTTTCATGAATATGTGCGTTACATGGCATATCTTCTTATGTTTACAAAATATATCTTAGATTTTAGTCCATTTTGAAGATTGTGGTTACATTTATATTGTAAACAAAGGAAATTGATTTTAAGAAATTTTTTTTTCTACAGCTCTAACCGTTTCCATAAAATTGTATTAAAATTTACCTTGAATAACCAATTTTTTCAAATGGCAACAAAGAATAATTTTTTTTGGTACCATTTCTTTGTTTTACATCTGTTAACTATATAAAAACATAAAAAGCTAAAACAATTAAAGAAAAAAAAAAAAGTTGTCGACGGTAGGCGGATCCTTTAAAGGACTTAAAAAGCAAACTTTATTTTGAAAATTTAGTTTGATGCGCTAAAATAGACTCATGTTTATAGCCAGCTATTAGTATCAATGATTTCCAATATATTATACCAAAATTCATAATTTCAATTGATTGATTACTTATCTAGTATGTATGCTCTGGAAATTTCAATTTGTTATGTGAATTGTGTTTGTAAAACAGTAGATTCTAAAATTCACAGCAGATGCAAATAGAATAGATATTTTTACTACAATTTGCTGCAGAAGTGACAGAAAAGAAAGGTTATGTTTTATATTATGACGTTTCTGTCATGCCTACAATATTGAACTAGGTAGCTTTCTATGTGTTTTTCTGTAATTAAATTGCACCATTTTAGAATATGAATAAGCCCACATACCCTGACAAAGTTAGTAGATTATTTAAGTATCACATAATATTAAAACAGATAATGAAATATTTAAAGAAAGCCAAGCAATGAGACATTTTAGCACACTAAGTTTAGGTGGTGATATTGTTTTTGCAATCATGACGTCATTTGGTTTCATTTAAAAAAAATACAATTTAAGCTAATTTCTTATACAACCTCTGACATTAAAGTTCGGCGAATAGTCCTATAACATTAACGTAGATGAAATATTAACGAAAGTTACCTTACTCAGGGTTCCCATGGTCCTTGAAAAGTCCTTAAAAGTCCTTGAAATTATTTTTCCTAACTAGGGGCCCTTGAAAATTACGGAAATTGGTAAAAAGTCCTTGAAAGTACTTGATTTTTTTTTTACTAGTACAAAATTGTGTAATTTTGAATTGCGTTAGAACGTGTCCAGACTAGTTTTCTTCACGGCAGGCGCCCATTAGAACATTAGTCTGAATAAAGCCGGTGTTACTCACTTTGACACCACGTGATATGTATCAAACTAACCACAGTTGAAGGCATGAGTAAAATAAATGGAATAAAAAAATTGTCATTTTTTTTTTCACATTTTTCATTTTACTTGACAACTTTTGCATATACCTTGTTCTAGGTCGTTATAAAAAATTTCAGGTCCTTGAAAAAATATTTTTTGGTTTTGAAAAGTCCTTGAATTTTTTGCGGACAAAGGTGTGGGAACCATGCTTACTGTCCTTCGAAATAGTCGCCTCATATAACTATGCACTGCTGACATCTGCTATACATGTCCTGGAAACTTTGCAAGATGATGATATTGGCTGTGTGAGGGCAAGCATTGTTGTGAACAAAAAACCATGAACCTTGTTGTACGTACTGGGGTCGTACCCTACGTAGACGTTTCATGAAACGGGTCAAAATTTCAATGTACCTTGCAGCATTCATTGTCGTTCCCTCGGGTAGAAATTCCTTGTGGATAATGCCTTGACTATCAAAAAAGGCAATGAGCATCAATTTGATGTGTGATTTTTCTTCTCTGACCTTTTTCCGACGAGGTGATGCAGGAGAACGCCATTCCATGCTTTGCCGTTTCGTTTCAGGGTCGTACCTGAGACACCAGGACTCATCCTCAGTGACAATACAGTTCGTGAAATTTGGTGTTGCATCCGCTGTATCGACAAATCCTGTGAAGCCTCTAAACGTGCCTGCTTCTGATCATTAGTCAAGTGATGTGGCACAAGACAACAACACGTTTCTCTCATCCCTAAATTCTGGGTAACGATTTGTCGCATGGATTCACGGTTAATCTGCAGTTCATCAGCTATCATGCGCACAGTTAATCGACGATCTTTCGTGATTAATTTCCTCACTTTCTCAATGTTTTCGTCACTGAAGGAGGTCGGCGGTCTTCCGTTACGGGGGTTGTCAGAAACATTTTCCCTGCCTTCTCGAAAACGAGCGTATTACTCGTACACACACTTCTTGGACAGTGCTTGATCTTCATAAACACATACCAGCATTGCATGAGTTTCTTTCGGTGTCTTGCCAAGCTTAAAACAAAACTTTAAATTGATCTTTTGTTCGTTCATTTTCCTGTTCTCAGTCAAGAACCAATGCACTAAACAAGCACTTTGTAAAACAAGTCTTACACGGAACACAAACGACGCTCAACTAAACAACGGTGGGGGCAGATGGTTAACACCTGCCACTACGCAGGTGCAGCGTTTTGTTTCACCAGTGTTGCCAGATCAGCCATTCTGACTTCATTCACCGAACTTTATTGTCAGAGGTAGAATTTCCTAACAATGAAGTTCGAAATGACGCATGATTGTAAATTGGTCAACACCAATTAGATTAGGTACCAAAAGTTATCACAAACAGTGATAAACTACATTTTAAGGTAAACCTGATGTGTAATATGCAAGAACATTTGGATAGCAGAAGTAAAATTCCTATTGTTAGTCTGGTTTGTTAATAAACAATGACAATCCTTTTCATACTTACCAGTTGTTGTGGAGTGCCTAAAACTCCTGAAGTAAATTAAGAAACTACTGGAGAAAATATTGCAAAGACTATTCATGACTGTATTTTGTTTGAGCACAAATATTGTGTTATCTCAACAATGCTCAATTTTTAATTTAATTTTTGTAATGGTCAAACTTAATATTCTTTATTTCTATTTTTTCTGAGCAGAGTAAAAACTTTGTTAAAATATTCAGTTATAAAGTGGTACTTTTTTTTAGCTAGAAATGGGTGGTGAATGTTGGTAGGTACTAGGGATGCGACATCGACAGCAAAACATCGATGTTCAAAATTAAAACATCGATGTTGATAATACATCGCCCCCAAAACATCGATGTTGATAATACATCGCCCCCAAAACATCAATGTTTTTAAAATTCAGTGTATTTAAACTTTTTTTTCCCCATTTCTTAAAACTGGTTTAGCAACTAGTGATGCTACATCGACAGCAAAACATCAATGTTTTGAAATTTGGTGTTCAAAATAAATTTTTTATTTTTTTTGATAAAACCGTTTTACTTCAAAACCATTGATGTTTTTTAAATTCAGTGTATTTAAACTTTTTCCCCCATTTCTTAAAACTGGTTGAGCAACTAGTGATGCAACATCGGCTCCAATACATCGATGTTTTTTATAAAACATTGACATCGATGTCACATTCCTACTTTTCAGACCCTTCACTCTTGGCCACTTTGGTCTAAAAGTATGTTCAATTTGCTAATTCTAAAAATTATGCTACTTGGTTATTTTTAAAATTTTTATAACGGAACTTTTTCATTGAAAAATAAAACATTGACAACGTAAAAACATCGACAAGTATAAACATCAATGTTACAAAAACATCGATGTTTTTTAAGAAACATCGATGTTTTGAAGACATTGATGTCGCATCCCTAGTAGGTACACGTACGTTGAAAGAGAAATGTAACATTTGTTTAAATAATGTTTTATATTTGTATTATGGTATGTTTATCTGCATGAATATTTTGAGGGCTTGTTTATAAGTATATGAGTGTTTATCCATTAATAAGTTTTGGTTCAATGTTTTATGAATGCTGTACTTAGTCTCATGCATATGATAAATTTTTCAGAATGAAGTAATTGAAGTTATCTCAAGTTAATTACTTTAATATAGGGTGTGCCGATTTAAATCAGCTTGATAAATAAATTATTTAAATCAAATGATTTTTTATTTAAAAAAATTATAAATTTTTTTGTATTGTGATAAAAATGTTATTTTATTTAAAAAGGTTTGAAAAATTTGCTTTTACTCAGAAACAATACAAAATGATCCTTTTTAAAATTACAAGTTGTCTTCCCTATTTAGACTATACTAAATTGATTGGGATGACATGGTGCCACTTTGCGAAATTATTAGGGCCTAAGTGAAGGACTGCTTGTTTAATTTATGTTTTGAAACTTTATTTAGTTTACATGTCATTGCTAGAATTGGTATATTTGTTATATGTGTTTCGTGTCAGAGGGGGCCAGGCCTAACCATAAAAACATTAAGTCCCAAGGGTCTAGGACAGGGCTCGAAATAAGTCGCGGTAACCACAACAAATTTCCGTGAGCTTAGCTTTAATCGCTACGACGATCAACGGTTCTCACAGCATGTTTAAAAGCGAGTAGTTAAAACCAAATGTTTCATTATTTATCTTTCAAATACCTGCTTTTAAAAAATATTAAGAAAAACTATGTGCCTTAATAAGGATAATTGTGGATGGTCCTCCGCTTTCAGATTTTAAGGCTGATCGAGCAGTTCAGAAATGGTTTCGTGCATGCGATCGCAAACCTTGCTTTTAGCTATGTAGTAAAATGAAACAACTGCAATTTTGTCTAGCCTAATTATTGACTGCCTTGGTTAACTTGATAATAAAGAAATAAACATGTATCTACAATATGTTATTTGAGTATTTTTTTTATTTTTATCTCGGATGTATTTTAGGCTTTCATATATAAAATTGCAGAAAGCTTGCAAGAATAGTGAAGTATTTTTCCTTCTCATTGTATTATGCATTTCAATTGTTTTAAAGTTTTGCAAAAAATTTGCAAATGTAATATACCGTTATTACGGAAATTTTAGGTCTTGCTATGCGAGCTGATTAGTTTTTGCTGCCAGCTTATAAAAAGTTCACAGCAATATTTGCTGCCAGCTTCAAAATCTTATTACGAGACCTGGTCTAGGATTATACACTTCTGCTAAAGTTACCCTTTATGAAATTTAATCACTACATATTAAGCTAATCATATTGCTTGTTATATTTATCCTTTATATTTGGGCAAGAAGTGTATATATTTGAATGGTTTCATTAGCATGGATAACTTATAATTTATTAACCTAAAAAAACTTGGTAGCAATATATTTGATATTTAGATATTTAAAAAAATATAATGCTTCTGAAAGATGTAATTAGTATGATTTATAACTATATTAAGTTTTTCTTGCACTTATAAAGAATTCAATCTGTTTACATTGGATATTGCAGCTGCACAGACAAACACTTTTTGAAAAGCTCTTCTCGCTGGAAACTTTAGTCATCCAATTCCCTTTAATTCAATATTTGATTGCATTTATCCTTTGTTATGTACCAGTTAGAGATTTTTTGTAATTTCTACAAATTTTAAAATAATTATGGAAACTGTCTCAAAATTTTTTTTTTCATAATGTATATTTTATGTGGTAAATACATATTCTGTTCTTTCATTTTTATTTTTTACTTAATGAATCGCCTATAGAATTTTGTCATTCTACTGGAAAATGGAGATTTTTTTTAATGTTTAGTATCTTAACACTCAAAACCAAAATACTTTTCTCAGTCATTATTTCCCATTTTCAAAAATCTATTTTCAGTTCAATAAGTTACGCGCTATTGCTTTTGATCTTTAACTTGATGGTTATTACTGTTGTGGCTACTGATACTTTGTTATAACCTAAATATAAATACATTTTGTCTTTGTAAAGGATTTTCTTGATTGAAAGTGAAATTATTTTTATAGCTGCATATCCCACTACATACAGTCAATATGCCCCTACATTGTGCCACCCTCCTCCTGTCACATCACCAGTACAAAGAGAAGGTAATATATTATTATTTTACTCCCTTCAAATGTGCTGATCTTTTTTATTTATGCTTGAATTCTGATCAATCCCATTAGCTTTATTATATTATTTTTATAATTATAGGCCATTTTTACAGTTTTTTTTTTGCTGCTTCTATTTAAATAGGGATTTTTATTTGATCTTTAATAAATTTTTAAACTAAAATTGTTTAATCAATTAATCTGATTTTATGTTATAAATTTTAAGTCCGAAACCGAAAAAAAATTTCCCAGAAAATATAATTTTATACCTGAAAAAACATGCATTTTATAGTTAATAACCATTCTATTTGATAAGAAATTGTTACAAGCTCAAATTCGATTTGGTTAGGGAAGATATAAAACAAAGTGCAAAATGCAGTCACACTGTTATTGCTTTTTCTTTTGAGTTTAATTCAACTTTTGTGATATAATTTTCCGGAATTTTTCTACTGAAACTTAATTTTTCGGACGGAATATTCAAGAATTATTTAAAATTTCCCATTTTTATCCTTTGTTCAAGTATTTGCTTGAAACTGCATTTTAAAATCATTAAATTTTTTTAGAACCTGTTTCATTTTCATCAGATAAAAGATACTATTATTATTTACTAATTTGACTGAGATTTTAATATTACTAGGCATATAATTTTTCTAAGCTATCCATATAAAAATTTTCTGATGCTATTTTATTATTCACTTATTTAAAAAATATTTTACGCAATGTATAAGATTTTTTACTACTGCTTAAAAGTAACTCGACACATTTTGCACAACTTTAGTATTTTTCACATAATGCCCAGTTACGAAAACAAATTCAGATGAGTATGTATTAGAATTTGATGCATTTCTTAAGTGTTTTCACTTGTGTCTTAAGTTAAGATATTAATTTGACTCGAAGAGTATTGCTAGCTTGTTCTTGAAAATAAAATTTTAACAGAGAAAGCGTTATAAATTAAACAAACAAAAATTATGATTTCTCATGAACCCCTGCATCATCTTGCTTCGTCACTTAATTCTTAATTATTCAAAAATGATTCTGATCACAAAAGTAAAAAAAAATGTGATTTTTATGAATATTTTTATAAATAGGTCAATAGATACTTTTTCCTGGTTCTCAGGAAACAGCTATTGTAGTCATCCAATGAGTGAATGAATATTCCTCAAGCTATGTGAGATAAAATAAGAACATCCGCATGTACCTTGTGCTACTGAGAACTAAAGAAATGATAAAATTGCATAGTAAATACATTGTATGTTTTAATTTTTGCAAAAGAAAACACTTTTTACTCTATTCAAAGCAACATAATGGAGAATATAGTGGCATGTGACTAATGCAGGTCTCGTGACATGCAGACATGCTTTCCGCAAACCTGACTGAAAATTCTTGTGGTAAGAAATACCATTTGTGTACTAGAGCACATTTTGGCTCTTGTGCGGTCCTTGGTGGTGTGTAGGCTGCACTCTAACAGCATCGCAAGCCCACTCTATGAGATTAAGATTATCTGACCTTGCTTGGTGTGAATTCAGTATTATTTTTAATTTTGGGACATGCATGTAGATAACTTTCCTGCTATCTTGTA